>SJYX01006616.1:265303-304319 GCA_006410675.1 Oreotragus oreotragus | reverse complement strand
TGATGGACAGGGAGGCCTGGTGTGCTGCGATTCCTGGGGTCACAAAGAGTTGGACACGACTGAGCGACTGAACTGAACTGAATAAATTACTATGTTTAGACATTTTAAAGTAAATCTCATTTTTGAGTTCACATAATTAAATCATTTTGTATAAAGAGAAAAACTGAAAGTAAAATTTTTGCTGTGTAATCACAATTTACCATGCCCTCATAGACATTTTATAAACACATCCATTTCAACCCTCATTTAAAAAACAAAAAGCAAAAATCTTATAAGATGATTAGTATTATATTCATTTAATGATGTGGAAAACAAGACTAAATAAATAAGCTGTCCAAGACCTCCCAATTCGTATAGTCCCGAGTTTTAAACAAACAATATACGAGTAGAATTTTATGACTCATCATTGCTTATTGTTCCACAATATCCCATTTTCTTTTTCATGGCATAATATTCAACTGGGTATACTGCCCAGTTAGGCTACATTTTTGCAGATCTCCTGCAGCTATATGTAGATATATGACCAAATTCTGGCTGAAATTATGCATGCAATTTCTTGTAGTACCTTATATCCTTTTCTCCTAAGAGAAAAGGTTGAAGTTAGAATGTAATGGCAAGACCAAAGCAGCCATACTGAACCATGGAAACTGTTTTTAGAATGACAGAAAACAAGATATAAGGAAACTTTATCTCCAGGGTATTAAGCTGATCTAACAGTCTTGGACAGACTACATAGACATTTCTGTTTGTGTATGTTTTTACATTTCTGTGTGTACTTTTATTTTATAATATGTGTGGCATACTGAGGTAAAATAGCCTCATAATGTGTCATGACTAATGCAACATTTTTTATATTTTTTCTTGTAAGTAACCCCATTGCCCATGGTGAATTCAAATAAGACTTATTCTACCTTACTATGACGATCATGGTTTAGGAAGACCTTTGCTTGTAAAACTAGACAATGCACAAATAAATCAAACATCAATTTCTCTATCCCAGATATTATAATTTAAAACAGATTAATCTAATTGTATTGATGTACATGTGATTAAAAACAATAGCATTTTATGTTATTAAAATTATGTTAGAGTTAGACATGACTCTATACAAAAATTCCACACTGAAAGACAGATTCAAATCCACTTATTTGTGACAGCTTTAACTATAGACTATATTTGTAAAAACTACCACTCAAGTGTCTGAAATTTAACAATATATACACACAACAAAAAAAGTAACTATAAATACAACAAAAAGTGAAACACAAATGATTTAAAAGATTAACAAGTTGCATAATGGAAATTTCACATAGATCATGAAAACCCTTTATCAAGCACTGTTGCAGTCCTTGGCATAGGAAAGTGGCAAGATTTGTGTAGTCACTGCCCTCAAAAATAAAAAGTGCTCAAGAAATCGATGCAGAGGCAGAAAGTGAGAGCCCCACTGTAGGGAGTTCACTGCGATGAGCATAGTCAAACCAAAGTACTGGACTTGTTATAATATTTAAATCATCTATACTAATTTTAGCATTAAAATTTCAATTACCCCTTTACCAAATTTACTTCAACAGACTATGTATAACATTTATAACTCATTCATTTTAGTCTTGGTCATTTTCCAGTAATTGAGAAATCAGCACATATACAAAAATTTTAGTTGTAAGTACTTTTTCTTAAGTCCAATAAAAGGAGAAAGCTTCTAAATTATTTTTAAAATGTAATTATCTTAAAATTAAGAACACTTTTGTCACTTGAGAAGGCACTGCTGTCAGTATTTCAAATTTATGCAGTTATTTACTAGGTGAATAATAAAAGCAATCTGTTCAGAGTAAAAAAAAATAAAAGATAAGATGGTATTGTGTCCATTTTAGAAGGATATTTTATATTTAACAATGTTGAATATCCTAAAATGTTTACTTTTTAATATAAAAGTAAGCAATAAAACATTTAAAATCCATTTAATAGAGATTTTTAAAATAAATTTATTTCTTTTAATTGGAGGTTAATTACTTTACAATATTGTATTGGTTTTGCCATACATCAACACATATCTGCCACAGGTATACACGTGTTCCCCATCCTGAACTCCCCTTTCCCCTCCCTCCCCGTACCACCTCTAATAGAGATATTAATTACATACTACTTAAGCATACATTATATTTCTGTATCTAAAACTATAATTACATACATATATCTGTAGCTATATTTATATCTAAAAATTTTATAATGCTAGTGATGAGGGCATTCTTCCTACTTTAGGACTTCCTAATTTCTCTTTCTCAGTAGGTCAAATTCAGGTCAGAGCACAATTATACATAATGAAGTTGAAAAACAGATATATCATTCTACCTCATTTTCTGATTTTCACATTTCTTTTTTTTTCTTTACTTAGGATCTTCATGGATCCATATAGGAAGTGTATCATTTCTCATTGGATTACTGTGTCATTGGCAAAGTGGGACTTTCCACAGGAAGAAATAGCTGTTTTCTATAACAAAGCAAAGTACCGGTTGCTTCACGCTGTCAGGTCTGCCCTTGCTTTCTGCCTGGCTGCATGTTAGACCATCAGGGGAGAAGATGCAGGCAGAGAGTGATGGGCAGTGACAATGTTCCCAACAGCGGTTTTGCTTTGAAGATTACAGGCAGATAAGGGCATCTCCATGTCAGCAGTTTGAAGGAAAAATTCTTGTATGACAACTATGGCATGAAATACAAATTCTTGTGATCTGGTTGTTTACAGCATTTGGGAACCTCAGAGTTGCAGTAAATATCAATTCCAGATAATCAATGTCCTTTCTTAATTTTTTTTCTGTAAGACTGAAGTAAAGATTTTTGTTTCTGTAGGTGACCCATTATGTTTTATAGTAAATATTTATCTATTCATCTTTATTGCCAGCTCTTAGTTTAAATGGTTTATAATACTTTTTTTAGTATTATAATTAAAATGAAACATAATAAAAATGCTGATGTACAGTCTTACCAGGTGAAGATAAGGCATAGTAATGTAGATATTAAAATCAAAACTTGATTAAACATTGCAGACTGTGTACGCTGAATGGCTCTGTGTAGATCATTCTGAAATAATACAGAAAAAGCATATTTTAAATTCTGATAGATACTCAATAATCATGAGTTTTGTTACATTTGTTACTATGTATTACATTTTAACTGTCTTGTTCATACTCAATACACATACTTTAAATGCATATAGCAACATATTTTTGTTTTTTTCCTCGGTCTAATTAAACCTCACTGTAACATTCATATTACCAAGATAATATTAATACTATGGTACACCACAAAAGCACTAAATTTTAGTTTACTTGCCTTACAAAGAGATGTTCAATGACTCTCCAAAAGCCCTCCCTGAAGACAATGCTGTCTTATGGAAATTTCTAATTTTAAAAGATCAGAAAATAATGTGTTCAACTGAGGGGAAAGTAATAGCTGGATCAAACTACAACCATATCTCATTCTCTAAGTCACAAAAAGTAGCATGCATTATGCCAGGCAGTTTATCATAAAAATAAAAAATTACATAGCCAATGAACATGTTTAGATAAATTTCATTCATATTAAGAGAAATGTGAATTCAAGATACGAGTTTACTTTGCAATTGAAAACATTAAAAAATAATAATACCTACGGTTATTTAAGAGGCAAAAAATGAGCACACACATGTAATATTGCTCGAGTAATTTGTTATAAATATCTTGAAAGTAATTTGGTAATACAGGTCAAAATTCACAAGTATGCCCTTTCCAGTTCATGCATTCACCATTTAATCAGTATTTATCCCATAACATAATTTCTAAAAGTTAACCACATGAAAATTATGAGACGGAAGTTGAATATTTAAGTATGCTCATCTTCATTACAAAATTATTACATTTCCTATAATATAATATTTTGTATATTATTTATTGTATAGAATATAAATATGAATAACATATTTATTGTATAATATATATTGTATGATGTATAATATATATTTTGTATACTATTTGTATCAATATTTTGTATAATCTTTATTGCAAAATTATAATAAGAATAATGAATATTCATTCCTATTAAAGAAACTAAAAATGACATAGAAAATGGTTGAATAAATTGATCAAAATTAGATAGCAGACTTACATGCATCCATTAAAGATGGTTTGAACATAAATATTTATTGAATAGGAGCTTGTACTTGACAAACATTCAAATCATAAAATTAAACATACAATTTTGTGTGTGTGTGCTTTCAAAGAAAATATTAGAAGGATATAAATTATTTCTAGTGTCTAACCTTTGTTTTACTTTATACTCTTCTGTTTTATAAATTTTCATAATAATTTTTTTTAACAGTCTGAATGAGATAAATCTGTAGCTCAGCTGGTAAAGAATCTGCCTGCAATGCAGGAGACCCTGGTTCAATCCCTGGGTTGGGAAGATCCCCTGGAGAAGGGAATGGCTACCTACTCCAGTATTCTTGCCTGGAGAATTCCATGGGCAGAGGAGTCTACCGGGCTACAGTCCATGTGGTCACAAAAAGTCACTTGCACTTTCAATATAAAATAAAACCTCAATGAGATATCATTTTATCTTTTTCTACCACGCATTTAACCAGAACTTTTGTTATGAAAACAAAAAAGCTAAGTTGATTAAAACTTCACCTTGCATTCTTTACTTTCTTCTAACAGAGGTGTTAATGAACAGAAAAACAAATTAAAATTTACCAATCAGGAAGAAAAGAAGTAAAATACAGAATTATGATGGAAAATGAATCTTAAATAAATAATGCAAAGCACTACTTTTATTCTTAATGATTGACTAATGATTCTTTTCTTGGTTAGGTTACTTTTTCTAGCAACTAATAAACACAAATTAGCAAAGAGTACTGGAGAAATTTTTTTTTAATTAACAATTTAGGCCGTCTGTTGCTGCTGCTGCTAAGTTGCTTCAGTCATGTCCGACTCTTTGTGACCCCATAGATGGCAGCCCACCAGGCTCTGCAGTTATAGTTAGTGAAATAATATTTTTTTGGACAGCTAAGAGAGCAGGATGTTTTTGCAAACCATCCACAGGACATATGCTGCTCCCCTTATTAGCTGTAAGCTTGCATGAGACTCCAGTGGTCACTTAATATATTGAGAGCTGATTAGAAACATTCAGCTGGTTGTAAAGACTTAAAAACCATCCAAATATTCCTTTTGTCCAAAACTATTGCCATACTTTCTGTTAAAAAGCTATTTAAAAGAAAAACAAGTTTGTCTCCAAGCAAACTTAATTTCAGTGGGATCAAATTAATAATATTGAGCTCTTACTATGTTTATGCTAGATACAAGATTTTTACACATACATAAATGTATATATAATGTAACTTAATTCTCACAGCAAGCCTGTATGTTGGTAGTTTTATTCTCTTTCAAAATGCAGACATTAGCAAAGGTGTTAAATCACTTGCTTATTTTATCAGAGTGCTTAGCTGAGAGTAGACTCATACTAATACTTATAGAACAAATGGAAGAAGTGAAAGTGTGAAAGTGTTAGTCTCTCAGTCATGTCTGACTCTTTGCAACCCCATAGAATATCAGCCAGGCTCCTCTGTCCATGGAATTCTCCAGACAAGAATACTGGAGTCAGTTGTCATTCCCTTCAGGGGATCATCCTGACCCAGGGAAAGAACCCAGGTCTCCTGCATTGCAGGGAACTTCTTTACCATCTGAGCCACCAGGGTAGAATAAATGACTGAATAGCAAATAGCAAATGTCAGCTCACTAGTAAGTATCCAAGCCTATTATGCTTTGGTCCTAGTTATAAATCAGTCCTTTGAAAACAGAGTTGGCCTTAGGCAAAATACAATGGTGGCACGTCTCTGAGTTCTGCATCTCTTCCTTCCTGCGTCCCCTTCTGCCTCCCTATTCCCAACCGAACCCAACCTAAAAAGCTGACTTTACATGAGGACCTTCCAGCTCCCTACAGCGCCTTAGAAAACTCCACAGATTTTTATGGAATGTGAGACTACCTACAGTTTGACAACACTACCTCCTGAAGCCTTAAAGTCCTGTTATACATAATGAGATTGCTTTAGAAGGAAATGCTATCTGTCTTCAGAAGATTGGTAATACGTTTGACCATCCAAACAGCAGTCAGCTTTGGTTTGGTGATCTTTAGACTATCTGAATTATTTTTGTTTACTATTTCATAGGGCCTTATAAAAGAAGGGGCTTGACAATAAGGGCGTTTCACCACTTTTCATTCTCATTAGGATATAAACAGACATAGGGTCTGTTAGCTTAGATATCTATGCAACACATCACTTTAGTGAGGTAAGAAGGTAATGGAGCATTGAAAAATACTTTTGTCTTTGCACTTGTATTTTATACTTACAATCATATTTTCCAAGGCATGTTTGGCAAGCCAGCAGTTTAGAAAAACTGGGACAAATAGATTTCTTAAGGAAGGCCAGAATATCTGGAAGACAAATCAAAACTAAATTTTTATCTCCAAGCAAGAAATCTACATGATTGAGAAGAAAAGCAAAACAAAAGTAAGTTATTAAGGACAGTATAATTATATAAAACATGTGGCAAATACTCTCAACTCATATGATTATTGAAATGAAGGGGCAAACAAGATCTTTTCATTCTCTAAGTCCTAAGGAAAAATTCTTTGCAAAGTTATTGTAGAAGCAGAAAGAAAATAATCAGCTCTCATGGGATATCAGCTATAACTGTTAACTCCATCACTAAATCTTTTGGTATGACTGTTATAATAGATATCATCTTTTTTCTTTTCTGGAACTGGAGGTAAAAATAGGTGTAAGGAGACAGTGCTTTACTTTCCTATAACATTACCACTTACTCTCTCAGATTCAAACGTTTACGTGACACTGGGGAACTGTATTCCACTGGAATTATATTTAATTAACCTGTCATTCAGTCTGGAGCCAGTTGTTTCTCTAGATAAAACACTCAAATTAAAATAATTGTCAGAGTGAGCAACAGCTTCAGATCATACTGACTTATAGTCATGATTTTCCAAATAAAATTCAAAATAAAAAGTGTTAGAAAGTATATTCCAACAGACATTACTAAAGCTTTATCAAATATAGATTCAGATCCAATTTTGCAATGGGAAAGTGCTGGTTGCATATTCTGTAGCTGAACAGGATCACCATGGAATTGGTTCTCCACAGACTTTAATAAAAAAGCACACTGCTGGCTGTCTTAGTTGTTGGCAATGTATTTAGTAAACAGAGAACTGGATTTAATAAATCCTGTGGCTTAAACTAAAGATAAACATATCCTCAGCATGAGAAACTTTTATAAATACTTGGTTTTACTTGGCTTTTATTTTTTTAAAACTCTACAATATACACAAGAAGTGGAGTGATTCATTCTAATCTGTTTAGATAAAATTAACATGTTTAAATGGTACCTCTAGAGTATATATCCCTAAAATGCATTTCATTTTGCTGTTGAACTAAATCTCGTTAATGTTCACTTAATTTCACAACCCAGTTATAACTGACTTTGCTATTTATTTCCTAATACCATGATTTAATACATTAACAAAAGCCTAAATTCATTCATCTGAGCTAATATATTATTTATTGCTATTTAGATTGAAAGATTTTACTCATGACTAATAACAAAATTATTTCTTTTAAAGATTCTTTTAGGACTTACTGAGATAATGAAGGGAACCGCATTAATTATTTCCAAGATGAAGGGTATTCGTAAAATCTGTTCCCAGATGTTTCCCTTCCAAAAAAAAAAAAGAATAAAAATAAAAGTCAATTACAACTGATACCATTAAATGGGGAAAAGGCATCAGAATTTTGCTAGCAATAAAGATAAGGATGCTTACATTAACAGAATACAAAATCATTATTTAGAAATGTAGCAATGACTTTTAGAGATTATTTTGCTACCTGTAATTGTGCCCTCTCAATTTTGCAGAGTTTAAGTAAACCAAATGCTCATAGTAATCCATGAATATTGCACATAGCACATTTTAATCACATAATATTGCTGCAAAAAAGTTACTAGTAAAAATAAAACAAGAAACCTTACAGAATCAATGAAAAAGTAACTCCATCTTAATTTTTATATCATAATACAAAGCATATTAAATAGTTTGCAAACACACACATATAACAATGGCCCTTGGGAGGCCATTCAACATTGTTTTTAGATTAATAAGATTTAAAGTCAGAGTTTTCTCAATCATCTGGATTCTAGTCTCCCAACCCACATAGTACAACAATATTAATCGGGTCTGGCTACATAATTAGTGGGGCCCAGTTAAAAACGAAAATGCAGGGCCTCTTATTAACAAATTATGAGTAATTTCAAGAAGGTGACATCAGAGCATTCAAACAAGCACATATCCTTCTAATTGTGCAGCTCTGGGCAATTGCACTGAATAATAGGTCATTCCTGAAACTTTCTCTAACGATGTCCAGGGAAAAAGAACTCAGAACTCCCTAACGCAGTTTATTCTTTTAAAGAAAAAAAAAAAAAATCTATCTGTTAGAAAGGCAACTTGAAATCTGACTCCTGTAATGTCTAATTATTTTATGAATGGCAACCCACTCCAGTAGTCTTGCCTGGGGAATCCCACGGAAAGAGGAGCCTAGCAGGCTACGTTCCATAGAGTTGCACAGAGTCAAACACGACTGAAGCAACTGAGGAAAACTGGCTATAATATTGGGATTCTTTATTTTTCTTGAGGTGCCAAAGTCTTAAAACATTACAGAGATGTAAAACACCTTGCATCGCCGATCCTGCTCATGACGCCAATTGTCTTGCTGTTCGCAGTGTTCGCTGAACCCAGGGTAGGCAAGGCGTGAGCTAAGATGTTAGTAGGAGGCTACAGGAGCCACTGGCGACCCACTCCAGTACTCTTGCCTGGAAAATCCCATGGATGGAGGAGCCCAGTGGGCTGCAGTCCCTGGGGTAGCTAAGAGTCGGACACGACTGAGCGACTTCACTTTCACTTTTCTCTTTCATGCATTGGAGAAGGAAATGGCAACCCACTCCAGTGTTCTTGCCTGGAGAATCCCAGGGACGGGGAAGCCTGGTGGGCTGCCGTCTTACGGGGTCGCACAGGGTCGGACACGACTGAAGTGACTTAGCAGCAGCAGCAGAGGAGCCCTACGAACTGCAGATACGTTTATTCTCTCCTGGCCTGCACAGCAGCCATGACACAGCCTCTCTCCTGCTGACTCTGCAGCCATAACAACAGACACTCTATATTCTCCCCTCTCGTGGCTGACCCAATAGACACAGCCATGACACAGCAGCAAAAGGCAGCCCTAGGTGGAGCGCACATATCCCTACAGCACAAAGTAGCTTGTGACCAAGTGAGTACCTCATGATGCGCATGTGCAGTGTTATAAGTGACTTGAGTTATTACATGAACATTATGTACAAAATGTGAGGCAAAAGCGAGAGGCTGCGGGGCAAGAGGGCCTGACCATGCCATCTTGGCTAATTTGGTCTTTCCCTGCACACCGCCACTTCATAAAGCAAGTTCTACATCGGGGATGGTCTGGGTTGCTAAAACAGTAAGAGGTTTTGTTATCCCTGGTTCATAAGCCGTCTGCAGGCTAAATAAAAAGTGGTGGAAGAGCAGGTGGAAGGCACGGAGCTGTAAGGATCTCTCTCATCTCTGTGTAAAGATGTAAGGATGCTGCCCTCATCACCTCCAGCTCTGTAGGAAGGGCACCGATAAACAACCTAGAGAGCTGGCCTCAGACTTAGGGGCTGTTTTTGGCTAAGGCCTAAAACATCACACACACACACACACAAACAGCAAAGCAAAGAGAGAGAATGTTGAGATAAGAACAGGCTACACTTACACCAATACTAAGACAGAGCAACTTATTTTCTGGGAACAAGACATAGACCCTACAGAATAAAATGTATGGCCATTTTAAATTCAGACTCAGAAGGGCTGCAGGCCTGAGGAGACAGAGAGTCTTGACAGATGGTGGCCCTCGGACCCCCCAGAACCCGGGGCAGAGTGGCCAGACCGGGGCTTGAGGCATCAAGGAGCTTCCACCCAAGGCCTTAGGAGAACCCCCAAATCCCCATCTGTATCTGCCATCAGAGCAACCAAACCACAGACTATTCCTGGGCCAGTCACTCAGGACCACCTTCTCCTGGAGCCTCCTCGGCCCTGAGGGGCCACAATTAGCCGGTTTCAAGGAGGAGGTGGACACAGGAGAAGCCCCCCAAGAAGATCCTTGCCCCACTGAGTTCCCAGCTGTGCACACGTGGGTGCTCAGTCGTGTCTGACTGTCTGCTATCCCATGGACTGCTGCCCACCAGGCTCCTCAATCCATGGGATTTTTGAAACCAGAATATTGGAGCAGCTTGCCATTTTCTCCTCTAGGAAATTTTTCCTGGCCCGAGGAACCCACATTTTTTGTGTCTCTGGCATCGGCAGGTGGATTCTTTACCATTGTGCCACCTGGGAAGTTTCCAGCTTAGAAAAAGCTAAAACTGGATGAGAATGTTAATTTTTACATACTGAACACTATCTCTTAAATACTAAACTGAGATTTGTCTTGCAAAAAAACTAAGGGGCCTAACTGAGATTTCACTGGATCAGCATGGCTCATAAGGACAATGACTGGGTCTGAAGGAGAAACGTAGGATGGGCTAAAGGCTTTTCTACTTGCACTAAATCAGGCCTATTCAATAAACCATTTATACTTGTTTTTCCTTATGCAACATTTCTATTTTTTATTGCGCTGGTTAATGTTACTATTTAACAGTTTTTTACATGACTCCGTTTCCAGAATGCGTTAACACTTGGCCTACTCTTTCCTCACCATATTTTTTACTAGTCATTGTACATTGTTCCTTAATGTCAATGAGTTTACACAGGAGAAGAGACTGATGTGACCAGAGAAGGGGGATGTAATGGGAATCATTATCACTGGTCACATGGCAGGGTCTTTCTGCTAATGTACATTAAGCCTAGCATTAGTTTTCTTAGCTTGGCACACTGGAAAACTTTAGTTCCTAGTAAACCAAAAGCTTCTATACCTCTGATGTCTCTCTTCATTTCCGGATCTAACACAACATTTATTTTTTATTACTTTCCCTCAAACCACTAAGACAGTCTGATGACTAAAATGTGATTCAGTTGGGTTCATTTCTGATTTAGCCTCCATATTTCAACTCAGCGAATCTTTCTAAAGTGGCAAATCTCCATCGCCAACATCCAAACTCCACATTATATCATATGAAGCTTCACAATTTGATCTATGGCTGCTGGTTTGTTCTGTACCTACTATATTCCTAACCCATCTTGAATTCAGCTACAGATTCACCACATATAGAACTAATTTTGATATAGTTCTCTGAATAAGCTAGGCTGTTTCATCTTTTATAACTTTGCTCACACTTCTCCTTCTGCTTGGAATGCCCCAACCCCCATACCTTCACCACTAATTACCTTGATACATATTTTTAACATTTTACAAAACTTATTTGTTTCTATGACCATTAGAGTTCAATGAGCATGATATTGAATAAAGGAAAGTTCCAAATATTTTATAATACTCTTCCCTTCTGATATAATTGCTTTGATTTTGAACTTAAGCATTTGTATTTCTTTTTCTTGGGTCCATGTGGAAACACTCAAAAAATTTTATTAAGTCTTCCTGATGCAATCATATAAATCATTAAACTTAAGGCCACAAAGCTCAAAAGAAATTTTCTGGAAGAAAGCATTTCAAGAGTACTTGGCTATATATCCATTTTAAGTAATTTCATTTATGTTACAACTTCAACTTATTATCAATAATAAACCAGTGACTTCCAATGTTGTATCTGTAGCCTGGATCAATATTGTATCTGAGAGTCAGTTTCAGATCTCCACCATCTAATGTGCTGCTTCACATGAATGCCTCAAAGGCACCTTGTGGGCAATTTGTCTAAAAGTAGAATTTAAAGGACAGTGAAAACATGACAATCCAAAACCTATGGGATATAGCAAAAGCAGTTCTAAGAAGGAAATTTATAGCAATGCAATCTTATCTCAAGAAACAAGAAAAATCTCAAATAAACAACCTATCCTTACACCTAAAGCAAATTGTGTAAGAAGAATAAACAAAACTCAAAGTTAGTGGAAGGAAAGAAATCATAACGATCAGAGAAGAAAAAAATGAAATAGAGACAAAGAAAACAACAGTAAAGATCAATGAAACTAAAAGGTGGCTCTTTAAGAAGATGAACACAATTGACAAACCTTTAGCAGACTCATCAGGATAAAAAAGGGAGAGGATTCAAATCAATAAAACTAGAAAGGAAAAATAAGTTACAACTGATACCACGGAAACAAAAAGAATCATAAGAGACGACAACAAGAAGCTACATGCCAATAAAATGGACAACCTAAAAGTAAAATTTATGTTTGTCCTAACTGACTCTCCAGCAACAAAAACCAAAGATCCTGGAGAAACTTTGCATCTTCTTTTCACATGCCATTTTTGTTCAGTCACTAAGTCATGTCTGACTCTTTGCAGCCCCATGGACTGTAGCCTGCCAGGCTCCTCTGTCCTTCACTATCTCCCAAAGTTCGGTCAGATTCATGTCTATTGAGTCAGTGATGCTATCTAACCACCTCGTCCTCTGCCGCCCCCTTTACACACTACCTAAGTATCATTGTTGAATAAGACTTCCTGATTCATGAACGTGTCTTGGGTTGTCTGGTTCTCAATTTACAGTCTATTCCCACTCTGACTTCTTAACTGGTCTCCCTACCTTCCTCTCCAATTTTCCTTTACCTAGTTAACTCACACAAATCTTTCAGCTATTAATTCAAATCTTCTGAGTGTTTTGAGACTCTCCCTACCTCCTCTTTACACACATTCTAGACAAGATCAGACTCCCACACTTGGTTTTTTGATTCTTCATCAACATCCTTCTCCTTCCTTTTTTTCAGTTTGTTTTTATATATTTAATCAACACTTGACTTTGAATTTCATGTGGTCCAGGTGAGAGCATTGGGCTTCCCTGGTGGCTCAGATGGTAAAGCATCTGCCTGCAATGCAAAAGACCTGAGTTTGATCCCTGGGTTGGGAGGATCCCCTGGAGGAAGAAATGGCAACACACTCCAGTACTCTTGGCTGGAAAATCCCAGGAATGGAGGAGTCTGGTAGGCTACAGTCCATGGGGTTGCAAAGAGTTGAACATGACTGAACGACTTCACTTCACTCATGTGATTGAATTTAATGTGGTTCAGGCGAGAGCATACCTTTAGTTCACAATTCTTTGCTCTGTTTCAAGCACAGTCCTTGCCAGTCTGAAGCTCCTCAATAAAATCTGTATCTGCATTATATCAAACACACTCCTGTTGTTGATTCACAGCTAGTGTGTGTGTGTGTGTGTACGTTGTGGCAAATAATGAACTTCCACCTGAGGACTGACTTCCACAATCTAAAATTATGCAGGGAGGCAATATACTCATTGCTAAAAGTAAATGTCTTTTTCAGTTATATTCATTAGGTTTAGTTCTAAAATCTCAGGTTGTCTTCTGAACTTAAAGATATATTCATAAATTATCTCCCCTAAAAATAGCTGGTGAAAAATAGAGAAATTATCCAAAAGTTGCATTGGCTGTTAGGGAGTCCTCATGAGCCTACATAATATAGGCTCAGGATAAAAGCAATTATGGCAAAAAAGGAAAGCATAAATCTAGAGATGGCACTATGTAGAGAAGTGTGAAATAAGATCCAAAAGGCAGGCACATGCTTTTCAAAATTAAGTTAAATACCTGTTCCACTTAATCATATTTTCCTGAACAAGATGAAAGGCATTAGTCTTCTTCTAAAAGGTAACTTCTTAAAGAAAAAAGATAGTTTTTAAGAAATAGCTTTAACTGTTCTAAGTATATAGAACTCTCCAGGTTCCTCTTCTTATTGACATAATTCAGTAAAATATAAATAAAATTTAATCTATTTTATATTTGGTATGGAACTTTCCTCAACCAATAAAAATTCAAGAAAACAGATGATTTCCTAGAATGTACCAGGCTTTTATTTTTTATCATAAAAGAAAGTACAAGTTTAGAACTATTATCTAGGTAACTTTAAAAAAAGCACTTTAAAAAGTATAAGACTTATGGTAATCTACTTGCTGTTAGCCCAAATTGGGAACAAGAGACCCTTAAAAAGCACCTTCTTCTCTAATATTAAGAATACCTAATTTAAAATATTTAATCCAGAAGATTTAACCTTCTTTTAGTGAGTTTAAAATATGGAGTAACTCTATGGCAGCATCACTTTGTATTTCTAAACATAAACCCAACAACAATTAGACTTATCATTCCCGTGGCATAATAAGCAGAATCACCAGGATCTAGGAGTCCTAGGATGAATTCTTTGTTCTTTTCCAGGAATAAGCCCAAAATGAAGCTAACATTTCAGAACTGATGCTTTTTATAAGTGATTACTGTATAGGAAAAAAAAAAAACTCTAGATTTAACAAAAGCTTTCTAGGTGTGGTGAATTTTCATTATAAGAGGTTTGGAAATTATGCATTTTTGTGCATAATGCATTAAAAATGCATAAAAATGCATAATGCATAAAAAATCCTTTTGACTTAATAAATGTGTATGTATATATAGAGTACTGTTATATTTTTGAAAACAGTTGATAAAGACACAGACAGTATTCACGTGACAGAGAAATAAGAATTTTCCTGTCAGGCAAGCCTCATGGATATTTTGCCAAGTTGTGACAAACATGAACAGAATGATCTGCTGTCTGTATGACAGAGGACAGAAGAAATGAATGTCAGGGATTTTGAAATTATTATCTGCTAACTTTAACATATACTTTAAAGAGTTTTTGCTCCCTTTGCTGCTACCTATTAAGTCCTTTGATTTTAAAAAGCTTTGCTCTCCATGATAGTTTAAACGTTTTAAGTTAAAGATTAAGTCATGCTTATTTTAGAATGTCTAGTGTGTACAATCAGAGAAGGCAATGGCACCCCACTCCAGTACTCTCGCCTAGAAAGGAGGAGGAGCTGCAGTCCATGGGGTCGCTGGGAGTCGGACACGACTGAGCGACTTCACTTTCACTTTTCTCTTTCATGCATTGGAGAAGGAAATGGCAACCCACTCCAGTGTTCTTCCCTGGAGAATCCCAGGGACGGGGGAGCCTCGTGGGCTGCCATCTATGGGGTCGCACAGAATCAGACACGACTGAAGTGACTTAGCAGCAGCAGCAGTGTGTACAAACATATATGTTGTATATGTAAATACATACATTATCTGTTTATATAGATATAAACCAATAAGAGAAAATTATATGCAGATTTTATATTCAGAACTAGAAATATCAAACAGCAATATTAGAAATGGATTTCACTCTTAATGCAATATCCATTTCTTCATATCTGTCTGTAATTTTCTTAAAAGCTTAATTTGAGAGGACCTCATTTGCAGTTCTGCTTTATGGACTGACCTTATATATGTGCTATAAATAGTTATCACTTATTCATTCCAATAGTGTATCCAACAGCTTATTGAAAGAGTCATAAGAGTTCATGAATTTGACTGAATATGTGAAAGGAAAAGGGCTTCCTTGGTGGCTCCGATGGTAAAGAATATGCCCACAATGCAGGAGACTCGGGTTTGATCCCTGGCCTGTGAAAATCCCCCTGGAGGAGGAAATGGCAACCGACTCTAGTACTCTTATCTGGAGAACTTCATGGACAGAGGAGCCTGGTTGGCTACAGTCCATGGGGTCTCAAAAGAGCTGGACATGGCTTAATGACTAAAAGACAACAATGAAAAGAAAAGAAATCCTCCCCCTGTCACATAAGCCCTTGTTAGCCTTCGTGTCGTAACACACAAGACTCAACCACCACGACCTAGATGTTAATGTCTATGAAGGTCAGACTGAAAATATTATACACCATCTAGCTCTATCTACTAGGTCTTATAATCTTTGCTCTCATTTTATAAATGGCAGGAATTAATTGATTACAAAGGTCAGCACCATAAAATCACAAGGGGAAACTATAATTCCATCTTGAGTCTGTGCTTGTTAAATGACTACTAGCATGTAAAGCCTCAAAGTTAATTTCGTATTAAGTTTTAGTTAGAATTTGGAACAAATACATTCACAAATGCAAATTCATATTCTGACCAGTTTATGTATTTGTAGATACTCTTGTTACAGTGGAAAATATTTCATTAAATTAGAGAAAAACACCCACATCCTTATTTTTCAGTACATCGCTTTCTGTATATTACATTCAACACTTATCACATGCATACTAAGGGCCTTTAGAAGATAGTGAAGTTGCTCAGTTGTGTCCGACTCTTTGTGACCCCATGGACTGTAGCCTACCAGGCTTCTCCCTCCATGGGATTCTCCAGGCAAGAATACTGGAGTGGGTTGTCATTTCCTTCTCCAGGGGATCTTCCCGACCCAGGGATCGAACTCAGGTCTCCAGCATTCCAGGCAGATGCTTTAACCTCTGAGCCACCAGGGAAGCCAACACCTTGGATATTAATTTACTTGATTGTTTTCCTTCTCCTAAGTTTCAAAAATCCTGATTTGTCAATCAGTACATATTTATGGGCTTCCCTGGTGGTTCAGCAGTAAAAAATCTGCCTGCCAATGCAGGAGACGAGGGTTTGATCCCTGGATCAGGAAGATCCCTTGGAGAAGGAAATGGCAACTCTCTCCAGTATTTCTCTCTGGGAAATCCCATAGACAGAGGAGCCTAATGGATACAGCCCATGGGATTGCAAAAGAGTCTGACACAACTTAGCAACTTAACAACAACATATTTATGAGGTAGCTATTTTGATGAGGAGATTCACTAATAAATCATTTAAAGAGCCCTCCTCAACATCTCCTTTTAAACTATATGTCACTAAACTAGTACTTTCTAGGTAAGTTAGGGTTGAGTGGCTACATATATGCAAAATTTTCCAGCTTATCTCCTCCAACCTCAAAATATTCTTTCAGGCACCATTTTCCATCTTCAGTGTTCTCAGAAAAGAACAGGATGTATCCAAAGCTAATTAGTAATCCTCAACTTCCTAACCTAGCTTATTCTTACTTTTTATAAATTTTGCTTCATCCATCATTTTTCCTGTCCCTTCTACCAGCTCATTTTAAATGACGCAGATTTTTACCATCACGAGGCAATCTTCCACCTCATTCTACTACTTTTAGTGAGCTTCTGTACTGATCAATCAACAATCTTCATCTGAAAATTTTACTTTCAATTGTACTCCATTGAAACTGGTCTCTTAAGGGTGAATAACAAATGATCTCCTAAACTATAAACCCAATTGCTTTTATCAAGCTTCTTACTAAACCTGCCATCATTCATATCTTTCATCTAATATTTTTTTCTTAGTCATTCCTAATATTTTATTTTCCTCATAATCAGTAAATCAATCCATCTGTGTTTATTTGGAAACCAAGCATTCTTTTCTTTCTACATTTCTAATTCATCCATTTCGCCTAATTAGGCACTGGTATTATGTTCTCTAGGTGGCACATATAAGAATTTTATAAAGGAAGCCAGGGGAAAAAGGTGAGTTTGAAAAGATTTCTTGCTCCAAATTAAAGATTAAAAAGTAGTCAACAGAATGTTACTTTTTAAGACTTTATGTTATGAAATGAGAAATTTATATGTTAGATAAGAATCCCCTCAAAACAGAACCCTGAGTGTGCTTGTTGACGGTACATGCAATAACTGTGAACTGGAAATCAGCAATGATTATGACAACCATTCGGAAGACTTTCCACCCTTCTCACTTATTCCTCTGTCTGCCCTCATTGCTCTGTTCTTTCAAGACCCACAACATAAGCATCTCCATTAACATGGGTCATCTCTTCTTTATTGGTTACTATCCCATCCTTACTGGACTTGCATGCTTTCTTCATCATTTCACTGGAAATGACTGCCAAAGCATAATAAATCGCTTCTGCAAATCCCGGATCTTCCTTTTCAGTTGTCTGCATATTACATCTATTTGTCCAAAAATACCTCAAATTCATCATTCCCAAAACAATTTCCATTATTCCACCTATCTTGACCCTAATCTGATTTTTTTCCTTGATGTAATTTTTCTTGGTTTTATCGCCTTGTACTCTCATTTGGCTTTAGGAAATCTTAAAATGATATTTCACATTTTGTTCTATTCTTCTATCTCAACCAATCTGTTGATGATTTCTTCAGTTTCTACTTTCATGTCTTTTCCTGCATTGATTAGTTTATTCTTCTCACCTGGCCAAAACCTCACTCCCACTTTTCCTTTCCTACTGCAATTGTGTCTTAGCAGAGCATATGGACTTCAGTGGAATGGCTCTTTGACTTCTGCTTGCGCAGATGTTCTGAACTAATACTCCTAGACTTAGTTATAATTATAGAACTCTCATGTTCAACATCCTGCACCAACGTCCCATTCTAGGTTTCTCTACAAGGCCCTCACAATACTGTAGCAAACTTATCGCAACAATATTTTCCCAAACACACCATATGCTGCCCAAACCTAAATATTAATTCATTCTTCCAATTTTATATGCACATCTCTTATTTTATGCCTTTGTTAATTCTATAAATCCCTGTCGTTCTGCCTTTTTTTTTTTTTAGTGAAATTATGACCTTACTTTAGTGAAATCATTGGTTCAAGGACTCTGCTTAATAGGTCTTTTCATCCCATGATATAACCTCTCTCTCTGGTTCCTCTGCCTTTTCTAAATCTAGCTTTACTCTATGGAAGTCCATGGTTCATGTACTGTTGAAGCGTGGCTTGGAGTTTTTGAGCATTACTTTGCTAGTGTGTGAGATGAGTGCAATTCTGCAGTAGTTTGAACATTTTTTGGCATTGCCTTTCTTTGAGATTGGAATGAAAACTGACCTTTTCCAGTCCTGTGGCCACTACTGTTTTCCAAATTTGCTGGCATATTGAGTGCAGCACTCTCACAGCATTATCTTTTAGGATTTGAAACAGCTCAACTGGAATTCCATCACCTCCACCAGCTTTGTTCATAATGATGCTTTCTAAGGCCCACTTGACTTTCCATTCCAGGATGTCTGGCTCTAGATGAGTGATCACATCACTGTGATTATCTGGGTCATCAAGATCTTTTTTGTACAATTCTTCTGTGTATTCTTGCCACCTCTTCTTAATGTCTTCTGCTTCTGTTATGTCAATACCATTTCTGTCCTTTATTGAGCCCATCTTTGCATGAATGTTCCCTTGGTATCTCCAATTTTCTTGAAGAGATCTCTAGTCTTTCCTATTCTAATATTTTCATATATTTATTTGCACTGATTAAAGGCACAGGAACCAGAGATCAAATTGTCAACATCCATTGTATCATCAAAACAGCAAGAGAGTTCCAGAAAAACATTTACTTCTGCTTTACTGACGCCAAAGCCTTTGACTGTGTGGATCAAAACAAACTGAAAAATTCTTAAAGAGATGGGAATCCCAGACTACCTGACCTATCTCCTGAGAAATCTGTATGCAGGTCAGGAAGAAATCCTTAGAACTGGACATGAACAACAGACTGGTTCCAAATCAGGAAGGGAGTATATCAAGGCTGTATATTTCCACCCTGCTTATTTAATTTATATGCAGTGTACATCACACGGAATGCCAGGCTGGATGAAGCACAAACTGGAATCAAGATTGCTGGGAGAAATATCAATAACCTCAGATATGCAGATGACAACCACCTTTATAGCAGAAAGTGAAAAGGAACTAAAAAGCCTGTTGATGAAAGTGAAAGAGAAGAGTGAAAAAGTTGGCTTAAAACTCAACATTCAGAAAACGAAGATCATGGCATCTGGTCCCATCACTTCATGGCAAATAGATGGGGAAACAATGAAAACAGTGACTTTATTTTCTTGGACATGAAAATCACTGCAGATGGTGACTGCAGCCATGAAATTAAAAGACGCTTACTCCTTGGAAGAAAAGCTATGGCCAACCTAGACAGCATATTCAAAAGCAGAGACATTACTTTGCCAACAAAAGTCCAGCTAGTCAAAGCTATAATTTATCCAGTAGTTATGTATGGATGTGAGAGTTGAACTATAAAGAAAGCTGAGCACTGAAGAATTGATGCTTTGGAACTGTGGTGTTGGAGAAGACTCTTTAGAGTTCCTTGGACTGCAAGGAGATGAAACCAGTCCATCCTAAAGGAAATCAGCCCTGAATACTCATTGGAAGGACTGGTGGTGAAGCTGAAACTCCAGTACTTTGGCCACCTGATGCGAAGAGCTGACTCATTTGAAAAGACCCTGATGCTGGGAAGGATTGAGGGCAGGAGAAGAAGGGGATGACAAAGGATGAGATGGTTGGTTTTCATCACTGACTCAATGGACATGAGTTTGAGTAAGCTCTGAGAGCTGGTGATGGACAGGGAAGCCTGGTTTGCTGCAATCCATGTGTTCGTAAAGAGTCAGACATGAGTGAGTGACTGAACTGAACTGATGAACCCTCACTGAAATTTACTTGCATCTCATGGGATGTATTCATTATTCCACCTTGTATTATTATTGCCTGTATAATGTTCTCCTGCCTACCCCCATTTCTGGATTGTAATCTCATTGAGGAAAAAAAAAATGCACAGTGTGATGCTCTTCATCAAATAAGAGCTCAATAAACATTTGTTAAATTAAGTTAGCCAAGCAAAGCTTTGCCAAAAATGAAGGGAATTCATTTTAATAATTCCTAACAGACACACTTTTCTCCCTCAGTGTTTTCTGTACAGATCAGGAGAAGAGGTTGAGAACAATAAAAAGCCAAACAATTCCATTCACTTGCCTAATATAAGCATGCATATACTGGGTAAATTAGACCAGAGGAATTAGTGAAGTGTGTTTAAGCCACCAAGGAAAACATTACTATATTACAACAGCTTTTTATTACTTATTGGAGAGGCCCAAAATAATTAAAGGGGTTTAAGAAGATCTTGCTTTAGCCCCAGCGTGTGAATTATAAGTAGACAAATACTGGGCAAATGCTAGTAGTGTGTTCCACTGGCAGAAAATTTCTAAATAAAACAACTTACCTTATAACTGAGATAACCAAGCAGTATTGTTTCAAAGAGACTTATCAGTGCCACTAAAACCTAAAATATAAATTATACCTTAATGAGAAGATGCAACAAAAATATATATTCTGAATATACTATCAATTTATAAATATATGCCTGTGTATGTGTGTGCATATATGAGTATATATATATCATATAGGATATAGGGCTTGACACCATATACAAGCCTCGTGTCCTTGTCTTTTGAAGTAAAATGGTGACTCAAGAGTTAATGATTGGGAAATATGAAGATACAGAAACAAGGAAAAGCTGTTGCGCTAAAGAACTGGTAACAATTTAGACTATAATTCTGGCACAAAACAGTATCACTGAAATCCCAGTTCCCTGAAAGATACAGATAAAAGCCTGACTGTTTTTACAGGAAGCAGACTCCCTATCCAGATGAAAACTGCTGACCACAAGAACATAGAACCTAGACTAGTTGAAAGCAGAAGGTTGATCATTCTCAAAACTTCACCTTGATGCCAACCAATCCAAGAATTGTCCACAAGCTGATCATACCCTGCTTCTTGAACACTATAAAACTCTTCACTACCCCCTCTAAGAGGGGTCATGCAGTCTTCAAGGCATTAGCCCACTGTGGCCCCCTTTGTCTGGCAAAGCAATTAAAGCTACTCTTTTCTACTTCACCCAAAATTCTGTCTCTGTGTTTCTATTTGACTCTGGTGAACAGAGACCGAGTTTCAGCATCAGAGGTGCTGTGTGACACTCTTAACTTCTATATACAAGTGGTAGGGAGCAGGCTGTCCTGGTCAGTGCAGTTTAGTTTTTTAAAATGTCTAATACTCCTCAGTAAGTCTTTTAAAATGTATTATCACAAACGTAAGTGTGGGATTAGAATAGTCAGATGACTGGAATTTGAATGATATGTAAAGACTAGATTTTGTTTGTGGGTGTGTGTATCCCTGAAACACACAATCACATGACTGCTCCACCATAAAACCAGCCACACAGCCTCCCTCTGAGTTCACCTGCCAAAAATGGCAGTTCCCTATAGAAAATCAAAGAATACAAGCTTGGAGTTGGAGGGCATTTTCATCCTATCATCTACCTCAAACAAAGGTAAACAGTAACATCCTTGAACATTAAAGCAAACGGACCAAGATACTTTCAGATTCCGTCTGAACAGACTTCATAAACAATCCCCCTTCTGCAGTGGACATGGGCATCCTGCCCTGCCCTAGACAAGTTCCCGCCTTTCTCTCTCATCTCTACTCCGTATACAATTTCCTCAGCTCAACTCCCAAAGAACAGTGGCTCCAACAGAAAGGACATCCAAATTGTCTTATGTTAAAGACTCTAAGCACTTTGGGAGAGAGGAGTACTAAGCAAGCATCAACATGAAGTATTTAAGATAACAAATACATTTGTTCATAGATTTGTGAGGGTTAAGTCAACCTGTCTGAGAAAAGCAGATGCCCTAGAGTTTTAGATTCTGACTCCAGTTTTAATGAAAATTTTGATATAGGTGAGTATTAAAACATAAGGATAATTTAAAAACATATGAATGCATGACAATATAAGTAAAATAAGTCCAGAAGTGCATACAGTAGTCAGACATTATTAAAATAGAAAAGCTGAACTTTTTTAGATTTTCCCCGCAAATTTTCTAACTCATGTGTGCTATTCTAATGTATACTATACATCATTAGGTGACCTTGAAACCATTTTCAGGATGAATTACTCAAAATCCTATTTAAAAATGAACGTTCTTATTTAAAGATATCACTATTAAGTAAAAAACCATTTGAATGATCAAAATATATTTCAAGGCCATATACAATTATTCAGAAAAATAGTAACTTACTTTACAAGTATCCACCTCACTGATGGATAATATAGGAATCTAACTCAGAGATTAAAAAACTGCATTTTTACTGAAACTGAAATATTTGAAAAGAGTTATTTGTAAGTTAATGACACTACTATAAGATTCACTAAAAAAACATAAAAAAAAATTATAAAATAGGAAATATGCAAACAGTAAAAACTTGATTTCATAGTAATAAACACAGTGCACACATAATCAAAATAATTCCTAGTTGCATATAAAATGTACAGATCTCAGAATCACCCTGATGTTAAATGACAAATCAAACATTTGATTTTAAAGTATTTTAATGTTTGCTTATAAACAGTGAGTCGTAGAGTCTTTCCATTCCTCCCAGACTCAACTATCTTCCATCTCTAATGCTTTTAATCTTAGGGACTCTACTCTTTGCATAATTTTTGCTTTTGAAAATTAACAGAAACTAAAAAGCATCTGAAGGAAAGAGAAAGGAGTAGAGGAGATGTGAAGTTGTAAAAAGTTTGCTAGGCATGAAATTCAACAGAAAAAGGATCAAAGAACAACACACAGGGCTCCAGGAAACACACCAAATATGTAATTCAGAAGCACTCTTCTCTTCACATTTCCTTACTCCTTCTTCAGGAGCCTTTCAGTGCCAGAGCATACTTTTTGTTTTATTTGCAAAATTATCTACTAAGGGACCAAGCTCGTCCCATTGGTAATAAGAGCTATTGGTTCATTTGTTTATTCATTTAACAATTATTCATCAAGATTCCGCCATGACCCTGATATTGAGAACATAAGGTAAAAAGGCAAATGTGGTTAAGGACTTTTAACTAATTTTTCAAACATGGATGTAACTTAAGAATTTAGGAACACATAAATTAGTTTGGAGAACATGTTGTGATTTCAAACATTGTTTTACTCAAGCTTTCTGAAGTCTAATCCTGACCATGAGGAAATTCTCAACAGGTAGAATGCAAGGCTCAGGTTAACATAAAGAAATAAAAACTTCAAGATGTACATTAAGGTTATTAAACAATAAACAATTTTAATTGTTTATTTTTAATATCAATAATTTTCTCCCCAGTAGTACTGCTCTGTAAAATATGAGTACATCTAGACATATAGGAATAAAACAAAATTGTACATAACCTGTAAGCCCCATAAAGGCAGACTTCTGTTCACCCAAAAGATATGAGACCTATAAAAAGAATGATAAGACATTAGATTTTTCCAAGTGAAAAAAAACATTCATTTTCAAATTTTGATAAAAGTTAAAAATATTTAAATGTTGTTAACGTAAAGAGACAATAAAATAGAGACAATATATTAACATCAAAATTAAAATTAGGGAAAAAAAACCTTTATGTTGATTTAATCTTCTTTTTGGTAATACTCTTTTATATTTCAGGGAAAAAACTCTTTTTTATTTTGTTTTCAGTCTCATACTAATCAAAAGAAAAGACCATGGGCTCTTATTTAAAGAGTGAAAATGCCAGGGGAGAAAAACTCCAAACCATTTGCTAATCAATACGCCACTGAAAAGACACTTAGATGCCTTCAATAAACTCTAGCATTTTAGTATTTTTAAACAGTATTTTGGCAGTACAAATTCAACAGTAGAAATAATCAGAATAAACTCAGTAACTCAGGTTGAAGGGGTAGCTCAGACAGTAAAGAATTCACTTGCAAAGCAGGAGACCCAGGTTTGATCCCTGGATCAGGAAGATCCCTGGAGAAGGGAATGGCAGCCCATTCCAGTATTTATGTCTGGGAAATCCCAGGGACAGAGGAGACTGGTGGGGGCTACAATCCATGGGTCACAAAGAGTTGGACATGACTGGAGCGGCTAACACTTTCAGATTGTAAACCACATTAATATTTGGGCTTCCCTGGTGGCTCAGATGGTAAAGCATCTGCCCGCGATGCAGGAGACCAGAGTTCGGTCCCTGGGTTGGGAAGATACTCTGGAGAAGCAAATGGTAACCCACTCCAGTATTCTTGCCTGGAAAATCCCATGGACAAAGGACCCTGGTAGGCTGCAGTTCATGGGGTCACAAAGAGTCAGACATGACTGAGTAACTTCACTCAGTCTAACTATCACTAACATTTTCAGATTGTAAAGCACATTAATATTTAATAAAATATTTAATATACCACCCAAAAAAAACTGTGACTGAGGTTAGCATAAAACATTATGCAGAACAAGGAGTAATTGTCTTTAAATTTGTCTTAAAAGTACTATTATCTTTGATGCTAAAAATTGTTTATGCTGCTGCTGCTAAGTCACTTCAGTCGTGTCCGACTCTGTGTGACCCCATAGACGGCAGCCCACCAGGCTCCCCCGTCCCTGGGATTCTCCAGGCAAGAATACTGGAGTGGGTTGCCATTTCCTTCTCCAAGGGATCTTCCTGACCCAGGGATCGAACCCAGGTCTCCCACATTGCAGGCAGACGCTTTAACCTCTGCACCACCAAGGTGCCAAGTATCTTTTAATTTCAGCTTCATGTACAAAGACATTTAAATTACTTCAGAAACCACCAGTGCATCTTGCTTCATGCTGTGACTCAATCTCTGGTTTAAATATCTGCTGTTGTTATTTTAGGATTTCCATAAACTACCTTAATGCCTAGATCTTCTTCATACTTTTTTCATTCATTCCCATCTTCATGGGCCTTTGCCTCTTCCTTTGGGTTCTCTGGTTTCAGCCCTGCCCTGAAAGCCTCCGCTCTATGACTTCTAGGTTGGAGTCTTTTGACTCTGCCTCTGCTTGGCATGGTTTTTAGAGACTACTCACAAGATGCACTCCTCTTAGCCATCCCACTGGAAAAACCAATGGGCTCAAGGAATTAGCCAGATTCTGATCCCAGAACCTATTATGTAAAGGATAGTTTTTCTATAGTAATGAGTATGTGATTAAAATACAGTGAGTCATCAACATTAAGATTAGGCTTGTAGTTGCAGTGGTTTTGACTGTGAAACTAATGATAGATCAGTTTGTGAGAACAATATTCTTACTTATGGTGTGACAGTATATTATCATCTTTTTTGTGAAGTACAGACTTGGAGGACAGAAAGAATCCCATGTATGCCAATATGAAATGCTCCTTAACATCTCCAATCCTCAGTTTCTTCAACTGTCAAATAGGGATAATATAATATTGTCTCCCAGGGCCATTAGTGTATTTTTCATGCCAACAGTCTGACACCAAATAACATTTAAGTAAAACAGTAAAGAGTAGTAGCAGTGTGAGCCAGAGTATGCAATAATGTATTTAAAAGTATTAATGCCTGAAACACATGTGATGATTTAATCAAATGGGTTATGTAGAGGCATAGCATGATCAAACAAAATTCTGGGAATACACATGAGTAGGTGACCGATAACAATGACTCAGAAGATATAAAAGATTATCCTTCATATAATTAGAATGGGTGACACTCTGAGGCTCTGAGTTCATATTGACGAGGTATGCTAAGATCATCTGATTGAAAGCATGGCCAAATTATATTGTGTAGCAACTTCCTTCAAGCAGAGGAGTCAACTGGTCCACTTGTTTTACTACAATGAACTTATGACTTCATACCCTGTGCAAAGTGCAAAGCTTAGTCTTCAGGAGGTATTATGACTTTTCTTTCTATCTTCTTTGAATGCTGTCCCGAGACTGCCATTTAAGGATGAAAGCCTTCATGGGGAACTGAAGGTGTCTCAGGGGATACTTGACACCAATGTCAAAATTGTGAGGGACTATTTATCCAGTGTCAGACTTTATTTTGGGGGGCTCCAAAATCACTGCAGATGGTGACTGCAGCCATGAAATTTAAATTGATTATAGCCTTCCAATAGCTTCTAATATCTCGAAGGAGCTACTACTCTATTATTTTTTTTCTTTCTCAAGATATTCCTGGTTATACTAGCCTATTTAGTTTTCCTGTATAAGCTTTACAATCAGCATGTCTCACAAAACATAAGCAAACAAAATTAAATCCTCTTGGTATTCTTTTGAGATCATGGTAATTATAAATTAAATTAGGGAGAACTGACAGCTTTATGGGAGAGTGAAAAAGTTGGCTTAAAGTTCAACATTCAGAAAAGAAAGATCATGGCATCTGGTCCCATCACTTCATGGGAAATAGATGGGGAAACAGTGGAAACAGTGGCTGACTTTATTTTTGGGGGGTCCAAACCCACTGCAGATGGTGACTGCAGCCATGAAATTAAAAGATGCTTACTCCTTGGAAGAAAAGTTATGACCAACCTAGATAGCATGTTGAAAAGCAGAGACATTACTTTGCCAACAAAGGTCTGTCTAGTCAAGGCTATGGTTTTTCCAGTGGTCATGTATGGATGTGAGAGTTGGACTGTGAAGAAAGCTGAGTGCCGAAGAATTGATGCTTTTGAACTGTGGTGTTGGAGAAGACTCTTGAGAGTCCCTTGGACTGAAAGGAAATCCAACCAGTCCATTCTGAAGGAGATCAGCCCTGGGTGTTCTTTGGAAGGAATGATGCTAAAGCTGAAACTCCAGTACTTTGGCCACCTCATGTGAAGAGCTGACTCATTGGAAAAGACTCTGATGCTGGGAGGGATTGGGGGCAGGAGAAGGGGATGACCGAGGATGAGATAGCTGGATGGTATCACTGACTCGATGGATGTGAGTCTGAGTGAACTCCGGGAGGTGGTGATGGACAAGGAGGCCTGGCGTGTTGCGATTCATGGGTTTGCAAAGAGTCGGACATGACTGAGCGACTGAACTGAATTGAATTGATGGTACTAATGTCTTCCCAAGTACAGTAGTCTAGGTATTCAATACAGACAAATGGATAGAGCCAGGAAAGGCAAAATGTGGATGATGAACTCAGCACCACTCTCCTTTCCAGAACACACCTTATTATGTTCTCAGTAACACTTGAAAAATGAAGCCAAAACAAAGTATGTAGGAACAAAGAGGAATGTATCATATATAGGTTGTTTTTTTTGTACATAGAAATGATATGGTATAAACTACAAAATAAGGAGATAGCAAACTCATAAAATAAATTTGAAAGCATAACATAAATTATAAAATCATGAAATAAATTGCTAATCATAAGTTTGAGAGCATTTTCAAAAGGAAATTGGTAGTGAATACCGATTTACTAAAAGCTAGTTATCTAATTAATGACATTTTCTTTGATGTGACATGTTGTTTTAATAAGTCTTGAAATATCAGAGTATTAAATTTAAATAAGCTTTTGAAGAAAAAAATTTTCAGTACAAGACTGTGTCATGTGGAATAAGTTTCATAGTCCTTAAAAAAACATTTCTACAAAACTCTAATATGTAAATTTGAATGTGAAATGACATCACCAGTGGAAAGTTGTCTTTTACATCCACTTACCAGGTATTAAATTAAATTAAATACACAGGAGGAAAATGTATACATTCTAGCAAAAAGGTAGTACCCAAACTCTCTTCATAAAATAGATTTATCACAAATAAAGAATGTGGGATCTGATCTGCATGTTCCTTGAAAACTACCAAAACGAATGAGAGGTGAAACTGAAACTAGCAGCTAGCCTCTAATTCCAAATGAGCTTCAATCCCATTGACAAAAGGCACTCAGAGGATAGATTTGCACAGAAATATGAATTGCAGTATTACCTATGGCAGAATAGTAACTGGAATCTACCTAACCAACAAGAGATTTTCATTAACTTGCTCATCATCAACAACAGCAAAAAGGCCGTCTACAAGGAAAAAAAGTCATTGATAAAAATGACATATATAACATTATTCTAATTGTATCAACATGACTGTGGTACCTGTATGTGTGTATTGATGCAATTTACAGAAGATTGGCAGTCAAGATACTAAAAATACTTTTTTGTAGGTATTAAGATGTTAGGTAATGTTTCCTTCCTTTTCCTCACCCTAAGTATTTCTATTGCAATAATCATGAACCATTTGTACAATCATAAGAATAAAACAGATTTCACTTTTTAAAACTATAAGAACAGAACAGCAAGAACAAACATAAAAACAACCTTTGGGACTTCCCTGGTAGTCCAGTTTCTAAGACTCTGTGCTCCCAAGGCAGGGGAGCTGGGATTCAATCCTTGCTTGGGGAACTAGGTCTACACATGCCACAGTTAAGACACAGTGCAACCAAATAAACAAATACATATGTTTAAAAGTAAATAAAAATAAAATGTGTATTATCTAGGTATTTTAATTTGTTAATTTAGTATTCTATAAATAATATTATTTACGTGTAATACATTATGGGCTTTCCAGGTGACTCCGTGGTAAAGTATCCACCTGCCAATGCAGAAAATGTGGATTCGATCTCTTGGTCAGGAAGATCGCCTGGGGAAGGAAATGGCAACCCACTCCAGCATTCTTGCCTGGGAAATCCCATACACAGAGGAGCCTGGCGTGTTACAGCAGGTTGCAAAGAGTCAAACATGACTTAGTAACTAAACTACCATAACCATATAATATATAAATAAAAATAATATAAATATTATTTATATGATTTAACTAGGCCTATAGATAAAATTCACATTGAAGAATGATTATGAAACCTGTTAGAACTATATCAAACAATGGAAATAACGGTAGTTAGATATGGAAAGTTAATGACATGCAACCCCAGCCACTCTTGACAGCTCACTTATTTATGGTGAATAAATACCTCTCTTAAAGGTAAGGAAATAGCTGCTGAAAATGTCAGAACTGCTTTGGCAGCAGAGGAGGAGGTCAGGGGTAAAAATGTTAACTGGAAGAATCAAGCATCTGGTACACACAGAAAAGTTATAGGGTCACTGCATGGGGCAGAATTCAAATGAAAGACTTGTGGGTCACAGCTCGAGAGGAACTTGGGTTGACAGAGCTCCAAACTCAGTAGGCAAGCTTGTATTGTATTAACAAAAGTGTAAGACCACTCCATCAAAGAGGAGAATTATGACACTCTCTTAATCATAACAAATCCTAAGAAATGAGTACTAGGTATGGCCACATTTTAGGGACGGACAAAATTTAACATAAATGTATCACATGACCAGGATACTGAAGCATAGTAGAGTCTTGACAATATATTACGAAGATTTTCCAATAACTGAATCCTTTCAAAATGGGTATACTGCCCACTGGGCTTCCCAGGTGATTCAGTGGTAAAACATCTGCCTGCCAATGGAGATGCAGGTTTGATTCCTAGGTTAGGAAGATCCCCTGAAGAAGGAAATGGCTTTCTTGACTGGGAAACCCCATGGACAGAGGAGCCTGGCAAGCTATAATCTATGGGTTCACAAAAGAGTTGGACACTTCTTCGTGATACGGCAGAGAGGACGAAACGCTGGGTCTTTGAAATAATAGACTCTTAAGAGTCTTTCCATCAGACACACATGGGCTGAGGGAGAAGTGCCTTTCTATCAACATTATTATTTTTTTCCCCTTCCATGGTAGAGAGTTGGGTGTAAAAAGCTACTCTTTGGCCAAAGGTGACTTTCTTAGCCTCCGTGTCATGGTATGACTGTGTCACTGATTCCCCAGTGAGATCTGGGTATGAAACTCAAGTAAAAGTGATATTCCTTTGTCGGCCGATAACTTTAACAACTGTATCTTTTCCCACGTTCTCTTCATCATTCTGAAAGCTGACTACAAAGTGCTGTAGGGTCTTAGGACAACATATAGCCACCGAATGAAAGTGGGTTGCATGTAGGACACTGAACTTACCATGCTATAGGGTATGTCTGTGTGTGTGTGTGTGACCATCACCGTATGGAGAAGATGAACCCTGACTAGGAACACCAGCACTGGAATCTGGTAAAGAAATCCTTTTGAATTTTTCAGATTGCCTGTTGAAACACTTGGGGATGCTATAATCAATGCATACGAGAGAAGAAAAGGTCAACATCATGATATTCAATCTCACTGGTCATCAGATATTAAACATACTGCAAAAATTAAATTTCTTATTTTAATAGTTATTACCCAAAAGAAGAAATGGTGTTTAAAATCAGAACATCATGTCAACATACTTGTGGCTCTATTAGGCACTTATTCTAAATGTAAATCCAATTACCATAAAATATGAGCACATTTACATGATTCTTACTTTGTCTTTGTCATTTGATATTGAAAATTAATAATCACTTCAACAATTTTTAAAGTGGGAAAGGATGCATAAGTTTTGAGCTAGTGAAGAACTGTAAGCACCAGCAGGCAATAAGACAATGCTGATGGCTCAGCTCTCAATGAAATCCATAAACTACATGTTAGGTGTGTTTCCTTTGCTAATGCCTTTAAATCATTTATTACAAACTGTGCCTCCATGAGAGCTTGCCATTTGCACAATTTCATACATTAACAGTAAAATTCTTTTCATACCCTTCCGTTTGTCCACACCCATATTTTCACATCAGTTTCGACTCCTGGGACTTAAAAATAAAGCAAAGTGGCACAAAATATCTGCATCTTTGTTATGTCAGAATAATCTCTTTGCCAAATTAGCCTGATTATTTTAAAATAGAGTCTGTGTCTGTAAAGGTCACTGCTGTTTTTCATTAACCAATACTACCCTGATGGTAACTAAACAGAACAATGTATTCTGAGTAACATGAGTTATTTTGTTATGCTTTTTTAATTGCAGTAATCTGATTTTTCAAATGTATACCCTCTATAATTACAGCTGAACATTCTTACTAATATGACAGAGAAGTTTATTTCACTCTTCTATTACTTGCCAATGCTCTTTCATTGTAAAAAGGATTCTGTCGTGCCTCATTTTATGATCCTCAGGTATTTCCTAAAGTACATTTCATTTATAAATCACCAAGTTTTAAAAACAATGCTGGTGTGTTGGTGACAGAAATACATGGGGGACACTTGGAAAATCCTCAGAAACTACTCTTAACCCAGAGTGGTGATATAGGAGATAGACAGACTCCTAAAGTGGACAGCTGTGTTTGTTTAGTCGAGTAAGACTGAAGCTTTGTTCTCATCCAGACACTCTGAGGACAAAGCTAGTGGCTGAAGCTGAGCTCTGCTGAAGTAAAGAGATAAGGTGCCCACTCCTGAGTTCAAGGAAGACTTCACTTCTGCACATGCGCAGGAAGGCTCCTTGAGGGTCAAAAAGGGAGGGGGTCCATAATAAGTGTGGACATGCACCCACAGGTGAGATGGGATACATTTTATCGAAAAGATGCACATGCACATTGGGGAGGGTCTTAGGATCAGTTAGTGAAGAAAGAAACAAGATAACTGGCCAAACGTAAGCCAGGACCCAGAAGGACTGTCCTATATATGGGATTTCAGTCACCTCTTAACTGTGTTCCTTGTTCAGGATTCCTGCACTCCTCTCCGAGTGTGGATTTCAGTCCAGTTTCTGACTTATTGTGCTTCTCCTCATTAGAGAGGATGTCCATACCCTTCCTCTCCGGGTTTGTGTTTCTGCCTTGCTTCTGACTTAAATAAAACAAGCTGTTTCTCTGTGTTTTCCCATTGTGCTGTGTGTCTCTAACGGTAAACTTTGTACCTGTTTGGCAGTTTTTGGCTCCTTGTGAGCTTTTTGTTTCCAAAGTGGGTAAGAATCAGAGAATTCTGCTTCCAGTCTCTAGTCCCTGGTGGACTGGTATCTAGGTTCAATCCCGGGACAGGGAGATAAACTCTTGCTCCAAGACTACTATCCCTCCTAGAACAGTGGCACCAGGTTATAGGGCATGATGTCAAGGAAGAGTGTCAGATCAAGTTTTATGCAACAAATTGTTATCCGGAAGGTCCGGGGGTCCAGGGGTAAGGTGAGAAACAATGGAGGGGGAGGGACAGGAGTGGAAGACAGAGGTCTGAGGACTGGGAGCAAATGTCTAAGGTTCTGAGACAACAGAGAGCATAGTATGTATAAGCAGCTTCAAGTAGGTCAGCAGGGCTGGAGCGTGAGGCTGTGGAGGTGAAGGAAGCAAAGGTCAGACTGAAAAGGACCTTCACTGCCTCCTCGACTCACTCACTCGTGTAATAAATAACTACTCAGTGCCACACTGGTGCCAGGTTTTGAGGATTCAGACCACAAACAACCTGTGCCCTCTTGGAATATCCACTGCAATCTACGTGGAATGCACAGAAAACAAGATAAACAAGTAACACACGTACACCATATGAAAGAGAGAGAGGCAGTGGAGAGAAATGTAAGAGAAAGGGAAAAAAGTATGCCCAGGAGTCTTGAGAGGAGAATATGGTTTTAAACAGGATGTTCAGCTAAGCCATCACGACAAATCTGATTTTGAGTAAAGATATGAGGAAGCATGCCAGAGTGACCCGATTGTAGGGAATTCTAGACAGAGGCAAGAGCGAGTATGAAGTCCCTGAGCCAGCAGAATGGCTAATGTGACCCGGGAACAGAGAAGATGCCAGAGTAGCAGAGCAAAATGGGTGCGGGGGGAGAAGTGATGAGTAACAGGAGGAAGATGGGGTTCTTTCATCCTTCGTAGGTGCCTCAATACTCAGATTACAGTTGAGCATGGATCTGTCTTTAATGGAATACTGGCTGCTTCATTAAGAATAAACCAAAGAGGGAGGCAGAATTAGCAGGACTAGTGAGGAAGGGTACGGTAATCCAGGTAAAGGGAAGATGGCTTGGCCAGAATGGTAGCCCTGAGAAGGGACTGTATGCTGGATCCATCTTGAAGGTAGACATGATGGAATTTTCTGCTGGTTTTGCACATGCTGGAGAATGTGAGGGAAAAAAAGAGAAATGAAGAATGACTGACTCCAAAACATTTGGCCTCAGCAACTGTTCAGATGGAGTTGCTATCAGCCAAAACGTGGGAGGCTGTGGGTGGAGCAGGGTTTGGGGAAGGATGGGGTTGTCATTCACTGAGACGCAGAAAATCACAGAAGCCAGTTGGAACATGACAACTTTGCTATGACTATCAGACCTCCAAGTGGAAGAAGACGAACATGTAGTTAGAATTTGGGGGGTGGGAGGCAGGAAAAGTGCTGGCTTCCTGAGGCCAGTAAGTTAAACAGGGTTAAAATGATTAGTGCTAAGGTTTTCAACGTGAAGGACAAAGAAGAGAAAACACATGTTTCTTTACATGGAGGTGGGAATAATAAGAGTAAGTGTGTACTGAAGGAAATAACATAAATAAAACAACCATCCCAATGACAGAAAATACAAGATCTCTAAAATATAAAACCTTTATAAGGGTTCAAAATTTCCAGAGGGTAATGAATTTTACTTTTCATGGCTATGTCTTCACTTTCAGCATTATGAATGCATGCTAAGTATTCAATAAAGAGGTAGTAAAATAACCATATTACATTCATTAAATAATTTCATAAAGAATTATCACATAAATTATTACACAATGAATTTTCACTTGTTAATCTTAAGCTTATCTCCAAACCCTTTAACACATAAGAAATCATTTCACTGTCTAAATAAGCCAAAGAGTAACCAGTTCATTTAAATGTATATTATGCCTTCATTTTCCATTTTACTTTGATCTTTTAATTTTTCTTAAATTTTCTTAGGGCAAACCTCTACATGAAAAAATAATTGTACAGAAGTTAGCCATCAAATTTGTTTTCAGCTTTGAAAATTATTTTCAATTTAGTAGGCTGGACAGAAACTCAAGGTGTGTGGTGAGATAATAATTATTAAGGCCATCACACACCCAGTCCCCTTTCCTACTGCTTCTAGCAAGGACAGAAATTAAAAGGAGAACCTTTAAAGGAATAGATATGCAGTTTAATAAAAGCAACAATGAGTGGAAAAGTAAGTCAAAATAAATCAATGTCATTTAACTCAAATTAGATAAAGAACTACACAAGCTAAATCTGAGACTTGAATTAAGCATCCCGATAAATGCTGAATAAATGCTGTTTCTATGCAAGAGTAAATAACTAGCTTTGTTGTTATTTTGTTTTGTCTTAAAATTTCCCCCATATAAGTGAGATCACACAATATTTATTTTTTTGTCTGACTTAATTCACTTAGAATAATGTCCTCATGAAACTTTTTTTTTCAAAGTGGCCTATAAACTATAACTGAAAATACATACAAAGCTGGAATACAAAACAGTAAACCTTTCTGGAGTATATGTGAATCAAGAACAGAAAAGTATTGGGTTTTTAAAGTATTGGTTTTTCAAAGCATTACTTACAGTATTTCGACTAGCAAAAATTGTGTGGGTAGATGGCAAGTATTAGCATTAAACAATTAGATAAACAAAGAGAGATATATTAAAAGAACCTCCAAAGATTACATTCATGTATTAACTGAAAACCAGATCGATTTATCTGTGACAAACACTTATTGAAGAAATAAATTCCATATAGCATTCTGTAAACTTATACTATATTCAGGAGGTAATTCAAGATGGCAGTGTAGGAAGATCCTGAACACACGTCTGCCACAGACACACCAAATCTATAGCCATGTATGGATCAATTTCCTCTGAAAAAGACCTGAAAACTAGCAGAACAGCTTCTCCACAACAAGAAATACAAGGGCCATAATGAGACCAATAGGAGAGGGAGGCGGCTTCGCAGGCGATTCAGTGGTAAAGAATCCACTTGCCCATGCAGGAAACATGGGTTCAATCCCTATATCGGGAAGATCCCCTGGAGGAGGAAATGGCAACCCACTCCAGTATTCTTGCCTGGAGAATCTCATGGAGAGAGGAGCCTGGTGGGCTACAGTCCATGGGGTGGCAAAGAGTTGGACACGACTGAGCAGCTAAACAACAACACAACAAGGACAGGCAGAGATGCAGTGTTATCAAAAACCCTGCCTCTGACACAGTGACCCAGGCGCAGGACGGATCTCACCACACAGGGCTTCTCTGTGTGGAGTAGGGGATCTCCACACAGACATTCTCGGAACCTGGAGAAATGAGCCTAGAGAAACAGCAGCTTTGTAAACCAGTAGGATTTAGGTTCAGGAGACCCAAAGGGTGTGGGGTACAGGAAGCTCGTAAGGGGCTCATAAGCAGACTAAGTTTGATTTACCAAAGTAGGACGCTCCTAGTTACTATCCAAAGTTGGCAAACCAAGGAAGAGCAGTGTACACTTATTATTTAGAATTGTGGAACCAAGTGCTAGAAGAAATGGGCTTCCCTCGTGGTTCAGCTGGTAGAGAATCTGCCTGCAATGCAGGAGACCTGGGTTGGATCCCTGGGTTGGGAAGATCCCCTGGAGAAGGAAAAGGCTAACTGCTCCAGTATTCTGGCCTGGAGAATTCTAGGGATTATATATATAGTCCATGGGGTTGCAAAGAGTCAGACACAACTGAGCAACTTTCACTTCTTGCAGACTAAGTCACCCTCCTCATACTCAGTCACTTCAGTGGTGTCCAACTCTTTGTGACCCTATGGACTGTAGCCAACCAGGCTCCTCTGTCCATGGGATTTTCCAGGCAAAAATTCCAGAGTGGGTTGTCATGCCCTTCTCCAGGGGATCTTCCCAACTCGGGGATTGAACCCGCATTGTTTTTTGTCTCTTGCGTTGGCAGGCAGGTTCTTTCCCACTAGCGTCTCCTGGAAAGCCTAAGACCCAGAGAAAAGCCAACAGTCTGAAAACCACCCAGATCACATCGGCAGGAGATGCATTCAGCTCAGGTCAGTCGCTCAGTCGTGTCTGACTCTTTGTGACCCCATGAACCGCAGGACGCCAGGCCTCCCTGTCCATCATCAACTCCCGGAGTCCACCCAAACCCATGTCCATTGAGTCAGTGATGCCATCCAGCCATCTCATCCTCTGTCATCCCCTTCTCCTCCTGCCCTCAATCTTTCCCAGCATCAGTGTCTTTTCAAATGAGTCAGCTCTTTGCATCAGGTGGCCAAAGTACTGGAGTTTCAGCTTCAACATCAGTCCTTCCAATGAACACCTAGGACTGATGCATTAGCCAGTCTTAAAGCAACTGCCAAGGGCACAGGGGTCTTTCTGGACACGATCAGGAAGCGTAGGTGCCTGATAATCCGGTGCCATCTCTGTGCTCCTCCTCCTTGCTAGCACCACTTCCCCCCATCCTGGGCCCCCACTGAAGCCTGCAGGTGCAGGCAGTTCATACAGCAGATGCCCCTTGGGTACCCGGCGCTTGCGGCCTGCACTTGTGCACCCAGGAGACTGAAACAATCAGGAGTGACAGTTTTGGCAGGCTACCACCCCCACAACATGACACAGCAGACTGCAACACATCTCCAGTTTGCCACTAAAAGAGGCTTATATTCCTGTGCTGGAGTCTCAGTGTGAGGGAACCTTCAGGCCTTCCACATATCGAGAGGTTACAGAGGAGTTCTAGGGAGTGGGGCCAGGGGAGTGAATATTATCTTTGCACTCTCTCAGGCCTTGCTACAGCTCACCAGGGTCTCACAGACAGGATCATACATACTCATCTGGAGCCCTGACTTGTGGAACTCTCACATCCAAATCAGCTATCTGGAGGCCAGCAAAGACAGTGGTTCCAGAGGACTTTAAAGCTGCTCCCCGGGGGTCTGGCTTTCACTTAGCCAAAACTAGGGGCTGACTGAGACCTCTACCTTTGAACATAACAGGGTTTAGTACAACCTCAAAATCTGGAACTTATCAAGAATAAATCAGGATGTTTAAACAATCACAAAGACGTGAGAGATAACCAAAAGCTAGGGCAGGGCTGAACAGTAAGGTTCACGGCTTACACAAGGACACTCCATCAAGCCTGGGAGCGGTTCCCCCTTTTGTTTAATATAAAGAAACACAGAGAGAAAAGCAAAATGAGGAAACCGAGGAATAGTTTTCAAAAGAAAAAACGAGATTGAATTTTTAAAATTCCTTAAAGAAATGGGGATAAGTAAGTTACCTGATAAAGAGTTCAAAATAATGCTCATAAAAATGCTCACCAAACTTGAGAGAAAACATGAATACAGTGAGAAGTTCAAAAAGGAGATGGAAAATGCCAGAAAGCAGCAAAATGAAAGTCACAGGGCTAAAGAATTCAATAACTGAACTGGAAAATGTAACAAAGGGCTTCAGCTAAAGACTAGATCAAGCAGAAGAAGAAAAAAAAGCAAACGTATAGCGGAATTCTTTCGGTAATAGCAGCAAAAAAAGGAAAAAAAAAAAAGACAAAGAGTGAAGATAGCTTAAGGGATTTATGGGACACCATCCAAAAGACCAATATATATGATAGGGATGACAAAAAAAAGCAGAGAGAGAGAAAAGGGACAGAAAGTTTATACAAAGCAATAATGACTGAAAATATTCCTAACCTATGAAAGAAAATAGACATCTAGGTCCAGGAAGACGAGAGAGTTACAAATGAGACAAACACAGAGAAAGACACGTTATAATAAAAATGTCAGAAATTAAAGAGAATATTAAAAACAAGAGAGAAAACAAAACAAAACAAAACCTTTTTACATACAAGGGAAATTCCATACGTCTATCAGCTGATTTTCAAGAATAAACTTTGCAGGCTGAGAGAGAGAGGCATGACAGATTCAAATTGCTGAAAAGAAAAATCTTACAACCAAGAACACTCTACTGGGCAAAGTTATCACTTAGAATTGAAGGGAGATAAAGAAGTTTCGAGACAAGCAAAAGCTAAAGGATTTTATCACCTCTAAACCCCCATTTAAAGAAATGCTAAAGGGATTTCTTTAAGCTGAAAAGGCACTATCCAGTAACAAGAAAACATATGATAATTTAAAAAAAAATCTCACAGGTAAAGGTAAATAACAATAAAACTAGTGGACTGACCATTTATTAAACTATTACTAGATAGTATATTCAAAAGCAGAGACATTACTTTGCTGATTAAGATCTGTCTAGTCAAGGCTATGGTTTTTCCTGTGGTCATGTATGGATGTGAGAGTTGGACTGTGAAGAAGGCTGAGCACCAAAGAATCGATGCTTTTGAACTGTGGTGTTGGAGAAGACTCTTGAGAGTCCCTTGGACTGCAAGGAGATCCAACCAGTCCATTCTGAAGGAGATCAACCCTGGGATTTCTTTGGAAGGAATGATGCTAAAGCTGAAACTCCAGTACTTTGGCCACCTCATGTGAAGAGTTGACTCATTGGAAAAGACTCTGATGCTGGGAGGGATTGGGGGCAGGAGGAGAAGGGGACGACCGAGGATGAGATGGCTGGATGGCATCAC
>SJYX01006616.1:227584-256677 GCA_006410675.1 Oreotragus oreotragus | reverse complement strand
AGTCAGTGATGCCATCCAGCCATCTCATTCTCAGTCGTCCCCTTCTTCTCCTGCCCCCAATCCCTCCCAGCATCAGAGTTTTTTCCAATGAGTCAACTCTTTGCATGAGATTGGTTTAGGTATGCTTAAAAGTTTAACCATTTTATAGATCTATAAATTTGGGAATAAATTTTAATTAGCCAGAAAATCTAGCTGCTTATAAATTCACAAGGATAAGTTATAAACTTTTTATCTTCTGAGCACCTTGCAGATTTGATTATACAGAAATTATAGTCATATATAATTATGTATTATACATTTAGATAGTAATTATAGAATTACCGAGAAATCCTAATAGCATATAATGGGAAATAAACACACTCACACCCCCATTTTTGAGATTCAACTAACTTTTCATTATAGGTTTAAATACTGATGAAATCTTAACAAAATTTTTTGTGGGAAATAACATAGCCATGGATGTATCTTTGTACATGGCTGTGATAGTTGATGTTGGAGAAGACTAATTAACATTAAGCAAAATGTGCTTAAAGTCTGATTAATAGAAGCATTACCTTTCCTGCAATTATCAGGTGGTACCAGATTTACACATTATGAATAAAATTCTGAGAAAGGTCTTCCAATAATTATTTCTTAATAAAATCTACAAATGAAATGCCATTTTGTTTTTACTCTGCTATAAGTGAGTGTACTTAAGGTAATATTTAACAGTAAAAGGTTAACGCTTATTAATTGCATAATTTTTGCTTGGTTTTCCTATTAAAATTCTAAGTACATACAGGTTAGTTTCTCAATAAAGTCTTTTAAACTGTTAATGAAATTGCCCTGGTTTTATAGAACTGGTCTCCTTAAATGATAGATTAGTCAAAGCTGGGTATTCTTTCTGGCCTGGAGAGACAGAATTTTTAGTACTAAAATAAAGGAAACCTTCTAAGCAAATGATGTGGACTCTTCAAGTAATATCTCTTGGTGCAACCTCTAATCAATCAGATTAGAGAAGCACTAGTTATTATTATCAGGGCTTCCCTGGTGGCTCAGAGGTTAAAGCGTCTGCCTCCAATGCGGGAGACCCATGTTTGATCCCTGGGTCGGGAAGATCCCCTGGAGAAGGAAATGGTAACCCACTCCAGTATTCTTGACTGGAGAATCCCATGGACGGAGGAGCCTGGTAGTCCACGGGGCCGCAAAGAGTCGGACACGACTGAGCGACTTCACTCACTCACTCAGTTATTATTAACCTAACCCTGAACTAACCAGCCATTAAGAGTCTGTAATTTGTGTGCCTTACATACTGAAATACTTCCTGTGGTCAGTATTCAGGCAACTTCTCATAACTCAAGTTTTTCTCTGTAAACCCACAGAAGCACATTAAACCACCCAAGAGGATTCAGAGGTCGAAACTGTGAAATAGTAAAGTCTATACCAAACTATTTCCATTGCTTATTTTTTTTTTTTTTTACACGAACTCCCAAACATGAACCCCCCTCCCACCTCCCACCCCACATCCTATTGACATCTTAAGCAATAATTACATGAAAAAAAACATTGCATACTGGTTCACGATATATAACTTTTCAAAAATACATGGTATTGTGGAGAGGTAAGAAGTATGGCTGACACTTCAATCCCAAACAGGCTTAAGAGGTCAGTGACTAGGCCAATTTCATGCCCTCTTAAAGTTCCAGTTTCCCAAATGTATTTTATGGCAAGAATTCCTGGGATGTTATATGCTGAGCTTGGCTCTGCACTTTATGATTTTAAATCTCCAGGGGAAGGTGTTGTACATTTCAGGACATCCTACATGCTTCTTGCTATTAGATGTGATAGGTAAATTCACCCCTACTAAACACTAAATCAGAAAATTATTCCCCATTATGGTCACCTGGAATCACCAGAGTCTCCTCAAAACAAGCTTTAGGTGTCTCTCACAGTGAAAATATGGGGAACCCTCATTTAAATGATTTTCCTAAGTATTTCTATCAATCCAAATGGTCCACTCAGAAGTCTACTAAACGATACCAGACTTGAAGATGTAAAGATGTCAAGACACTTTGACATCACCAGAGGCAACATCTACTGCTTTTGCCAGTAATTCAATTTCATTACAGAAGTGCAACATTGTTATGTCCAGGAGGTATATAAAAATAAATTAATTAATTAATTTAAAAAATAAATAAATAAACTTTATTCTCCTTTTCCTAAGTATTTCTATCAATCCAAATGGTCCACTCAGAAGTCTACTAAATAATACCAGATTTGAAGATGTAAAGATGTCAAGACACTTTGACATCACCAGAGGCAACATCTACTGCTTTTTAAACATTAATGCCTGACAGAGAAGATTATCAAGTTTACTCTTGTATATAAAAGATATTTTGAAAAAGGATTGTATAGCTGTATTTTATATTACAGTGAACATATACACAAAATATAGACAGGGGAATAAAATGAGACTTACTTGATCTCTGGTTTTTGATAAAAAATAACTTTAGTCTCTCTTTAAATGTATTTTCATTCATATAAAATTCAACTTGCACCCTGCAAACAAAAAAACAAAAACACAATTAAGCTAAACAGTAAGATATATGAAAATAAAAACAAATTATGTGATGTAATACATTATATAATTTGAGCAATTATCAAGCTCATAATAGTATCAGTGCATTCTTCAGATAATACCTGGAGTGCAGTACTGGGTATACAGCAGAGGTGCATATTTTAACTAAAATGAGATCATCTAAATCCTTAAGCAAACAATGAGTATCTGGAAAGCATTTCATGTAAGGACAAGTTTAAGGAACTGGAAATGTTTAACCTTACTCAACGGCTGTCTTTAAACACTGAAATGACCATCATTATTAAAATGAGATGATTCATAATGTGATGTATAGGACTATAGAAAATATGAGAATTATGAATGAAATTACCCAGTTCTGAAACTATAAAGTTGAGCCTTCTCCAATACATATAAATGTGCCAAAAACTAAGTAACAGCTTGCAAGAGACGGGATTTTTTTCCTGAAGTGAAAATGATTTTGCATGGTGTAAGGTCTCTCATTAAATAACTTTCAAATTCCATTCTCATTATAATATCATGTGAAAAACAGAGCTAATTAATCTAGTGATCTGAGTCAACATCACTGCAGAACATGGATATTAAAGCATACATTCATACAAACACTTTTCAAAGGTAAAATGAAAAAAAACAAACAAAAAATAAGCAAAACACTTTTTGAACCTTGTCTTCCATCAGGTACAAAAAAATGTCATTTAGATTTATTATTTATAATATAGAAGGGAGACTTATTTGATTCATAACAACTGTACAGGATTCCAGGCAGCTTCAGTTCAGTTCAGTTTAGTCGCTCAGTCGTGTCCGACTCTTTGCGACCCCATGAATCGCAGCACGCCAGGCCTCCCAGTTAGATGTGTATAAGAGACAGGTATGATTCAGGGCTTTCCTGGTAGCTCAAAACAGCAATAATGCAAAAGTCTTTCATATATGTTTGAGGAATAATTTTTCATCAGTGTAGTCCCAATTTTTTCCCTGTCGTAGGAATCAACTGGATCCTTAAAAAAGCAAGGATGAACTAACCACCCCAGATCTACTGAATCTTAAGAGACTGTGCTTGGAAACAGAATTTTAGCAAGGCTACTCTTTACCTTGAGTCTATTTTGGGACGTGACATATGGGAACTTTACTTTGTTATTTATTTATCTGTCCCCTCATATTAAATATTGCTTGATCAACAAAGGAGTGGCACTGGCAAGTAGAACGTTAAAGACATCAGAGGTAAGTTACCAACCAGACAGGTCATTTAAGGGACTGAATATTCTACCTTTAATCACTATAAACTGGTATCAACACTCTAAAACATAGTAGCATTCTAATAAATTCTTTTGCTTTCTCTCTGAATTCTAGCAACTCCTCTCAAATGATAGTACAAAAATAAAATTTTCAAAATGCTGAGTGAAAAAGCAACTGCGTTCAAACTTGGTGAATTCTGAATAATCATCATCTGAAATTGTCTCAAATAATCTTAAATACATTTATTATAAGTTAAGATTTCAAGAACAGTTAGACAACATTTTTAGTGCTCACAAACACAAAAAATACTTAACTTTTCCTGAAAAACTATGGATGGAGGCTCATGACATTGTACAGGAGCCAGGGATCAAGACCATCCCCAAGGAAAAGAAATGCAAAAAGGCAAACTGGTTGTCTGAGGATGCCTTACAAATAGCTGTGAATAAAAGAGAAGTCAAAGCCAAAGGAGAAAATGGAAGATATACCCATCTGAACGCAGAATTCCAAATAATAGCAAGGAGAGCTAAGGAAGCCTTCCTCAGCTATCAGTGCAAAGAAATAGAGGAAAACAATTAAATTGGAAAGACAAGCGATCTCTTCAAGAAAATTAGAGATACCAATGGAACATTTTATGCAGAGATAGGAACAATAAAGGACAGAAATGGTATGGACCTAACAGAAGCAGAAGATATATTCAGAAGAGGTGGCAAGAATACACAGAAGAACTGTACAAAAAGGATCTTCACAACCAAGATAACCACGATGCTGTGATCACTCACCTACAGTCAGACCATCTTGGAAAGTGAAGTCAGGTGGGCTTTAAGAAGCATCTCTGTGAACAAACTTAGTGGAGTTGATGGAATTCTAGTTGAGCTATTTCAAGTCCTGAAAGATGATGCTATGAAAGTGCTGCACTCAATATGTGAGCAGATTTGGAAAACTCAGCAATGGCCACAGGACTAGAAAAGGTCAGTTTTCATTCCAATTCTAAAGAAAGGCAATACCAAAGAATGCCCAAACTACCACACAATTGCATTCATCTCACGTGCTAATAAAGTAATGCTCAAAATTCTTCAAGCCAGTCTTCAACAGTACATGAACCATGAACTTCCAGATGTTTAAGATGGATTTAGAAAAGGCAGAGGAACCAGAGGTCAAATTGCCAACATCCGTTGGATCATCAAAAAAGCAAGAGAGTTCCAGAAAAAAAATCTACTTCTGTTTTATTGACTATGTCAAAGCCCTTGACTGTGTGGACCACTACAAACTCTCGAAAATTCTTAAAGAGATGGGAATACCTGACCACCTGACCTGCCTCTTGAGAAATCTGTATGCAGCTCAGGAAGCAACAGTTAGAACTGGACATGGAACAATAGACTGGTTCCAAATAGGAAAAGGAGTGTGTCAAGGCTGTGTATTGTCATCCTGCTTATTTAACTCATATGCAGAGAACATCTTGAGAAAGGCTGGGCTGGATGAAGCACAAGCTGGAATCAAGATTGCTGGGAGAAATATCAATAACCTCAGATATGCAGATGACACCAGAAAGCAAAGAAGAACTAAAAAGCCTCTTGATGAAAGTGAAAGAACAAAGTGAAAAAGTTGGCTTAAAACTCAACATTCAGAAAACAAAGATTATGGCATCTGGTCCCTTCACCTTATGGCAAATAGATGCGGAAACAATGGAAACAGTGACGGGCTTTATTTTGGCGGGGCTCCAAAATCACTGCAGATGGTGACTGCAACCAGGAAATTAAAAGTCGCTCGCTCCTTGCAAGAAAAGTTATAACCAACCTAGACAGCATATTAAAAAGCCTGTCTCTTATACACATCTAGATGTGTATAAGAGACAGAGCTAGGGCAGGGCTGAACAGTAAGGTTCACGGCTTACACAAGGACACTCCATCAAGCCTGGGAGCGGTTCCCCCTTTTGTTTAATATAAAGAAACACAGAGAGAAAAGCAAAATGAGGAAACCGAGGAATAGTTTTCAAAAGAAAAAACGAGATTGAATTTTTAAAATTCCTTAAAGAAATGGGGATAAGTAAGTTACCTGATAAAGAGTTCAAAATAATGCTCATAAAAATGCTCACCAAACTTGAGAGAAAACATGAATACAGTGAGAAGTTCAAAAAGGAGATGGAAAATGCCAGAAAGCAGCAAAATGAAANCCTAAAGGAAATCAGTCCTGAATATTCATTGGAAGGACTGATGCTGAAGCTGAAACTCCAATATTTTGGTCAACTGATAGAAAAAATTGACTCATTAGAAAAGATCCTAATTCTGAGAATGATTCAAGATGGGAGTAGAAGGGGACGACAGAGGATGAGAAGGTTAGATGGCATCATCAACTCGATGGACATGAGTTTGAGTAAACTCCGGGAGTTGGTGATGGACAAGGAGGCCTGGCATGGTGCAATCCATGGGGTCGCAAAGAGTTGGACACGACTGAGTGACTGAACTGAACTAAATATCACAAAATTTTGATAATGTAATCTATATAAAGTAGATAGTTTGGGGATTGGCTTTTTGTTTGCATTTTGCTTTGTAGGGATACTCGAGAGATAAAAATTGGAGAGAAAATAATTGACATAGAAAGATGTTCACGTCCTAGAGAAATATTTCACTCCTAAATTATAAGGTGCATATTCAAAAAGATCTATGAATATTTTAAAAGCAATCTCTTAATGCAGTAAAAACAAAAGGCTTTTGTTATCAATTGCTAACCAAGGTTTATCAATTATACATTCTAAAAACTTGAATTGCTCTTAATCTCTTATCCCTAAAGACAATATTCTCACCCATCAACATTTTCTTTCTTTTGTATCCTATTGTGATTTGTTGTTTTTTTTTTTACTTTATGTGTAAAATGTCAAAAATCAAGATTCTCTTTCTTGTTAATTTCTCTAGAAACAAGCCATGGATATTGCAGTAATATCTTCTAGCAGAACATCTTTATATGCATGCTTGTGCACATGCACACACCCCTATATACATATGAAAACCTTCACACTCAGACACGCTGCAAAATACATCCACACACATAAAGACCCACAACTCCACTGGCGTCNTGCTATCTAGGTTGGTCATAACTTTCCTTCCAAGGAGTAAGCGTCTTTCAATTTCATGGCTGCAGTCACCATCTGCAGTGATTTTGCTGCTACTGCTAAGTCACTTCAGTCGTGTCCGACTCTGTGTGACCCCAGAGACGGCAGCCCACCAGGCTCCCCCGTTCCTGGGATTCTCCAGGCAAGAATACTGGAGTGGGTTGCCATTTCCTTCTCCAATGCATGAAAGGGAAAAGTGAAAGTGAAGTCGCTCAGTCTGTCCGACTGTTAGCGACCCCATGGACTGCAGCCCACCAGGCTGCTCCGTCCATTGGAGTTTCCAGGCAAGAGTACTGGGGTTTTGGAGCCCACCAAAATCAAGTCAGCCACTGTTTCCACTGTTTCCCCATCTATTTGCCATGAAGTGATGGGACCAGATGCCATGATCTTCGTTTTCTGAATGTTGAGCTTTAAGCCAACTTTTCCACTCTCCACTTTTACTTTCAGCAAGAGGCTTTTTAGTTCCTCTTCACTTTCTGCCATAAGGGTGGTGTCATCTACATATCTGAGGTTATTGATTTTTTCTCCCAGCAATCTTGATTCCAGCTTGTGCTTCTTCCAGCCCAGCATTTCTCATGATGTACTCTGCATATAAGTTAAATAAACAGGGTGACAATATACAGCCTTGATGTACTCCTTTTCCTATTTGGAACCAGTCTGTTGTTCCGTGCCCAGTTCTAACTGTTGCTTCCTGACCTAGTATAGTGTATATTTTGGGAATTGTCCAGCACCAGATATTTCTCTATTACTGAGGGAGTTGAGTGGGACAGAATTTAGTTTTTATCTTTCTTATTTTTTTTCATGATTTTAGCTTATTTTAAATATCCTCTTAGTATTTCCCTTTCCAGATTTAAATGTGCTTTTACTTACTCCCTTCCTCTTTTCTTCTTTCCCTTCCTCCCTCCCTTCCTCCTTTTTTCCTTTCTTCCTTCTTCTCTTCCTCCTTTTCTCTTCATTTATGAATTCCTTCCTCCCATCTAATTTTATCTGAACTGACCACTATCTAGTAAGTAATTTTAGCGTATTCTAAAACCATAGTTTTGAACAATACACTGGAGCAAATCTGCCCTCATTACTCCTTAAAATGTCATTTTTCACATTTTCATACTCAAAATAAAATTTAAGATCATTTTGTCTCATTTATACCAATATAGCAGTGGATATGTGATTGTAGTTAATAAAGTAGAATTGCAATCATTACTACGCCATATCTATTCCTACTGATATATGTTAACATTGGTTAATAATATGTTGGTTGTTGCTTTATTTGGGCAGATCCTATAATTTTGTTTACTATTCTAAAACTGTGTTGTTCTGACCGTTAACTTCTTTTGATATTGTAATTGACAACCATGTTGAACTCTCTTATAGGTAGTGATATTTTTCACACTTATTTTTTGTTTTCTAGACAGACAATCATGTCATCTGAAATTTTCCAATATCTGTATTCCCTTTTCATTGGTTTTTGTCTTATTACAGCGACTAGAACTTTTTGATGAAAACAACAATCAAATAATCATTGTATGTTTTCCCAGAAAGCATCTAGTGCTTTAGAAGTAATCACATTACTGACTATGAAATTACAATGAATACTTATATTTTACTAAAAATCATAACAGGAATGAATGAATGCTAATTCTAAAAAAAAATATTGAATCTATCAGGTGATGGTGTATTTTTGTTTTTTCTTGATTTATTGACTTGGTAAATTATTTTAGTTGTTTTTATATTGTCATGTGCTTAGTCACTCAATCATGTTCAACTCTTTGCGATCCATTGGACTGTAGACTGCCAGGTCCTCTGTCCATGGGATTCTCCAGGCAAGAATACTGGAGTGGGTTGCTGTGCCCTCCGACAGGGGATCTTCCCAACCCAGAGATCAAACTCAGGTCTCTCACATTGCAGGCAGATTCCTTACTACCTAGGTCATTAAGAAAGCCCACTTTTTAGGTGTTTTTATAGTAGACTTTTTTTCATTCGTGAAATATTGTTTTTGTAATAGTGAACTATTTATGTAATTTACTGCTGGATTCATCTTCTTTTATTTTAGAAGCTTTTATTCTATGTTCATAACTAAGATTCATGTGCTATTATCTTTATACTATTCTTCAAATATAAACTGAAAATCTCCCAGATGTTTTACTTTCTAGAACAATTCTTAGTATTGTAGGTTTTTGTTTTTGTTTTTTTTTGCATAACCATCATCAATTTGCCTTGACAATATCAAGGACTTAATACTGATTTTAATTTTTTTCCCCATTTTATGTTGCTTACTTGAATTTAGCTTAAAAATTATGCAATATCTTGTTAAAAAGCTATTTTCCTATTTCAGTCTTAAAATTCCTCTTTACTAACTTTAAAACAGAAAAAAATAATGGTGACCCAGGGTGTTAATGCACCAATCTTTCAGGAACACTTTCTTTCTTTCTTTCTTTCTTTTTTTTTGAGCATTGATAATACCTTGGACTCTGTTTAGGATGCCAAAGTTTTGCGGATATGCTCTTTGGGAACTCGTGGTAGACACAGATCGTTACCAAAGGAAAATTCTTCTTCTGTGTCTTTTGGTGCTGTTCCCTTCCTGCTTTCCTCTGATACTGTCCATGTATCAGTTTTACAATTACTGCACTCATTTCAGACAAGGGAGTGTTGATCTGGACTTTCTGGTCTAACTGCTGTCACTCTCTTCCAATCACTCTTCACAATGGTGAGGGTAGCCCTTCTCAGTAATACGACATAAGTCCATTAGATTGTAAACTCTATGAGGGTGGGGACCATACTGCATTTTGTTCATGCTTATGTCTTAAATATTTAAATTTATTGACACCTACGAGGGACCTATTTCTATTCATTGCCTGAATGAAGAGGTAGTGTGGTCCTGAGTTCTTTCTTTGGTACAAAACTTAAGGACACCGAGTTGCTAGTCCAGTGGAAGAAATAAAGTCATCTTACTTTTCTTCCTTAGGTTATAACTAATTAAGGATAAAACACTTGGGTTTGTAGTGGGCTGAATCCTTGAAATCTCTTCCTTACTCCAACTTGGTTTGCCTTGTGATTAATGGTCATTCCATGAATTTTTTTTAAAATTAATTTGGATGTGCTTGTTTATTTGCACCATCTCCCCATGATTTAATAAACATTTAGAAAAAAATTCCACTACTGTTGATTTATTTTTACAGTGTTGCTATGACTTGATTAAAGCAGCGATCAGTTTTATTTTATTTTAAAAAAAGTTTAATTCAAGTAGTTTTAGTGATTTGCCCAGATTTATAGCTAGTACTGAGACAGAATTGGGACACTGGTCTTTCAGTTACTACTTCTTGCTTCCTGCCTTCTCTTCAAGTTAATTTTTTATTAGGAGAGTTCCAGGTTATCTGTGAAGTATTACAAAAGAGCACTGCAAATACCAGACCATTACAGGGATACTGAGAAGTGTTTGCTTAATTCTGCCCTTTGACTGTTGACTCTAAAGCAGGTTCTTATCCATTTCCAAATATTCACTCCTAACTTCTGGTAACTAAATTATTTAACAGAGCTACCAATTTTGAGTATGCCAAAGCCTTTGACTGTGTGGATAACAATAAACTGTGGAAAATTCTGAAAGAGATGGGAATATCAGACCACCTGAGCTGCCTCTTGAGAAATCTGTATGCAGCTCAGGAAGCAACAGTTAGAACTGGACATGGAACAACAGACTGTTTCCAAATAGGAAAAGGAGTTCATCAAAGCTGTATATTGTCACCATGCCTATTTAATTTTTATGCAGAGTACATCATGAGAAACGCTGGGCTGGAAGAAGCACAAGCTGGAATCAAGATTGCAGGTAGAAATATCAATAACCTCAAATATGCAGATGACACCACCCTTATGGTAGAAAGTGAAGAAGAACTAAAGAGCCTCTTGATGAAAGTGAAAGAGAACAGTGAAAAACTCTGCTTAAAGGTCAACAATCAGAAAACGAATATCATGGCATCGGGCCCATCATTTCATGGCAAATAGATGGAGAAACAGTGGAAACAGTGACAGACTTTATTTTAGGGGGCTTCAAAATCACTGCAGATGGTGACTGCAGCCATGAAATTAAAAGGCACTTATTCTTTCGCAGGAAAGTTATGACCAAACTAGACAGCATATTAAAAAGCAGAGCCATTATTTTGCCATCAAAGGTCTGTCTAGTCAAGGCTATGGTTTTTCCAGTAGTCATGTATGGATGTGAGAGTTGGATTATAAAGAAAGGTGAGCACTGAAGAATTGATGCTTTTGAACAGCGGTGTTGGAGAAGACTCTTGACAGTCCCTTGGACTGCAAGGACATCAGTCCTGAGTGTTCATTGGAAGGACGGATGTTGAAGCTGAAACTCCAATACTTTGGCCAGCTGATGGGAAGACCTGACTCATTTGAAAAGACCTTGATGCTGGGAAAGATTAAAGATGGGAGGAGAAGGGGATGACAGAGGATGAGATGGCTGGATGGCATCACCAACTGAATGGACATGAGCTTAAGTAAACTCCAGGAGTTGGTGATGGACAGGGAGGCATGGCATACTGCAATCAATGGGGTTGCAAACAGTCAGACATGACAGAGCAAATGAACTGAACTGAACTGAACCATTCAAATGGAACCTTGTAAAAAAAATAAATAAATGAGCTTACTATCACTTTTTCATCCCCTCAGAATTAGTTTCTATTTTTCAAGCTCAAGTGCTTCAAAGGAGCTTCTACTTGGCTTCCAGTCTTTGCTATTTACACCAATAACCTCAATTTAAAAACTCTATGGAGTCTCTCTTAAGTCACTTGCCAACATCTTTCTGTCCATCTTATTCTTTTCATAATTATACATGCTTAACTTTCCCATCTCCATTAGTAACATCTAAAAAGGAGGCAACAGTTAGAACTGGACATGGAACAACAGACTAGTTCAAATTGGGAAAAGGAGTACGTTAAGCCATTATATTGTCACCCTGCTTATTTAACTTATATGCAGAGTACATCAGAGGAAATGCTGGGCTGGAAGAAGCACAAGTTGGAATCAAGATTGCTGGGAGAAATATCAATAACCTTAGAAATGTAGATGACACTACCCTTATGGTAGAAAGTGAAGAAGAACTAAAGAGTCTCTTGATGAAAGTGAAAGAGGAGAGTGAAAAAGTTGGCTTAAAGCTCAACATTCATAAAACTAAGATCATGGCATCCGGTCCTATCACTTCATGGCAAATAGATGGGGAAACAGTGGAAACCATGGCTGACTATTTTTCTGGGTTCCAAAATGACTGTGGATGGTGATTGCAGCCATGAAATTAAAAGACACTTACTCCTTAGCTTCCCTGGTGGCTGAGATGGTAAAGCATCTGTCTACAATGCAGTAGACCCAGGTTCGATCCCTGGGTTGGGAAGATCTCCTGGAGAAGGAAATGGCAATCCACTCCAGGACTATTGCCTGGAAAATCTCATGGACAGAGGAGCCTGGTAAGCTACAGTCTATGGGGTCGCAAACAGCTGGACACGACTGAGCGACTTCACTTCACTTACTCCTTAGAAGGTAAGTTATGCCCAAATTAGACAGCATATTAAAAAGCAGAGACATTACTTTGTCAACAAAAGTCTGTCTAGTCAAGGCTATGGCTTTTCCAGTAGTCATGTATGATGTGAGAGTTGCACTGTAAAGAAAGCTGAGTGCAGAAGAATTGATGATTTTGAACTGTGGAGAAGACTCTTGAGAGTCCCTTGGATTGTAGGAGATCCAATCAGTCCATCCTAAAGAGATCAGGCCTGGGTGTTCATTGGAAGGACTGATGTTGAAGCTGAAACTCCAGTACTTTGGCCACCTGATGCAAAGAGCTGACTCATTTGAAAAGACCCTGATGTTGGGAAAGATTGAGGGCAGGAGGAGAAGGGGACAACAGAGGATGAGATGGTTAGATGGCATCACTGACTTAATGGACATGGGGTTGGGGAAACTCCGGGAGTTGGTAATAGACAGGGAGGCCTGGCGAGCTGCGGTTCATGGGGTCGCAAAGAGTCAGCACGACTGAGTGACTGAACTGAACTGATAAGGAGGCAGAGGTTAATTTTGGAGACTTTCAATAGCATTCTCTGCACTTTAAAAATAAAGTTTTAAATAATGCCATTTTCAGAAAGCTAAATCATCTACTATATGCATATACATATATGTGTATTTAAATATATATGTATATACATAGTGATGTGTATATATATATATATATTTATTTATTTATTTATATATAGTGATGTGTGGGGAGAGAGCAAATTAGCCAAGATGGAGTGTTCAGGCTTCCTTGCCCCATATTTTGTAAATAATGACTATATAAGAGCTGAGATCACTTACAGCAGTGTGCATACCTTCAGGAGGTACTGGCTTGGTCAGGAGCTACTTTGTGCTGTAGGGATATGTGAGCTCCACCTAAAACGCAGCAGCAATGCTGCTGTGTCCTTGGCTGTGTCCATTGGGTCAGCCATGAGACGACAAAATATAGTGTGTCTACTGCGATGGCTGCTGCATAGCAGGAGAGGATAGTGTTATGGCCACTGTGCCAGTCAGGAGAGAGGTTGTATTGTGTTAGGTTATGCTACGGCTGCTGCTATGGTTGCTGGATCATCCAGACAACAATAAACATGTCTTACAGTCCTGCAACTTCTTGAGATTTCTTCCAGCCTCTTTGGGTAAGCTCATGCCCTGCCTACCCAGAGTTCAGCGAACAGTGTACTCAGTGAGATACGGCGAGATAACTGGCACTGTGAGCAGGATCATGATACATGATTAGACAGATATATGTAATGTAATGAGGAAAGATTTTGGGGTGCTTATCACTCATCAGTTTTCTTTCATTCTAGGTAACATAACGCTGATGCCCCTGAATACTGCATTTNCAGCGAACAGTGTACTCAGTGAGATACGGCGAGATAACTGGCACTGTGAGCAGGATCATGATACATGATTAGACAGATATATGTAATGTAATGAGGAAAGATTTTGGGGTGCTTATCACTCATCAGTTTTCTTTCATTCTAGGTAACATAACACTGATGCCCCTGAATACTGCATTTATGCTTTTGTCATTCCTTGGTAATCACAGCTTGCCAGTAACTGGAAACACACAATCTTGTCGCTTCCAGAGGAAAACAAATTAGAAGTGAACCCAAGAATACTTTTGTATTCAAGTTTTTCTTCAGTTTAAAAACTCATGTCCTGATGTGCAATGCTCATTTTCAAGACCTACTCTCTGTACTTCCCCATTATGTTCAAAATAATTAAATTTAAGTAATCTCAATTTTTAAACCTAAGCATGGGAAGCAAAAGATAAACAAAGCTAGGAGAGGATTTAGCTTTGGGTATAAAGTTATGCTTTGGGGGTGGCACAGTGGTAAAGAATCTGCCTGGAATGCAGAAGACCTGGGTTTGATGCCTGGGTTGGGAAGATATCCTGGAGAAGGAAATGGCAACTCACTCTAGTACAACATGCATACATGCAAACATATATTATTAAAATATAAAGCTGTTATTCACAGAATGATTTAGAAGTTTATAGGTAGCACAACCCCACTACAAACCTAACAACCACCTAATCAAATCTCCCATCAACTACAATGTGTAAATTATTTTCTTTTTCTGTATACTTATAAGAAGAGGAAAGAAGACACCATGTAATTTTTAACTCAGATTGGACTCTTGCATCAGTCATTTCAAAACCTTGAAGGAAACTATAATGATGCTCCCACAGCCCAGGATTGCAATGAATGGGTGGCATGATCAAGTAGCAAACCTCAGCTTGAGGAAAAATGTGTTTGTTTTGGGGGAATGACTCATTGGATCTCAAATAGCCTGGTTATGTGCAACAGATGCTGGTTGTTAGTATGAAATTGGAAACTATATGGAGACTTGCACATGCAGTGAAAGTAGCACCTTTTAGTTTTATTTCTTTGCACCAGTGACATTAGATTTCAGATCAGTCCTCCAAGCAGCCTCTTCCATTCTGCACCTCAAAGGAAAAAGTTCCAGGTCAGTAATAGACACAGTTCACTGAGGACATATATTTCTTTAGGATTTCTTTTATCACTTAATATTCTTCCTTAAGTAACATGAAAGTGGAAGTGTTAGTTGTTCAGTCATGTCTGACTCATTGTGACTCCATGGACTGTTGTCTGCCAGGTTCCTCTATCCATAGCATTCTCCAGGCAAGAACACTGGAGTGGGTAACCATTGCTTTCTCCAGGGGATCATCCTGACCCAGGGATTGAACTCAGATCTCCTACATTGCAGGTAGATTCTTTACCATGTGACCCACCAGGGAAGTTGCACTTGAATAACATACATGACTTTTAATAGAAAAATCATAGAGGTTGAATACTATTAAAGACATGGTTGCACAACCTGGCAAAAGAGGGAGAAAACAGTCACAAATAGAATTTCACTCAATAAATAGTACAATAAATGACTGTGTTTTCTAGGGAAACTGACTTCATCCCCACAGTCATGTGTTGGTATGTTCTTTTGTTTGTTCCTTTTGTTTACGTTAGCATAATGGCTAAGAGGGATAAGAGCACAGACTTTGGGATCAAATGATACACATTTGACTACCAGATTTCCTAACTTTCATTCTCTACAAAATGCAGATATTACTTTCATTAACATGGTTGTTATAAAAGTTAAAGAGATACTTTCTATGTGAGACAAACAACTAGACAATAGCAAATAACTTTTTTTCTGAAATGTTGATAGTTAAAAAGTGTTCTGAGAACAAATATTTATGGAAGGAAAACAAAAACTGTGGATCACTGATGTCAATTTGATGTAGTTGATTCCTCCAAGATGACACCATCCTTATGGCAGAAAGTGAAGAAGAACTAAAGAGACTCTTGATGAACGTGAAAGAGGAGAGTGAAAAAGTTGGCTTAAAACTCAACATTCAGAAAACTGGGTCATGAAGACTTTTTTTGTGCAGTTCTTCTGTGTATTCTTACCACCTCTTCTTAATATCTTCTGCTTCTGTTAGGTCCCTTTCATTTCTGTCTTTTATTGAGCCCATCTTTGCATGAAATATTCCTAATGTTAACTTTTGCAAATTTTCAGTGACATTCTTATGTGTGATATGCACTGAAACATGTAGGTTATAAAGTTTTTTGTAGGATTTTGCATTAACATTCATAGTGATATTGGCCTTTTGGCCTTGTCAAGTTTTCTTTCTGTTACTCAACTTCCAGAGTTGAGCACTTAACTCATCAGTTTTTAAGTCTCTTTTTTCCTTTTTTAATAAATTTATTTAGTTCTATTGACTGTTTTTCTCTATACTTTTTTTTTGTATGTTTTGGTATGTAGTGTTCTTCATCAGTTCTATTATTTTAAAATTTATAATGTTATTCCTTAAGCAGAAAGTATCTAGGATTATTTTGTAGATAAAATATTGTTACTGATTATAATTAGTTTGCACTGTGGTCAAAGGATATTGTTTATAGTTCAGGGCACAAGTCTTCTCTGNTGTTTTGGTATGTAGTGTTCTTCATCAGTTCTATTATTTTAAAATTTATAATGTTATTCCTTAAGCAGAAAGTATCTAGGATTATTTTGTAGATAAAATATTGTTACTGATTATAATTAGTTTGCACTGTGGTCAAAGGATATTGTTTATAGTTCAGGGCACAAGTCTTCTCTGTAAAGGGCCTTATTGTAAATATGTACAGTTTGTGGAGATTGTACAGTCTCTGTTCCAACTACAAAACTGCTGTTTTAGGGCAAAAACAGGCAAACACACCATGTAAATGAATGAGCATGGCTGTGTTCCAAGAACTCTAATTATGGACACTGAAATTTTCATTTTTGTAATTCTCAAACATCACAAAATATTATCCTTTTTGATAGTTTTTCAGCCATTAAAAATGTACAAGTAATTATTAGCTGTTGTACAAAAATAAGGGCTAGGTGGGATTTGGCCCATAGACTGTGGTTTGCTGATCCTATACTACTTAATAGTTATGTTTTTCTATGTGCTTACTTTCTTACTCACTGAAGATATTTACTGTTTATTTCTCTTTCCTTCTCCTCCTATGATGTAAGGCAGTTTTTGCCTGATTTATTCCTGATGTATGTCAAGAACTTAGAAAAATGTGTACCATATAGTAGAAACTACTCAAAAATAAGTAGCTGTTACATAAATGAAGGTATTGAGAGAGTCAGTTCCTGAGGAGTTTGATGAGTCCAGGGTCCCCGAGCAGAAGAAAGGGGTCTGGAGCTCTCAAGGAGGAAATAGGGGTCTGGAATTCTCAAGGAGGAAGAAAAGACGTTTTTTTCCCTACATTCCTTAGTAAGGATTATATAACAGTGTATCCTGCTTGGGGACAGTTTTGCCTTCTTGAACACCTTCTGAGTAATCCCATTATGTTAAAATGTATATTATGAGTGTGCGTCTGGGTAGTTCAGTCGCACAGTAGTGTCTGATTCTTTGCAACTCCACGGACTGCAGAAAACCAGGTCTCCCTGTCCATTACCAACTCCCAGAGAGTACACAAACTCATATCCATTGAGTCAGTGATCCCATCTCATCCTCTGTCATCCCCTTTTATGGAGTCTCTCTTAAGTCACTTGCCAACATCTTTCTGTCCATCTTATTCTTTTCATAATTATACATGCTTAACTTTCCCATCTCCATTAGTAACATCTAAAAAGGAGGCAACAGTTAGAACTGGACATGGAACAACAGACTAGTTCAAATTGGGAAAAGGAGTACGTTAAGCCATTATATTGTCACCCTGCTTATTTAACTTATATGCAGAGTACATCAGAGGAAATGCTGGGCTGGAAGAAGCACAAGTTGGAATCAAGATTGCTGGGAGAAATATCAATAACCTTAGAAATGTAGATGACACTACCCTTATGGTAGAAAGTGAAGAAGAACTAAAGAGTCTCTTGATGAAAGTGAAAGAGGAGAGTGAAAAAGTTGGCTTAAAGCTCAACATTCATAAAACTAAGATCATGGCATCCGGTCCTATCACTTCATGGCAAATAGATGGGGAAACAGTGGAAACCATGGCTGACTATTTTTCTGGGTTCCAAAATGACTGTGGATGGTGATTGCAGCCATGAAATTAAAAGACACTTACTCCTTAGCTTCCCTGGTGGCTGAGATGGTAAAGCATCTGTCTACAATGCAGTAGACCCAGGTTCGATCCCTGGGTTGGGAAGATCTCCTGGAGAAGGAAATGGCAATCCACTCCAGGACTATTGCCTGGAAAATCTCATGGACAGAGGAGCCTGGTAAGCTACAGTCTATGGGGTCGCAAACAGCTGGACACGACTGAGCGACTTCACTTCACTTACTCCTTAGAAGGTAAGTTATGCCCAAATTAGACAGCATATTAAAAAGCAGAGACATTACTTTGTCAACAAAAGTCTGTCTAGTCAAGGCTATGGCTTTTCCAGTAGTCATGTATGATGTGAGAGTTGCACTGTAAAGAAAGCTGAGTGCAGAAGAATTGATGATTTTGAACTGTGGAGAAGACTCTTGAGAGTCCCTTGGATTGTAGGAGATCCAATCAGTCCATCCTAAAGAGATAAGGCCTGGGTGTTCATTGGAAGGACTGATGTTGAAGCTGAAACTCCAGTACTTTGGCCACCTGATGCAAAGAGCTGACTCATTTGAAAAGACCCTGATGTTGGGAAAGATTGAGGGCAGGAGGAGAAGGGGACAACAGAGGATGAGATGGTTAGATGGCATCACTGACTTAATGGACATGGGGTTGGGGAAACTCCGGGAGTTGGTAATAGACAGGGAGGCCTGGCGAGCTGCGGTTCATGGGGTCGCAAAGAGTCAGCACGACTGAGTGACTGAACTGAACTGATAAGGAGGCAGAGGTTAATTTTGGAGACTTTCAATAGCATTCTCTGCACTTTAAAAATAAAGTTTTAAATAATGCCATTTTCAGAAAGCTAAATCATCTACTATATGCATATACATATATGTGTATTTAAATATATATGTATATACATAGTGATGTGTATATATATATATATATTTATTTATTTATTTATATATAGTGATGTGTGGGGAGAGAGCAAATTAGCCAAGATGGAGTGTTCAGGCTTCCTTGCCCCATATTTTGTAAATAATGACTATATAAGAGCTGAGATCACTTACAGCAGTGTGCATACCTTCAGGAGGTACTGGCTTGGTCAGGAGCTACTTTGTGCTGTAGGGATATGTGAGCTCCACCTAAAACGCAGCAGCAATGCTGCTGTGTCCTTGGCTGTGTCCATTGGGTCAGCCATGAGACGACAAAATATAGTGTGTCTACTGCGATGGCTGCTGCATAGCAGGAGAGGATAGTGTTATGGCCACTGTGCCAGTCAGGAGAGAGGTTGTATTGTGTTAGGTTATGCTACGGCTGCTGCTATGGTTGCTGGATCATCCAGACAACAATAAACATGTCTTACAGTCCTGCAACTTCTTGAGATTTCTTCCAGCCTCTTTGGGTAAGCTCATGCCCTGCCTACCCAGAGTTCAGCGAACAGTGTACTCAGTGAGATACGGCGAGATAACTGGCACTGTGAGCAGGATCATGATACATGATTAGACAGATATATGTAATGTAATGAGGAAAGATTTTGGGGTGCTTATCACTCATCAGTTTTCTTTCATTCTAGGTAACATAACACTGATGCCCCTGAATACTGCATTTATGCTTTTGTCATTCCTTGGTAATCACAGCTTGCCAGTAACTGGAAACACACAATCTTGTCGCTTCCAGAGGAAAACAAATTAGAAGTGAACCCAAGAATACTTTTGTATTCAAGTTTTTCTTCAGTTTAAAAACTCATGTCCTGATGTGCAATGCTCATTTTCAAGACCTACTCTCTGTACTTCCCCATTATGTTCAAAATAATTAAATTTAAGTAATCTCAATTTTTAAACCTAAGCATGGGAAGCAAAAGATAAACAAAGCTAGGAGAGGATTTAGCTTTGGGTATAAAGTCATGCTTTGGGGGTGGCACAGTGGTAAAGAATCTGCCTGGAATGCAGAAGACCTGGGTTTGATGCCTGGGTTGGGAAGATATCCTGGAGAAGGAAATGGCAACTCACTCTAGTACAACATGCATACATGCAAACATATATTATTAAAATATAAAGCTGTTATTCACAGAATGATTTAGAAGTTTATAGGTAGCACAACCCCACTACAAACCTAACAACCACCTAATCAAATCTCCCATCAACTACAATGTGTAAATTATTTTCTTTTTCTGTATACTTATAAGAAGAGGAAAGAAGACACCATGTAATTTCTAACTCAGATTGGACTCTTGCATCAGTCATTTCAAAACCTTGAAGGAAACTATAATGATGCTCCCACAGCCCAGGATTGCAATGAATGGGTGGCATGATCAAGTAGCAAACCTCAGCTTGAGGAAAAATGTGTTTGTTTTGGGGGAATGACTCATTGGATCTCAAATAGCCTGGTTATGTGCAACAGATGCTGGTTGTTAGTATGAAATTGGAAACTATATGGAGACTTGCACATGCAGTGAAAGTAGCACCTTTTAGTTTTATTTCTTTGCACCAGTGACATTAGATTTCAGATCAGTCCTCCAAGCAGCCTCTTCCATTCTGCACCTCAAAGGAAAAAGTTCCAGGTCAGTAATAGACACAGTTCACTGAGGACATATATTTCTTTAGGATTTCTTTTATCACTTAATATTCTTCCTTAAGTAACATGAAAGTGGAAGTGTTAGTTGTTCAGTCATGTCTGACTCATTGTGACTCCATGGACTGTTGTCTGCCAGGTTCCTCTATCCATAGCATTCTCCAGGCAAGAACACTGGAGTGGGTAACCATTGCTTTCTCCAGGGGATCATCCTGACCCAGGGATTGAACTCAGATCTCCTACATTGCAGGTAGATTCTTTACCATGTGACCCACCAGGGAAGTTGCACTTGAATAACATACATGACTTTTAATAGAAAAATCATAGAGGTTGAATACTATTAAAGACATGGTTGCACAACCTGGCAAAAGAGGGAGAAAACAGTCACAAATAGAATTTCACTCAATAAATAGTACAATAAATGACTGTGTTTTCTAGGGAAACTGACTTCATCCCCACAGTCATGTGTTGGTATGTTCTTTTGTTTGTTCCTTTTGTTTACGTTAGCATAATGGCTAAGAGGGATAAGAGCACAGACTTTGGGATCAAATGATACACATTTGACTACCAGATTTCCTAACTTTCATTCTCTACAAAATGCAGATATTACTTTCATTAACATGGTTGTTATAAAAGTTAAAGAGATACTTTCTATGTGAGACAAACAACTAGACAATAGCAATTAACTTTTTTTCTGAAATGTTGATAGTTAAAAAGTGTTCTGAGAACAAATATTTATGGAAGGAAAACAAAAACTGTGGATCACTGATGTCAATTTGATGTAGTTGATTCCTCCAAGATGACACCATCCTTATGGCAGAAAGTGAAGAAGAACTAAAGAGACTCTTGATGAACGTGAAAGAGGAGAGTGAAAAAGTTGGCTTAAAACTCAACATTCAGAAAACAAAGATCATAGCATCTGGTCCCATCACTTCATGGAAAATAGATGTGGAAACAGTGGCAGACTTTATTTTTCTGGGCTCCAAAATCACTGCAGATGGTGACTGCAGCCATGAAATAAAAAGACGCTTACTCCTTGGAAGAAAAGTTATAACCAAACTAGACAGCATATTAAAATCCAGAGATATTACTTTGCCAACAAAGGTCTGTCTAGTCAAAGCTATGGTTTTTCCAGTAGTCATGTATGGATGTGAGTGTTGAATTATAAAGAAAGCTGAGCACTGAAGAATTGATGCTTTTGAACTATGGTGTTGGAGAAGACTCTTGAGAGTCCTTTGGACTGCAAGAAGATCCTAAAGGAAATCCTAAAGTCTATCCTAAAGGAAATCAGTCCTGAATATTCATTGGAAGGCCTGATGCTGAAACTCCAATACTTTGGCCATCTGATGCGATGAACAGACTCATCTGAAAAGACCCTGATGCTGGGAAAGATTGAAGGCAGGAAAACGAAGGGAATGACAGAGGTTGAGATGGTTAGATGGCATCACTGACTTAATGGACATGAGTGTGATTAAACTCCAGGAGTTGACGATGGACAGGGAGGCCTGGGGTGCTGCAGTCCATGGGGTCACAAAGAGTCGGACACGATTGAGCGACTGAACTGAACTGAAGATTCCTCCAAGAAGCATTTGCTTAGGAAAAATAAGGATATAAAGCAATAAATAACTTCACTGTTTTACTCCAGAAAATCTCTCCAGATTAACTTACTGGGAACAATATACATCACTTATTTACAAGACTTTCATAGTCTTATTACTCGTTCAAAACCCTCACTTTGTTGTTTCCGCCAGTTGAAAGGGACTTATCACGAATTTTGATCATTTGAAACCGCTTTCACCATAAAAGGCCCCTCTTACACTTATTCCAAACTATAATAAAGGTATTACTTCTAACATTATCGTATGAGACATGGCTAATGTTTAATCCCTAGCTTCAGGGAGTTTAAATAAACTTAGTTTTGGTTTATCTACAAATGTCTGGTGACATTTCAGTTATTTAAACAACAGTAGAGAGGGAATTATCTTACACCTGCAGATTTATAACATAATTATATTTACTCAAACATAGAGAATCTGGGTCTAGATCATTATTGTTAACAACTGTATGGTATTCTATGGTTCTCTGTATTAAAGATCCACCATTTTCCCACAATTATCTTATGGAATTGTGTAACTAAGTTTTGTTGGCTGATTATGAAAAAAATACAGGAAAATAATCATGTATTTTTTCTAATAAATATAAATATATCATCCATATTTTTACTAAAGAACATAAAATGTAAATATCAAATTAAACTTATGTAGATGACAAATAATATAACAGTGATCTAAAAATCTGTTTATTATCTCATCATTTAACAGGCAAATAACTTCTCTCAGAGAATTTACCCAATATTTTTTTCCTAAAATTGTCCAAAAAGATAGACAATGTTGAAAAATGTGAAGATGTTATATTAGAGAAACATTTGCTGTCAATTTTTTTCTGTTCATTTTGTCAGAAAAAGTATCCAAAATTTGGAAGCAGGAAAAAAGGTTTCCAGATGTTCTTTTAATAAACTGCTCACCTTGACTTTACATTTTCTGTGCATTTCTTCAACAGTGAAGGAACAAATCTTAATGAGTAGAGCTGTGTCAAGTAGTTAAGCAACAAACCTCCACAAAACAAAAGAGAAAACCAAATGTTCCACAGAATTTCTAGAGGTGGGACTACTAACCCAGACATCTTATTTTAGCATTGCCTAGAAATACCTAGCTTATTCAATACTCTACCAGTTTGAAATTAGTGCTGTATCCTTCATTAATTAATGAGTTGAGTATGCTGCTGCTGCTGCTAAGTCGCTTCAGTCGTGTCCGACTCTGTGCGACCCCATAGACGGCAGCCCACCAGGCTCTCCCGTCCCTGGGATTCTCCAAGCAAGAATACTGGAGTGGGTTGCCATTTAAGTTTTGACATTTCAGTTCATATTTGTATGAGGGACGTGTTTTTTAACCTTTTGGAAATTACACTCTAAAAGTTCCTTCTTGAATTAATAAGGGTTTCTCACTAATTACCAGCATAATTGAAGTTGTCCCAATTGCTTTAATAAACAATTTAGTATTTATATTATAAAATAAACCAAAAATTACATAAAATTCCAATCTAAATCACATAGGCAATTTTGTGGAACCTGAGAAGCTGATTCTATAGATGGTGAAAGATTAAACAAGATATTTTGTGAAGAAGAATAAATAGAAGATATCCTTTCTACCTGACGGATATCAAGACCTAGGATCCTATGGTAATCAAAAGATTCTAAGCATGGCACAGAGAAAAAAAAATTTAGGGGACTACAACAGTCAAGAAATCGACTCATGCATTTACTAAATATTACTATGAAACAAAAACATTATGAGAGATCAATAGGAAAAAGAGACACTTTAAAATTTTTTTAAATAGGCATACAAATAGGAAAAAAAGAAATTGGACCTCTGTCTCACATCATGTGGGCTTCCCTGGTGGCTCAGTAGTAAAGAACCCAACTGCCAATTCAGGAAAAGTAGGTTCAGTCCCTGGGTTGGGAAGATCCCCTGGAGAAGGAAATCACAGCCCACTCCAGTATTCTTGTCTGGGAAATCCCATGGACAGAGGAGCCTGGTGGGCTACAGTCCATGGGATTGCAAAGAGTCAGATAAGACTAAGCAAATAACACTTTCACTTTGACCACAAATTTTCTATTTTTTAAGCTATTGTGTATGTTTTTTTTTCTGATTATAAAATACACTAAAATGGTGTATTTCATATACCACAATCACTGATAGATACATTTGGAAATTGTTGGATTAAAATTTATTTACATAAGAAAAATTGGCTATTTCAGCTTCAACTAATTTAGTAAATAAATATTATTGCTAAGACTGTATCATGATTAAGTACATATAACTGAATATGATGGACATGAAAATTTAGCACCCAGATCCACCTCCTTTACCATGAGCTGGATAATTGGGTTTACTTCCAGGGAGCCCAATCAGAGGCACTGGGAATTACTTAATATAGATTGTCTGAGTTTAATGACAAGCCAGCTGGATCAAAAAGCAAACAAGTAACTATGATCACATTGGCAACATGCAGAAAAAAGAAAATTGCTTTATCACAAAAGGAAAAAAAAACAAACTTCAAAGTAATTCAGGATTTTGCTTTTGACAATATCATAAAACACACTCCATAAACTCTCCCCAAATGAAATATCTTGAAAAGTTAAAAAAATTAGTATTAAACATACACACGACACACCACTTTTCAACAGGTATGTCTTAGCTACCAGGAAAGTAACAGAAATCCTTTGGAAGTCAGAAAAGACAGGAAATTAAGAAATTGGAGAAATAAATGATTATTAACTCTGCTGTTCACAATGGTGTAACCTGCCAATTTTTGATGATATGGAGTTTCCCCACAAAGAGCACAACAGAAATCTCCCACATAAGTTCCCTAGAGAGAACCAGGGTTATTAAAAGACAGTATACATCGTCAGTGCATGAACTGAGGGAAACAAACTTGCAGCAGATGGTGAATGTACTCAGCCACCTTGGCCATGGAAGAAATAAACTGACACTGAGACTTGTGATATTAGCTTCCTAGAGCTGCCATAAGAAAACACCTGCATGACTTAAATTTATTTTCTCATAGTTCTGGAGGCTGGAAGCCTAAGATCAAGGGTCCAGTGGGTTGATTATTCCTTGGCTGGCAGATGGCAACTTCTGACTTTGTCCTCACAGGGTCCTTCCTCTGAGTTCAAGCATCACTGGTGTCTCTGTGTGATCAAATTTTCCTTTTACATAAGGACAACAGTCTGTTTTTGTTTTATTGACTATGTCAAAGCCTTTGACTGTGTGAATCACAATAAACTGTGGAAAATTCGGAAAGGGATGGGAATATCAGACCACCTGAGCTGCCTCTTGAGAAATCTGTATGCAGCACAGGAAGCAACAGTTAGAACTGGACATGGAACAACAGACTGGTTCCAAATAGGAAAAGGAATACGTCAAGGCTGTATATTGTCACCCTGCTTATTTAACTTATATGCAGAATACATCATGAGAAACGCTGGGCTGGAAGAAGCCCAAGCTGGAATCAAGATTGCCGGCAGAAATTTCAATAACCTCAGATATGTAGATGACACCACCCTTCTGGTAGAAAGTGAAGAACCAAAGAGCCTCTTAATGAAACTGAAAGAGGAAAGTGAAAAAGTTGGCTTAAAACTCAACATTCAGAAAACGAAGATCATGGCATCCGGTCCCATCACTTCATGGAAAATAGATGGGGAACAGTGGCAGACTTTATTTTTTGGGCTCCAAAATCACTGCAGATGGTGATTGCAGCCATGAAATTAAAAGATGCTTACTCCTTGGGAGGAAAGTTATGACCAACCTAGACAGCATATTAAAAAGCAGGGACATTACTTTGCCAACAAAGGTCTGTCTAGTCAAGGCTATAGTTTTTCCAATAGTCATGTATGCATGTGAGAGTTGGCCTATAAAGACAGTTGAGCACTGAAGAATTGATGCTTTTGAACTGTGGTGTTGGAGAAGACTCTTGAGAGTCCCTTGGCCTGCAAAGACGTCCAACAACTCCATCCTAAAGGAGATCAGTCCTGGATGTTCACTGGAAGGACTGATGCTGAAGCTGAAACTCCAATACTTTGGCCACCTGATGCAAAGAGCTGACTCATTTGAAAAGACTCTGATTCTGGGAAAGATCGAAGGAGGGAGGAAAAGGGGACGACATAACCTTGGGTGGCATCATCGACTCAATGGACATGAGTTGGGGTAAACTCTGGGAGCTGGTGATGGACAGGGAGGCCTGGCGTGCTGTGGTCCATGGAGTCACAAAGAGTTGGACACGACTGAGCAACTGAACTGAACAGTTTAACTTAATTACCCCTTTAAATGTGCTGTCTCCAAATAGTTATCATTCTAAGGTACTGAGTATTAAGGCTTCAAGAATCTGCCTGCAATGCTGGTGATCTGGATTCAGTTCCTGGGTCAGGAAGATCCCATGGAGAAGGGAATGGCAACTCGCGCCAGTATTCTTGCCTGGGAAATCCCATGAATGGAGGAGCCTGGTAGGCCACAAACCACGGGATCACAAAGAGTCAGATATGACTGAGTGATAACACACACACAGACACAAATTTTGCAGGACACAATTTAGCTCATAACATTTACAAAGCCTAAAACCACTTGCTCCAATTCCTCACATTTTGTTCTTTATTAAGCTTATTCTACTTCCAGACCAAATCTGCAATTGCCAAGGTCACCAACAACCTCTACTTGGCATAATACAGAAATCAGGCATGAGGCCTCTGACATATCCTGTTAGCATTTGGCATAATTGATCACTTCCTCATCCTTGAATCTCTATTCTCTTAGTTTTCCTTCCACTTTATGTTTACTCCTTCTGAGTATCCTTGGCTAGTTCATTCCCTTTTCTTCTTAAAATCTATCCTTTTGGAATTATACTCAAAGAGTAATGCATCTCTATACCCAAGTTTGCCAAATTTATATATCCTGCTCAGTCCTCTCTTCTGAACTCAAACATTCAAATTCAACTGCCTACTCAACTTTTCTCAAATGGATGTCTCCAACTTTGCATAATCAAAACCTAAATTTCTGATTTTTTTTTCCCTAAAATCTTTCCCCAATCTGAGCTGATATTAAATCCTCTGGTGGCACAGACAAAAGTCATATAATTATACCCCATTCAACTTCTCATTTGTGCACATATTAATATTATTCTATTCTAAGGCATGACCTTTAATTAGATATGACTGCAGAAACTGCCAGATTGAATCCCTTGGGTGAGTGATGTATAGACACAGAAGGAAGTATTGGAAAGGAAATAACCACCCACTTTTTTCTTCCCATTCCCTTACTGTTTTCTCTTATACACATCTGGTGGTAGTGGAGGAAGAAAGAGAAACAAAAAAAAAAAAGAAGGAAAGGAAGAGACAGGCTACCAACTGGGGGAGCTTTTGTAGAGAAAAACACCAAAAGAGTAATGCTAGCTTGCCTCTAATTAGTGTGAAAAAAATTGAACAAAGTGAACATTTTTTTTTTCTTTTTGTTTTTTTTTTCCCTAAAATCTTTCCCCAATCTGAGCTGATATTAAATCCTCTGGTGGCACAGACAAAAGTCATATAATTATACCCCATTCAACTTCTCATTTGTGCACATATTAATATTATTCTATTCTAAGGCATGACCTTTAATTAGATATGACTGCAGAAACTGCCAGATTGAATCCCTTGGGTGAGTGATGTATAGACACAGAAGGAAGTATTGGAAAGGAAATAACCACCCACTTTTTTCTTCCCATTCCCTTACTGTGTCTGAGAAAGAAGATACTCTGATCTACCTGCTCATTTTCCCTATGCTTACTCCCTCCCTCTCCCCAATTAATCCCAATTATGCTACCCAGAGTTCTATAAAAATTCAGAATTAGTTTAAGAGAGGATAAAATTTGTCATTGCACAGCTTCTCAAAGCCTCATTAAACCACAAGCTCCACTAAAACAATACTAACCAGCTTTTGCTTATAACTGTTTGCCCAGTGCCTAGAATATAGTGGATGTTCACTCATATATATAGATTTAAAAATTATTTGGCAGTAGTTGCCTCTGATACCACATTAGCATCTGAAGTTGACAACTACCAGCATGCAGAGGATGGCAATCTGTGACTGCTGCCATCTGGCCTCTATGCTAGGAAACAGAGACTCCCAAATAACCTTGTTCCAAAAGGAAGAACACATTTGTTAATTTGCAAATGCACTCTTCTGATTTGCCATGGATGATATGGACACTCTAGTCTGTCATAATTCTTCTTTATTTCCTCAACCAGACTTCATTATCATACAAGTTAACAGGTTTTAAATCTGTGGGTGCATTACTTTACAATAGAAAATACTCAGCTGGATCTTTACCAAAATGAACAACTCTTCAACTAAGATTTCCTTTGCCTTCCTTCTCAGCCTTGCTCTGCTTCTTTCAGGTCTCATTTTAGATGCCACCTGAACTCTACCACAATCTCTAAGTGACACACATGTAGTTTTGCTCAGGGCACTCAATTCCTTTGACCATAGGACTTACTACCAGGTATCGGAATGAACTTTTGAAAAGTTTTAAAACTTAGAGAGAGAGAGAGAAAAAAAAAACAAAACAAAACTAGTTCTATGGCATAGGGCACTGAACACAGCAATGTTAAAGAAAGAAAAAGGATAACTTAAAATATTTATATAATTAGAAATTTGGTACATTTACATTTTGAAACTGTATACCCTCCTTGAGAGAAGCAGAAACAGCTTAGCTTAGTGCTTTGCAAGAATAAAGAGCAGAAATAGACTGAAATAGACAGGAAGCTACCAAGTACCAGATGGAATGCATCATTAATAACATTAAACTCTAAGCCTCATCAAGAGTTGATTTGAGGGCATGTTTCTTGCTGTGTGTCCCTCTGAAGCTGCTAGTAATGGCTTTGCTTGGCTCTAAAATTGTGAGGGCAGGAGCTGTGTCTATTTTGTTCTTTTTTTTTTTTTTT
>SJYX01006616.1:175317-201965 GCA_006410675.1 Oreotragus oreotragus | reverse complement strand
TGGGGAACACATGTACACCTGTGGTGGATTCATGTTGACGTATGGCAAAACCAATACAATATTGTAAAGTAATTAGCCTCCAATTAAAATATACATATTTATATTAAAAAGAAAGAAGAAAGAAAACATTTTGCTAAGTGAAACAAGCAGACACAAAAGAACAACTATTGTATGGTTCCACTTAAATGAAGTACCTACAGTAGGCAAATTCAGAGGCAGAAAGCTGGATAGAGGTTAGCAGGGGTTGGAAAAAGAGGAGAATGGCAAGTTGTTTAATGGGTACAAACTTTCTGTTTGGGAGGATAAAGTTACAGACATGGATAGTGGAGATGGTTGCACAACACTATAAATGCTTTTAATGCCACCAACTTGCACACTTTAAATGGTTAAAATGGTACATTTTATATTACATATGTTTTACCACAATCAAAAAAAGAGAGAGAGAGAGAAACTCTCCAAGGCTCCTTGCCACTGGCTGGAACGATTTTTCCCAAGCCATTCAGCCATTTGTCAATAAGATATAAACATCCATTAAGGGTTACTGAATTGTTTTTTAATGATTAGCATGTAGGTATATATGACTAGATCATAAAATCCTTTTTTGCCTCAAAGTCATGCTTCTTTATGTCCTCTTCAGTGCAATGCAGATAAATGTTGAAAAGTATTTATAAAAATAATTAATGCCTTTGGCCATCTATTTCTTTTTCTGTCAGTACAAATTAGCTTATGTTAGGAACTTTCTACATATTGAACATTTTTCCCAATGATTCATTATGACTTCTGGGAGGCTATTCTGGATCAGGTTTTACTATGTGAACAGATTTTAAGATATTATATTAAACTAGTTTCATGAAGTCCATATCACACACAAAATCCCAATCTTAATCAAGCATTAAGCTGCTTGATGCTATTAGTGTGGTTAGTTTACAGAGCAATAAAGAATTTATACATCAAATACCTGACAGATGGATGTTGAGCAAAAGAAGTTAGTTAGAACTTTGAACCTGGAAAATAATACCTATAATATCCTTGAAAACATTGATCTTTTCAATATTCAAGTAATAATTCTTGACTCTTCTGTGAAGCTAACACTAGATGAAGGCTATAATAAAATACCAATTAAATAAGCTTATTATACCTAATTTATCTGATAACAATATCCTCTGTGATATAACTTAAAAGAAGGATTGTGAACATAACTGTGAATATAACTTAAAAGAAGGATTTATCAAACTGTATTGACAAGTGGAGAAATATTGGATGATTTTCTTTAAGCACTAAGCAAGTATCTACCCACTCATTTCTCAGTTTCCAAGTGCATAAAAAAGATATAAAAATACCTACTCCACAAGGTCATTCTGAGAGTCAGATGAGACAGTAACCTTATAAAGTACTATGTGATATCGTGTTGACATTATGAATTTCAAGAGTGAAACTGAACTTATCCCAACCACAGACAAGGAGCTGAACTGTCAGCAAAACTTTCATTTTAAAAAGCCCAACATGATGTCTAATCCTTAGGAAACTGATTCATATTTCAGAAAATATGCTAGGGTAATAATTAATAAGATGGCAAGTGGAACCACGTGTCTGGACCAATTCCCAGGGCTTATTCAAAAAAATTCACTGAAGTAACCAACATTTGGTTTGGGAGTATTTGAAGAGAGCATTTGACGTATTCAGCAGATAAGAGGTACATAATTTTCTCAAGATGAAGTTTAAAAAAAAATTTTTTTTAAGAAAAAACAGAGAAATAATGAAGTCATCAAATAAGTTGTAGACAAGCTTGTAAACTCCCTAGTGTCCCTAGTATAGACAGCTAACATTAATACCTAATGAGATCTTTCTCCTTGGTAGAATCTAGGTATCATGGTAAAGGTCATGTTCATTACAAGTCTGAATGTTCCAGTTGGAAACAAGTCCTGCTAACTGAGCCGAAAATCTTAACTGGTTCCTAATCTTAACTGGTTCCTAACATAATTGTATTGCCTTGGCCTCATCAACATTATGTTCCAGTCAGCTAAACTAAGAATCTCCCTCCTTCTCTAATGACCTTCAAGAATGCAAGCAAAAGGTTCCTCTGTTTTTGAGAGCATTACATAGGGATTCGAGGACACACAGAAGGAAACAGCCTACGGAATCACAATTATAACCTTGAAAAAGAAAACTTCAAAGCTCTTGGGTTCACTTGATTCCTAGGAAAGAAAAAAAAAAAGGTATTCCCAGATTCTACTAAGGAAGCAAGCACAGAACATGGTCTGACAGATTTGGAAATTCTATCTGTTCACCACAAAAGATAAACACAGAGGATCAGATCAAAATATCCCAACGCTGGGTGTTCTTAGTGACTCTCCAATTTGGTTGCAAAATTAAATTCATTTACTTCAAGATTCTCAGGGTTAAAAGATTTACTCTTAAGAAGCTCTCTACTTGAAATTGTTATTGTTGAGGACAGATTTAAAATGCATTAGATATATTCAAAAACCGAAACGGAAAAATAACAACACTAATTGGGCTGACCCTCCTGCCTCCAGAAAGTTAAGATATATGCTTGACAGGTAATTAAATGCAATATTCTAAAATGGGAGCAAAATCAAGAGAGAAGCTCTGCAGAATACCAATGGCAGAGTGGCTCACGTTTCTCTTACCTTCTTTTGACTCCCACAGAATGTTTTCTACTAAAATGAATATTTGAGCCACTGCCAAAACGAAGAGCTTCTTTTGGGAAATAATGCATATTTTGTATGGTGAGAGAAGCAATCTCAGGCTGAAGAAAACATGGATTTTAATATCTGGTAGACAGGGGTCCAAATTCTGGTTTCATCTCTCACCAGCTTATGATGTTAAGTTATTTAATCTCTCCAAGCCTCAGGGTGCTTTTCCTCTATAAAATGGGGACAATAATATGCCAGACTGTTAAGAGAACAGGAGATTTCATAAATATTTATATAGCGCATTACAGTGCTGGAGCATAGTATACTCACAATAAAAGTTTGTTGAGCTGCATATATATTAAGAATGTCAATCTCAGACATTATCTCCAAAAGAGAACATCATCATTGCAAAGATGATAGCCATTATTTTCCTGAAAAGGATGTAGTTAATTCCTATTGGGACTGTTCTTAGTGCTAACAGCTTTCAAACACAGATCTCACTTTGTTCTTAGCACTCACACCCAACCACAAGCAGATTTAATCCACACCAGTCTTCTCTTTTAAAAGGGTTATAATGGTATCAAACATTGAAGGCTTTGATTGGGTAACTCAAAGAATTTTCCACCCTGCTGTGAGTCTGATTGGCTGAGTGGAAACAATAAAACAGCTACCTGTGGGTTGACCTACAAAACTCACTTTTCAACAACAAAAAAACTGGCATTTAAGAAAAAGAATATCATCTCCAAACAGGAGGAGATAGTTGTTTTCAATCCCATTATTCATTTTCATCCTCTTGTATTTCTTTAGGACCACTAGAAATAAGATTTGCAAATAAGCTGAAAAAGGGATCCCCATGTTACATTTAAGGGCTTGGAGAATGCTAATGAGATTTTTTTGACTTAAAAAATGTCACAGAAATAAAGCATATATTAAAAGGAAATCCACAAAAAATAATCAAGATGAATGCAGGAAAAAAACAAAGATATATTTTAGTCCATTGAATCAGTCTGCTTGGGTTTAACAACAATAATACACACACACGCACACACATACACAGCCTATTTGTGGTGATTTCCTTCAGTTTGAGCATGGATAAATTTTCTTTCCACTAAAAATGGGTTCTTTTATTCTTAGTTTCATTCAAGTAAGAGTGGACTCAACTTTTCCTTAGTATTGTGGGAGACCATGCTGTGGAAATGGCTTCAAATAATGAGCACTGGGGGGGTGAGTGAAATGCTGCTCATGTTTACACCAGCACACGGGCACAAACAAAAGCTCCAGCACACCAGCAGCATTCTGCTGATCTGCTGATTTTCCCCAGTATGGTTCCTGCTGAGGCACAGTAACAAGGGAAAATAACAAAAAGTCAGCTAAAAGATCTGTTATGGGAATGGAGAGGAACATCTTTTTAAAATAAGACTATAATATGCTCATAGAGTGTTGAAATTCATCCATGCTGGTCAAAATAATTCATGAAGTTGAAGTTTCAAGTCTATTCAAAATATTGCCATAGGGAGCTCTAGTGGTGCATGTCAAATAATAGAGTCCAAGGGTGTCAGCCAGTCTAAAGGAGACACTTACTATCTATGCCATCCCTTCTCCCCACCACCCAACTTAAGGGTATTGTTAGAGGCAGCCAACAGTAGGTCATGTGGCCAGAAATGGACACAGTTCATAATGGGTATGTAGTACATAATATGAATAGAGTAATTTTATGACATGTGTGCTCTACCACTATGCCTCCTATTTTTATGAAACAATAACAATTTCTGATTAACTTATGAGGTGTCTCATCAGAAGACTAAAATCAAAACCATGCATCTAATTGGTCTTCCCATCCCAAGGAACATTAATTTTGCATAAGAATTTATCAGGAATTAAATTCCATAAACTTTAGGAAAAGGGAAGGGAATGACTTAATTGGAGATTCCCTTAATTAGTTGCAATTTTCTATATTTCCACAAATAATTTTATATCAGACCCTCAAAATCAGTTATCATAATAGAAGGCATAGTAGATAGTGCAATGATTTATTCTTCTATCTTAGTAATGAATCAACAGCATTTCTGTACGTCATGGTGCTGGTAGGTGCATTACAAAAAAGAAATCTAGGCATAGGGAAATGGCTGGTCTTAACCCCCAAATTGTCAGGAGATGGAATAAAAGTGAGAGCAACGCAAAAAGGCATATAATGAATTTAATGACACTCAAATAGCTTGGTCTCTGCTGGATGCCACTGGCTTCCCTCTAAACATCCTATTCATGGCAGTCACAATACAGGTAGCATCACTTTTACTGACAATTTTCAATTTGCCGTGACTCTTCTGACCAATTCCAACATCTAACCACTGCAATTGAAGAGCTGGAACAAAGGTAAGTTAATGGCTCAAAATAGTTTTTTTTTAAATATATATTTAAGTACTTCTTCCTCTACCACCATGACTCCCCACCCCAAACTTATTCCTATCCTCCTTTCTATATTTGTGTTTTAGGTGGTAGAAAGGTTCGAGAAAAATGGAAGAATTGAGACAGAAAGAAATCCAGTAACAACTTGTGTCCCCTAAGGCCCACTACCAGAACCTGTGGTATCATTCCATCAAAGACATGAAGATTAGAAAAGACTCAGATTTGTCAGTGAGGCTATAACAAGAAATACTTTTAACCTTAGATGACAGAATTTGAATTCATACACTCCAAGATGGAAAAGAAATGAGACCCAAAGGAAATGGAGTTTAGTCAAGACCATGATGAATGGTTTAATCATAAATCTTTCAGTTGTGACTGGCAGAAATCTAATATAAAAATGACAAAAATAAATGGAGTTTTTGAATTATGTAATTTAAAAATCAAGGGAGATTCTAGGTTCAGGAATGGCTTGAACCAGAGGCCCAAATAATGTTTTCAGGACTCCATCTCTCTCCACCTCTCCATTCTTCAGCTCTATTTTTCTCAGGAAATTCTTTTCTGTCTTTCATTCCAACAGCTGAAATTATCCCAGCAGAAGAAAAAGAGAGCTTCGCCTTGTCATTATATCCACTAAAAACACCCAGATTTGGGTTCCACTGACCAGGACAAGGTCACATATCCATCCTTGTTGTGAGGGGAAGTATAGTGAGGAGGGGCATGTTGACCCAACCCAAACTTCATGATCTGAGAGTTTTCTGAAGGAAAAACTGAAGTGCTATTAATCCAACAGAGAACAAACACAGAGCAGCACAAAGCAAAAGATATCCACCATATTATGGCTACGTGTTAAGGATGCAATGTAATTTACATATGTACAATTTGGTTAATATAATAGAAATTGCTAATTTCCCAATATCATTTTCTCTTCCTTTCTTCAGTAATAGAGTCACCAGGTTTTATCCAGTACACTACCACCCTTACAGGTTTCCCTGATAACTCAGTTGGTAAAGAATCCGCCTGCAATGCAGGAGACCCTGGTGCAATTCCTGGGTTGGGAAGATCCACTGGAGAAGGGATAGGCTACCCACTCCAGTATTCTTGGGCTTCCCTTGAGGCTCAGCTGGTAAAGAATCCACCTGCAATGCAGGAGACCTGGGTTCGATCCCTGGCTTGGGAAGATCCCCTGGAGAAGGGTAAAGCTACCCACTCCAGTATTCTGGCCTGGAGAATTCCATGGACTTTATAATCCATGGAAAGAGTCAGACATGACTGAGTGACTTTTAAGTTACCACCCTTACAGCTAGATGTAGCTGTCTGATTAAGTTTAGGAAGGTGAGATGTGAACGTCATGTGCAACTTTCAGTTCATCTCCGGGATGAAGATGTTTCTAGAAACTTCTTTCTCCCTTCTTGCTGAGAAATAGCCAGAACTACAGCTGCCAACTTGTACCAATATCTAGAAGCCATTTACTGAAAAGATGGGAAAGCTGACCCACTAGCCAGAGTTACTGAATGACCCAGTAGACCAGGTCAACCTAACTATCCAACGTAAACTACCCATCTAACCTTTGGACTTTTCCCTGAGACATAAATAAGCATCTTATCCATCTATCTTTTTTTTTTTTATCTTTCTAATTCACTTTTCCACAGAATTGCATTGAGAAATAAAAATTCAGAGAAATAAATGAGTTTAAAGTAAATATATAAAGACTTACTGATATAACTTCTGATGCATATTTTGATTTCAAATTAATCAGTTCTGGAGGCCTGATAAGACACACAATGAAAAATAGTGGAGTTGAATTATGTTAGCCCTTTTTCCTTTTCTTTGTTATGATTGAATTTCACATTTTGGAAGGAGAATAATAACTGAATATAAAGCTATTATCATTTCTTCATGTCAAACAAGAGGAAAAGGAAAGGGGAATATTGGTATACAAGATGATAATATATGTGTTTTCAACCAATGAAAATTTTATAGAAGATTAGTCTATCCCTTTTTGGACATCTGAATTTATTAAATCAGTAAAAAACTATCAAAAGTTGATAGGGCACAATATTTATGTGCTTATATTTAAATGGAATTTTAAGCACTATAATAATAGAGCACTATTTTAATGTCACAGTTTAGCTTAATGGAATAGACTCAGTTATGTAAGAGCACTGGTAGTGTGTGACTGATAACTAACATGTTTTAGGAAAAAAACAAATTGTAAGGAATTTTTTTTTAATCTATCCATCTATCTTATATGTCTTGATTAAGCTACTATATTTTGGAGTCTTTCTGTTTAACTTGTGCTTTAATATATGAAAAGACTCATTAAGGCCAAGTTCTAGAGAAAAATGGCAAAAAGTATTTTTAAATAATGGACCCACAAGGGTTTGTGAGTACATTTTATCACATATATATAGCATTTCATGTAACTATAATATAGGATATATAATAAGAGCATATTTCTTACTCTTTGTAACATTAGATCCTTATACAAGTAAGAAGATAATAACAGCTATTTCTGAGTGGTAGAATTAGATATTATTTTACTCTCTTCTGCATGCTTGTCTTCATTTCATAAATTTTCTAAAATTAACTTATAATATGTTTCAAGTAGAGGTTATTATCAGTCTTATGAAAAGTAAAGGAATGGCTTTTCCAAAGAAATTCTGTTCAGGAAATTAATATATATTTACTGCTGAGTGAGAGATGATGTTGCAATAGTCAAAAGACAAATACATAGTCTAAAATACTATGGGAGATTGCAAAAATGGCACACAAATTCTCTCCATTTCTGTATCTATGGCCCTTTGCAATGTGACTTTACAGCTCCTTCCATCAAAAAGTGGAATCAGTTCCCCTTTTCCTTGAAATCTGAGCTTGGCTGTGTGACTTGCTTTGGTCAATGAAGCATCAGTAAATGTGACCGAAGCCTAGACTTGAAAAATTCTTCAACATCAGACCTTATGCTCTCTTGTTACTCTTGGGAACCCTGAAACTACCATATATGAACAAGCCTAGGTGAATATGCTGACCTGTGCCCAGATTAGCACTGTCTGTCATCCCAGATGATATTAAGCCAGCTATCAGACATGTCAGTGAGGCCATACTAGGCCATACAGCCCTGGCCATGCTGGCCCAGGCAAGAAGAGCCGTCCAAATGATCCACAAAACTAGGAGAAAAAAATCACACTTGTTTAATCATAAGTTTTGTGATTGAGTGTTACACACTCTGTAAATACAAGATGCCCTCTAGCTTACTCATTTTGAAGGGTAAAGCACATGTTGCACAGGTTTTATTGGTAAAAACAATTAATTTATCAGTAAATATACCATTACTTGAGCTTATTTATCCTGAAATATAGGAAAGAAATGACTACAGCAGGAAATAAGAAATCAGAAGCAATATATAAAAGCAATTATGAACATGGTATTTTTAAAGCTACAAGGTTCAAGTAGCATTATACTGTATTTTTCACTCATAAAATTCTCAGAAGAAATGTAATGGCTGGGAGTATCATCTATGTTTTGAACTGAAAAAAAAATTACAGTAAATAAGATTCATGCACTTCATTTAACAGTTGAGGAAACCAAGACTTAGAAAGCTGAATTTGTTTCCTATGTTTTTCACAACTTATGCCAACTCCAAAAAAAAGATGCTTCACTCTGTTGTGTAGGCCTTTTGATTCTAATTTCAAACTTAGAACAATTTCAAAACCTGAGAGACAATGGGCTTAGGAATTCCAAATCAGAACACTGCCTGAGCAGTGTAACAAATTTGGTTAGTCCAAGGAGCTCCCCATAAACACTGGCTCGGTTACAAAATAGCACTCATGTCCTCTTCCTCAACAATTAGTTCAGTTCAGTTGCTCAGTCGTGTCCGACTCTTTGCAACCCCATGGACTACAGCATGCCAGGCCTCCCTGTCCAGTCTAGGTTGGTCATAGATTTTCTTCCAAGGAGCAAGCATCTTTTAATTTCATGGCTGCAGTCACCATCTGCAGTGATTTTGGAGCCCAGAAAAATAGTCTCTCACTGTTTCCATTCTTTCCCCATCTGCCATGAAGTGATGGGAGCAGATGCCATGATCTTAGTTTTCTGAATGTTGAGTTTTAAACCAACTTTTTCACTCTCCTCTTTCACTTTCATCAAGAGGCTGTTTAGTTACTCTTCCCTTTCTGCCATAAGGGTGGTGTCATCTGAGTATCTGAGTTTATTGATATTTCTCCAGGCATTCTTGATTCCAGCTTGTGCTTCTTCCAGCCCGGCATTTTGCATGATGTACTCTGCATATAAGTTAAATAAGCAGGGTGACAATATACAGCCCTGATGTACTCCTTTCCCAATTTGGAACCAGTCTGTTGCTCCAAGTCCAGTTCTAACTGTTGCTTCTCAGCCTGCATACAGCAAGTAAGGTGGTCTGGTATTCACATCTCTTGAAGAATTTTCCACAGTTTGTTGTGGTCCACATAGTCAAAGGCTTTGGCATAGTCAATAAAGCAGAAGTTGATATTTTTCTGGAATTTTTTTGCTTTTTCGATGATCTAACAGATGTTGCAATTTGATCTCTGGTTCCTCTGCCTTTTCTAAATCCAGCTTGAATATCTGGAAGTTCACGGTTCATGTACTGTTGAAGCCTGGCTTGGAGAATTTTGAGGCAACAATAGAGCCCCCCAAACATAGAGTGGACTAAATTTTGAAAATAGAGGACAGATACATTCTTATTGGCAGAGATAACAAGAACTCTGTTAAAGCCTTAGAATTCTTTCTTTTCTGCCACCTACTCCTGATGGAAACTTTGCTGGAGAAAATGGTGTGCCACCAAAGTTCATACTTTGCAACCTAATCCCTAATATTGATGGTATTTGAAGGTAGAGCCTTTGGGAGGTGATTGGGTCATGAAAACAGAGCCCTCATGCATGGGATTAGCATTCTTATAAAAGAGGCCTTCCACCACATGAGGATACAGCAAGAAGATGGCCATCCATGAACCAAGAAGCAGGCTCTTACCAGACCATGAATCTGCTGAAGCCTTGATCTGTGACTTTCCAGCCTCCAGAAGTATGAGAAATAAATATTGTTTAAGCCATCTAGCCTATGGTATTCTTGATTCAACAGTCTGAACTAAGACAACAGTGCACAGCTAAAATGAATCCTCTAGAACTGCACTGCTCAGTTTATTGCTACAAAATAACCACCTCAAAACTCAGAGGCTTAAAACAACAAAGTATTATTTCTCACAAGTTTGTAGGTTGACCACATGGTTCTTCTGTTCTCTGCCAGACTCACTCACTCACACGGCACACGGCAGATTAGGTGGGGGCTGCGATGAACTGAGACAGATGGCACAGCTAGGCCTCTCTCTCCATGTGGCCCTATATCCAGGACTTCATAGAATCATGATCCTGGGCAGTGCTCAAAGAGGACAAAGACTCTGGAGCTCACCTATCACAATCTATCAGTCAAAGCAAGTCACATGGCCAACTCAGACTCAAGGGGTAAGGCAGGCAGCATACTCTACTTTCTGATGGGATGAACTGCAAAATGTTGTAGCCGTGGTTTTGTTCTACCACAAAAACCATGCTCAGATATCTACTTTTCTGCCATTTACACCTAATTAAAAATGACACCACTGAAATTAAAATCCCCTTGAATTATACTCCTAAATATTTTAGCTGCATCAAACTGAAATTTTCCAACAGAGAGACACTGTGTTATTTGCCTTATTGCAATTGTCAGATACATTAACAAGCTTCCTGAACAAGATGCTGCACTAGGAAATATACTGAACAGTTATATGTCATGTCCAAGATGGATATAAAATCAACATTGTCAATACACAATGCCACAAAAGGGAGTGCTAGGCTTTTTTTCCCCTATCAAATTTAAGATTTAAGATCTGAATGCTTAAAAGTGTGCATATAGAAAATAAGGGGGACATTTTTTAAAATAATCTTTGGGTAAAGATCTTTTTAAGCATGACCCACAGGCAGAAACTGTAGATGAAATGATTGATAGCTTTAAATATATACAAGTTTAGGACTTCTGTATGAAAAATACACATATGACATTACACACATAAAAATAACAAGTACTTACTAAGAACCAAGTTTGATCCTTACACTAGCCCTATGAGGTAGATACTATTATTTTCCTCATTTTTAGGTGAGCAAACAAAGGCGCAGAATGGTTACATAAGACACCAAACTCAGGTAGTACATAGCAGAGCCAGTATTTAAATCAAACAGTTTAACTTCTAACTCACTACGTTCTACAGAAAATCTGGAAAACAGAGAAAAATAACTATGACAAAGGCTTAATATCACTGATACATTAAGAACTCTTGCAAACAAAAAAATAAATAGAAAAATATACCATTTTCTGTGGACAAGGGCTATGAACAAACAATTCACAAAAGGAAAATGTAAATGGCCTATAAAATATGAAAAGTGTTCATCCTCACTAGGAATTATAAGAGCTCTAACGAGATACCATTTCTCTCTTGGCCAGTTTAGCAAAAACAAAAACAAAACACAGATAATACCCATGGGTATTATCTCCTTGCTGGTAGGAAGGTAAACTGATAAAATATTCTGGGAGGAAAATATAGATATGTATATATACACCGTTCAACCATTCAAACACACATATGGTTGATCCAGCTATTTTACTCCTAGTAATTTTTGCAAAGAAATAATCAGACAAGTACATGAGCTGTAGGTTAGAGAAATTTACTGTAGCATTTTTTATAATATTTACTTAAGTACTGGAAAAACAGAAGACTGATTAAAATGCTGATTCCTCCACAAATAGAAGAGTATTTGGCTGTTAAAAACAGTGATGCATATTTCCATTTCCTGACATGAAAAGAGTAGGTTTACAAAACTGTTTAAAGAATACAGTTTCATCTTTTAAAATCTGTGTATGTATAGGTTATATATTCTCTCTGGGTCATGGAAGGTTTTTTTATATCTTTATAATATTATACTTTACTTCTTAAATAACTCATGTATTTCATGTCTCACTTCTGTAATCATAAAAAAGCCAATCACCTTCTCTGTATTAGTTTAGAGTACTGCAACTCTCCCCAGGCCCTAATATGACTGCTTTCAGAAAAACCTACCAGCAAGAAGATAATTCTATTCTCTATCTCAGAGAACAGCTATGTGACTGATTTTGCTAGAAACATGAAGAGAACATTTATTATAACACAGTAAGGGCTATTTGATACTCAGAACTACCCAAGGTCATTGCCTCATGGCCTCCAACCCCATATTCCCCAACTCATTCAGCTTTTTAATCACCTGTCATCTGAGAGCTGAAAATAATGACAGAGATGACAAATCACAGCTCCCCAAAGCTTATCAGCCAATCCAACAAAGGGGGAAAAAAATCAACTTAGATACTTTTATATGGGTTTGAGGAAACAGGATGAGAGCTCAGGAAAACTAACTTCATAAGCGCAGGCAATTAACAGTCAGAGTCGTGGGCCTTAAGTAAAGATGTCACATGCTCAGAGTCAGGGACAGCCAGAAGCTGCGGAATGTCCTCACCTGCTGACTGATGAAAATGACTGACGCTGGGGTGCCAGCTGAAAAATCAATTATTCCCATCTACTAGGCAACTGCCCCCTACACAGTCAGCAACAGCAGGCGGCAGGCAGGAGAGACTGCTGGTTTGTTGTTAACATGTATTATCCATTTCTCTGGCCTTGGTGCTTTATAACAGCAAAACCAATAGGCTGCTCCAAAGTTAGAAATGGAGAAAGTGGGCACCAACTCCATGCCAAGTGCCCAGACCCATCCTAAAACTCAGCCACAGACAAATGACAAGTGAGAAGATTCCTTGTCCCACCATCTTTTTCCATATACTGTGTCTTTCCTATTTCTCACAGTAATAAGAAAGAGAAACCAAAGTTTTGTGTATTCCTAATAATTAAGGCCATTTTTGTTAAAAAGGGGAAAAGTAGGGATTCATTTTCAAAGACTCCTCAGCTGTTTTTAAGCCTACTCACCACTTGCCTTATGTCCTGGTCGCCCTAGAAGTCCTCTTTCAGTATGTGGAGTTACCTTTCCAAAGGGCAGAACCTAATAAGTAAAAATAAGAAGTTCAGAAAATTCATTTCAGTACTTGCCAAGCACTGTAAATAAAGAAAATACAGAGCCTCTTTTGTCAAATCATTTACGTTTAAACCGTATTTTGAGAAAATATTTGTCTGGTTCTAATGTCTGCTTATTTAACTTATATGCAGAGTACATCATGAGAAACGCTGGGCTGGATGAAGCACAAGCTGGAATCAAGATTGCCGGGAGAAATATCAATAACCTCACATATGCAGATGACACCACCTTTATGGCAGAAAGTGAAGAGGAACTAAGAAGTCTCTTGATGAAAGTGAAGGAGGAGAGAGAAAAAGTTGGCTTAAAGCTCAGCATTGAGAAAACTAAGATCATGGCATCTGGTCCCATCACTTCATGGGAAATAGATGGGGAAACAGTGGAAACAGTGTCAGACTTTGTTTGGGGGGGCTCTAAAATCACTGCAGATGTTGATTGCAGCCATGAAATTAAAGATGCTTACTCCTTGGAAGGAAAGTTATGACCAACCTAGATAGCATATTCAAAAGCAGAGACATTACTTTGCCAACAAAGGTCCATCTAGTCAAGGCTACGGTTTTTCCAGTGGTCATGTATGGATGTGAGAGTTGGACTGTGAAGAAAGTTGAGCACCAAAGAATTGATGCTTTTGAACTGTGTTATTGGAGAAGACTCTTGCGAGTCCCTTGAACTGCAAGATCGAACCAGTCCATTCTGAAGATCAGCCCTGGGATTTCTTTGGAAGGAATGATGCTAAAGCTGAAACTCCAGTACTTTGGCCACCTCATGCAAAGAGTTGACTCATTGGAAAAGACTCTGATGCTGGGAGGGATTGGGGGCAGAAGGAGAAGGGGACGACAGAGGTGAGATGTTTGAATGGCATCACCAACTTGATGGATGTGAGTTTGAATGAACTCCGGGAGTTGGTGATGGGAGGCCTGGCGTGCTACGATTCATGGGGTCGCAAAGAGTTGGACACAACTGAGCGACTGAACTGAACTGAATGTCTGCTGCTGTTTATAAAAAAAAAAATTACAGAATTGTGGGGATGCAAAATAGTACAGCCATTTTGGAAAAGAGTTTGGCAGCTTCTTATAAAGTTAGATATACATTCACTATATGACCTAGCAATTTCACTCTTAGATGAAATGAAAATTTATGTTCTCATAAAAACCTGTTCATGACTGTTTATGGTAGTTTTGTTCACAATATCCCAACCTGAAAACAACCAAAAATTTCCTCCACTGGGAGATGTGGAATGGGTAAACACATTGTGGTACACACATAGAATGGAACATTGGTCAGTAATAAAACAGGGACAATAATAAAATTACACTAATATATTAAGGAAGACAAATAGAAGGATACATATATCTGTTCAGGATAGAGTCATAATGGTGGCAATTTTCCCTAATCCATAGATTTAATGTAATTCCATCAGAATTTCAACAGTTTTTCATGTAGGTTGATGAGCTAGTCATAAAATTTTATAGAAAAATTAAATTCCAAGATTAGCCAAGAAATTCTGAAAAATACCAGCAGATTTGCTCTGCCAGCTACCTGGAATTATTATGAATAGAACAGAGTTGAGAAAGGGTCCTGATTTTTTAATTAATTTTTATTGGAGTATATTTGCTTTACAAATCTAGGTAGAAAAAAGAACTCAAGGAATTTGTCTTCATTGGTAAACTACTCATCCTCATTACTGATACATTTTCCTGTTTCGACGTTTGCTTATGCCACATTCTCTCCTTTTACTTCCATGCTAGAGTTAAAATGCAATCTGGAGAAGCAGCAGACGGGACCCTGAAGAGTATATCACTCTTTGCAAGACCTTAGTACCATGGACAGAAGCACTAGCCCTGCCTATCCAAATAAAAATGCATTCATGTCTGCTCTATTGGCAAAACCTTTCCTCCAAAAGCTTCCTGAAAGAGATCAAACCAGCACGGATGCTGCATTGAGCACTAGACAGCAAAATCAGGAGACCTAGGTAGAGATTCACAAAATCTGCCACTAATTCATGACATGATCTTAAATGAGTTACTTCACATTTCTATGTGTCAAAGTCTCAGCAGGAAAAAAGTCAAATCAGGTAGCTCAAGAGACTTCCAAAGTGTTGGGAGACTGAAGAGAATCAATAAGGAGTGTTGAAATACCCAGACATTAGCAGCAATGGAAAGCTATTTCCTCCTTTAGTCCTGAAGATGTAAGAGGAGAAGGTGAGGGTGTAACAGGGACCCAGTGAGATAGGAAGCTGTGAAGGAGGGAAAGAATGAGCCAAAGCCAAAACCACATCACAAAATGTGGAAACATCAATTCTTTCCTCCCCTCCTCAATTTCCTTTTGGTATCTTCCATTAGCTAAACTCAACGGGCTCATTGGAAAGAGAACATAAGTGATGGTGGTCAGCCTCTACAACTCAGGTCAGGGCACAGAGGGACCACGAATTGATCCTAGAAAGAGTGGAATGAAGAGAGCAAAGCAAGCATTGCAAGGACCATGCTATTTACTAAAGGTATGTAGACCAACACCTTCTAAACTCCCTGATACGTAAAAGAGTCTAGGAATCTACCTTTCTTTTGAAACCTCCCTCCGTGTTCTCTAGAAACCAGACTTTCACACAGAATAATCCTTAGTTCCTCAAGAATGGAATTCTCTTCAGTCTTTGGGCTAAAACCTGTTTCTCATTCAGCTAAATTGAACTTTACCCAGTGGGAGACATTCAATATCCTTAGTTAGGCACAAGCACCTCAGTTGCCTATAAAAACTTTGACCAAGATGCTTGAAAGAAATAAGTGTACGACTAAATTTTGATTTCTGATTTCTTCAGGTAAAGAGCTAAAGATTTTAGAGATTTGTTCTAAAAAGAGAAAAAAGAGTACAGCCTTCAGATAGGGCTTCCTTCATCACTCTGCCATCTTAGGGTATAGAATTATGAATAAATATCTGAATATAATACAGACAAGAAGCAAAAACAGTCTGAGATTCTCCACTTTTTAAAAACTTATCTTTTACTCTGTATGTAACATATTTCTGTCCTGACTTCATAACTATACGAGGGGTTATAAGTAGGTATGTATGTATATGTATTTATATACAGTCCCAGAATTGAAACACAATAACATGGAAAACTGGGTCACCTGAAGATAAATACAGTTTAATTTCATTTCTTAGGACACTGATTAGGACATATGACACCTGTTTTACTTTTATTTTTTTTCCACAATCCCCCAAAGGACAGGCTTTATCCTTCCCTTAAACTCAGAAAATGTTTAATCTCTGTGTATGTTTCCAGCTGCAATGGGAGTAAAAACAACTCTGCCAACATGAGAAAGAGAGCTACAAACTGGGAGCAAGCCAAGCATGGCCTTAAGCAGTTGTGCTTAAGTTGTGCTTATATAAGCTCACCAACTATATATTCAACATGGCACTGGTGTTGCCACCCGACAAATCCTAAGTATTGTAGCTGCCCCACTCAACTCTCGGTGGTAGCTGTGTCCAGGGTGCTTCTTGGGAGGATGTAGATGGTATTGAGGGCTTCCGAGGTGGCTCAGTGGTAAAGAATCTGGCTGCTGATGCAGGAGATGCAGGGCATGCAGGTTTGATCCCTGGGTCAGGAAGATCCCCTGGAAAAGGGAATGGCTACCCACTCCAGTATTACTGCCTGGAGAAGACCATGGACAGAGGAGCCTGGCAGGCGACAGTCCACAGGGTCACAAAGAGTTGGACTTGACTTAGCAACTAAACAGCAGCAGAAGCATGTGGTATTGAGGGTGCTCTTTGTCAAAACTCACGTTGTTCATCTACCAGGCGTTGAGTCGTTAGACTGCTGCTTCAGTGTGACAGTGCACTAAGCAGGCCATCTGGGGCTCCCAAATTGAAAGGAAGCGCCACATGTGGACTGCTGACACTCTTACAATTTACGGTGTTCTTCCCATTTAAAGACTGCCAGAAGCTATTCCCTGGATATACCATTGGACAGGTGGCTGAGTTTGAGCCAATTTTCTGAGCTGTTCCATGTAGTGACCACATAGCTAATTTGCCTTGTGGCCTGAAGATATGGGCTCTCTGGCAGTATTCAAAGGGCTGTACTGAGCAGATTCTCAATATCACACAAGAATAACTGCAGCTCTGACCCACCTCCAAGGCCTGAGGCAAAGTACAAAATAGATAGACCCTTCTTGGAGCCTTTCCTTCCTTCTTTCTAAATCGCCTTTCCTTCTACCTCTGACCCCCATCATGCCCTCATAAAAACCCATCCTTTTTCATCTGCTTCCCATTCTGCCCTCATAATGATCTATGACTCTCTAAAGCCCCAATCTGTAGAACCCATCAGTGGCTATCTTTCCCCGAAAGAGTCTCTCAATCCAAAATCCTTTCTCCCTCCCTAACACCTCACAAGAAGTGGATGATGGAGAAACTTAACATTCTCTAGAAATACCTTGATTCTGAGGGGAAAATTGTTAAGTCAAAATAATATAGCACTCAAAGAAAATAACTAGGAAATGTGTTTTTCCATTTTCAATTAACTTTGTCTCCCTAACCTGTCCAGAGGGAAGACAGTGGAGAAAGTTGGGAACTCTCTACCATTTTAAACTTCCTTTAGCAAAGGGAGAGGTAACTTCCTGTCTGACTCCCTCCAGGAAGAAGAAATGAAGGAAAGCACGACTCTTCCTCCTTCTGGAAGCCATCAGCCACTTTAGGACAGCCTATGTCTACCTTACAAAAAAAGGTTTAATGAGGTCATTAAATCTATTTTAACAATTTCTATTAAAATATCCTTTTTGGAAATAAGTTTATAAAATGTTTGACACAGACTCCTCACCTCCAAATTTATGCAACTACATAATTTGAAATTACTCTTTTTAAACTAAATTTAATTATTCTAACTAGTGTTTAGCTTTGGGGATATCATCTTGCTCTTGTAATTATCCTAGGTTTCAGTTTTACCCCATGTTATCTCTCTTAATACTTTTGAAAATAAATGTACTGTAAGTAAATGTCAATAAAGATATATTTGAAAGAACTTCACAGATGATGAATATAATTGTTCTGATTCTTGAAACCAGCAACGAGTTAAATACTCATGTGGGGCTAAGATATTAACCTCTAAGCTATAAGAAGACCCAGGACTGAAAAACTTAACATATCACTTATATGTTAGCAACTTACTCCATAGAATTGGCCTCATCAGCGATTACAATAACTCACACACATTCAACAGAATGACCTTTGCAAAGTTTATGGCTCAGACCAAACTGTCAACTCTCTTCCTTGAAAGATGGCTCCATCTAAAACATTATCTCAACTTTCCAACTGACTCCACCCCATTCCTACTGACATACTAGAATGCAGGAAGACCATCGTAGATCATTTCTTATTGCATTGGGTGCTTTCTGAAAGAAGGAGCAAGACTAGCAAATAGCAACTGAAAAATCCATTAAATAAATCTATCAACAAAATGCAGAATAAGCTTGAAAAATAATGAGACCACTGCTGAATGAGGCAGATGGCTTGGCAACCCCAAAAGACTGACATCAAACAAACATTCATTTCAGTCTTTATCTAGCTTCACTAAATTAGTATGTGAATTCAAACATTTGTCTTTTCATATTTCTTTCCCGGTCATGGGAACTATGTGAGTAAGGACCACTAGCAAGAGAGGAGGAAATGCTAGCCAAAGAAAATGGCACTTGTAAGTCATGCTGACACTAAGCCTTATAGGGGTATAATAGAATCTACTGGAGACCTTCCATCTATACCTCAAAGGCCTAAGGACATATCTGAGTTCTTCTCTCATATGCAATTATCCATAATTATTGCCCTAAGTTTTTCAAACTTTACCACCACATTCTTGGTGCACTGCAGTAGAATCCTTGCCATGCTATTGGTGAACTGATCTTCAAATATACTCACAAAGAAGAGAGATAGACTTACTCTATGAAAGTTCAAAAAGGGGTGGTAATTGGGAGGGGAAAAATCTCTTGCTAATCACATACATAAAATGAGAGATACAGCCATATTAAAAGACACGGCCCTCAAAAAGTTTACTATTCAAGAATATCAGAACTTGGTCACCAGATCATACAAAGACTATACTAAAGATAGGTATGCACGTGGTACAAGATTCATTTAGATTTTCTACTCAAAAAACGAAAACTTCAACACACTGAATATTTATAGGAGACCATAAAAGAAAATTAGCAGTTAAAAAAGGAAGCCACTACAAAGGAAAGGATTTGCCATTCACTCTGGAAAAGTCAATGCTAATCTCTCTTTTAAATGACTCATTATGAAAATAAAAGATGTTCAAAATGCATCAAAAGAATATGTGAGCAGTATTAAAGACAAGTTTAAGACTGGCTTTATTCTCTTTTCAGGGCTGTCAGTCAAAAGTATTCCTGTTCCTGGGGAACTAGGGAAAAATCACCTCTCAAGTCATCCCACAGAACTCATAACCCTAATGAGAAGAAAAATGATGATTCCTAAGCATAAAATACTGACACATGATGTGAGGCTGTCTTCAGTGAAGAAGTATTTCCAGTTAGACAAGAACTGAACCACTTGTATAAGGGATTTATAAGCTTTTTTCTCAGTATCCAAGCTGAATCTGTGTGCTGAAATCTAGGCCACAAAACCTGAAAGACTCACCCAAGTGTGTACAGTATAGCCCAGGAGGAAAAATTATCTGAATATTTTAGGGACTTCCTAGGCAGTTTAGTGGTTAAGACACCAAGCTCCCACTGCAAGGGGCGTGGATTCAGTCCTGATCAGGGAACAAAGATACCACATGCCACATGAAATGACCAAAAAATAAAGAATAAAATGATACTTTAGAGTAAAGACCCTCCAGTGGGTCATGCATTAATCTTGAACAACCTTCTGCAGTTTCCATTATTGTTATGAGCATATACTAATTTTATAATCAGAAACAACACTCTGTATGTTTTCCAAATGTTAAGATAAATTATAGAGATAAAACCTTTAAATTGTTTTCCCTATTTTCCAGTTAGGTAAATAAGGCCAGCTTCATCCAGGAGGCTCTCACATGAAACATTCGTCTCCTAGTATCACTTAAAACTGCCATTTCTCTTCCTTTTAAACTCACAAGACCTGTCAAACCAAGAAATTGTTTCCCCATTTTAACTTTAAAAATGTATAAAATATCTTTGCATATAGAGTTATTAGTCAAAGCCTAAAATTACAAAGTGTTTCTTGCTTTAGCTCTATTTCTCAGGGAGTATAGAACCAATAAAGGAGGAGTTAATAGATAAAAGGTTTTTCCTCTAGATACCAATTGTGTTACATCGATTATAATGTAAAATTCAAGTGTATAGAAATTCACTTGACAGCTACTAAACAAGACAGCATGAACAAGAGTAATCTAATATATACTAATTTCAGTGGAGAAAATAAATGTTTGTGGGAGGGGGGAGTTTAAAGTGGCATTTAAATATAAGTACTATTGTAAGTACTATTTCACTGTAAGTTCCCACTGTGCCTCATACAATGCTCAGCACACAGTAAATAGTCAAGTGGTTTAGTGGAAAGAACAGTGGATTAGAAGTCAAGAGGACTGGATTCTCGCTCCAGCTTCACCACTATGTAATTAGCTAACTTTGAATCTATCATTTTATCCATTTCCTCATCAGTAAAACAGGAATTGAATCTACCTTGCCTGCCTCAGAGGCCTGGGTGAAGACGAGAAAATGAATGAGAAGGAGCATTTTATTTAAACTATGAGAAGGAGCATTTTATTTAAACTATAAAGCATTTTTCAGCTCACTAATTTACCCCTTTATATAATCCTGCTATGGAAAGAAAAACTTTATTATAAAATTGCATCTTATCATCACTAAAATCCCCCAAGATCAATGATAATCAACTCTACTTGCTTCTGTAAGTACATTTGGGGACAAGAAATGGTTGGCTGTTAAAGCATCAAGGATATTTGAAAGGCTGTTCTCTAAGTTATTTGAAATTCTTAATACAATTTTAAAAGTTCCCTCTTCTGAGAATCAAGCCATAGTTGCTTAGAGTTTTGACAACTGACACACCTTACGGGGCCAAGCAAGAACTTTGTTTCTTCTGTCAGCCCCCCACTGTTGCAAGAAGAATGGTGCCAGGAAATTCAAAATAATTCATTTTTATTCCTCCCTGGAGTGACAAAAGGATACTGAGTAAAATTTAAGGACACTGAAACAACTTATAGACTGATGGGCAAGCCGATCAGTGGTGTCAAAGCTTTGGAAATGCTCAGAACATAACCACACAGAGTTGGCTCACTTTATACCAGCAGTCAACAAACTTTTCCTGTCAAGAGTCAAGAAGTGAATAATGAAGGCCTTGCAGACCATGTAGCAACTGTCACAGCCACTGAACTCTGTCTTGTCGTGTGAAAACAGTCATAGGCAATACACAAAAATACACTCTAATAAAACTCATTTATGAACGGTGAGTTCCATATAATTTTCAAATGTTAGGAAACTTTATATATAATTATAAAAATTATTTTCCCTTCGATTTTTTTCAGTAATGTAAAAGCATAAAAACTATCCTTATTAATAGCTTACAAGCTGTAAAAAAACAAGTCATAAGCTGGATTTGGCACAGAGAATGATCCTTGTTTTAGACAAAGAAATCGCATGAATTTAGGCCAGGCTCCCCAGAAGCAGATCTGAAGAAAAGAATCAGTGTACAAGTAATTTATTAAGGAAGTCCTGCCATGGGAAACCAGTCAAGGAGAAGAGGGAGCAAAGAACAGAGAAGAAAGAGAAACTGTAAGAGTCACCTCTCAAGATGGCCCTCACTGGGGACTTTCCTGGTGGTCTGGTGGACAAGACTCCACACTCCCAATGCAGGAGGCCTGGCTTTGATCCCTGGTCAGGGAACTAGGTCCCACATGCCACAGCTAAAGAGCCTGCATGCTGCAATGAAGACCTAAAAACCTGTGTACTGTAACTAAGACCTGGCGCAGTCAAATAAATAGATAAATGTTAAAAAGAAAAGATGGCCCCCAATGGTTCCCACCTACTCCTATTCACACCACTGTGTAGTTCTCTCCCACGATGTACCAGAGTTGGCCTCTGCAATGGAACACGACAGAGATTATGGTATGTCATTTCCACAATTAAGTTATAAAAGACTGCTGATTTTGGTCTTGGGCACATTCTCTCTCTGCGTGTCTCACTAGCACTGGAAAAATGCAGCTATCATGTCCTGAAGACATTGAGGCAGCCCTGTATAAAGGTCTCCATGGCCAGAAATTGACTTATCCAGCCAATAGCCATATGAGTGAGCAGGAAAGCAGATTCCCCAGCTTCAGATGACCATTAACTCCAATTTTATGAGAGATCCTGAGCTAGAATGACCCAGTTAAGCCACTCCCAGATCTTTGATCCTCAGAAACTGTGTGTTAAAATATTTTTGTTGTTTTGAAATGCTAAGTCCTATGCTAATTCTTCACAGGGTAATCAGAATTTCAAAGCCATGCAAGCAGGTGGTCTCTGAAACTTCAGGGGCTGCTGGAATTTAAGTTCCTCCTCAGAGTTGCCCAAACCAGAGAGACAAGAGGGCTGAGACTTACAAGTCTATCACCCATGAAGCAAGAGCCACCCCAGGGGAACATAAATTCCCAGGCTCCTCTTCTCCCTCAGCATGTGAGGGGCAAGAGCGGGAGCATACCACAGAGAATGAGTCTCAGGTGCTGCTTTGGTAGTTAAATGTTTAAAAGGTTTTTGGTGGGAGGGATCTGGATACAGCACTGACATTATCGACTAAAGTCCATTTCTTTTTAGAGATACAACTGACATACAACACTGTGTGAGTTTAAGGTGTACAACATGTTGATTACCACCATAGCATTAGCTCACACCTCTCTCACATCACATAATTAGCATTTCTTTTTTGTGGCTAGAATGCTTAAGATCTAGTCTCTTAGCAACTTTGAAGTTTATAATATAGCATTGTCTATAATCACTATGTTGTGCATTAGATCTCCAGAACTTATCTATAGTTGCAGGTTTTTACCCTTAAACAACATGTGCCCAACTCCCCTACCCACTCTCTCCCTAGCCCCTCAGCCCCTGGTAACCACCATTCTACTCTGTTGTTACAAATTTGGCTTTTCCAAATTCTACATATAAGTGAGATCATATAGTATTTGTCTCTTTCTGTCTGACTTAGCTCACTTAGCACAACACACAATGCACTATTGGCCATTTTTATGAGTTTATCATCTGTAACACAGGTTTACAACACGTTGTAAATGAAATTTACTTACCAACAAGGCTCAGGATTCTAATTCACACTCTATCCATGTCCCAAAGACAAGCTGAACATAAAGAATTCTCACCAGGACAATCAGATATTGATGCTTTAGATAACCTAGCATGAAGACAATCAATAAAATCACTTTGCCAGTTACAGACGTTAAATGATGAAAAAACATCATAAAGTTCTTTGCATGTGCACAGATAGCAATTTTCCTGGGTACGGAATGCTAGCCTCTAAATTCCTACCTAAACTTTTGTTGTTCAGTCGCTAAGCTGTGTTCAACTCTTTGTGACGCTATGGACTGCAGCACACCAGGTTTCCCTGTCCTCCACTACCTCCTGGAGTTTGCTCAAATTCATGTCCATTGAGTCAGCGATGCCATTCAACCACCTCATCCTCTGGCACCCCCTTCTCCTTCTGCCCTCAATCTTTCCCAGAATCAGGGTATTTTCCAATGAGTAGACCCTTTGCATCAGGAGGCCAAAGTATTAACAAAATTAGGAAAATAAAAGTTTATAACAAATCTTTTAGTAAATCAAATAACAAACTAAGTATCCATTCCCTAATCAATATTAAAATTTTAAAATCAACCCTGGCATTTTTCAAAGGAAAGTTGAAATAGTGACCATCTCTAAATCTTAAATATCCCTCCTCATCTCTACAAATTAACCCACTATTCTTCAATTTATAAGGAATTCAAACTAGTCCATAAAACATGGCACAGCTGTAATCCTGCTGAGCACTGACTATATCTGAGCCTGACTGTTTTAAGCTGCCACAAGGGCAAGATGAAAATACCACGGACGGCTGGACAGCAGAGCCAAAGAACTGTCCGGACATGGCTCAAAGCTTAGGTCCCCAGTTCAGTACAGTTCAGTTGCTCAGTCATGTCCACCTCTTTGCAACCCCATGAATAGCCCCACACCAGGCCCCCCTGTCCATCACCATCTCCCAGAGTTTACCCAAACTCATGTCCATCAAGTCAGTAATGCCATCCAGTCATCTCATCCTCTGTTGTCCCCTTCTCCTCCTGCCCCCAATCCCTCCCAGCATCAGAGTCTTTTCCAGTGAGTGAACTCTTCGCATGAGGTAGCCAAAGTACTGGAGTTTCAGCCTCAGCATCAATCCTTTCAATGAACACCCAGGACTGATCTCCTTTAGAATGGACTGGTTAGATCTCCTTGCAATTCAAGGGACTCTCAAGAGTCTTCTCCAACACCACAGTTCAAAAGCATTAATTCTTTGGTGCTCAGCTTTCTTCACAGTCCAACTCTCACATCCATACATGACCACTGGCAAAACCATAGCCTTGACTAGATGGACCTTTGTTGGCAAAGTAATGTCTCTGCTTTTCAATATGCTATCTAGGTTGGTCATAACTTTCCTTCCAAGGAGTAAGCGTACTTTAATTTCATGGCTGCAGTCACCCTCTGTGGTGACTTTGGAGACCAGAAAAATAAAGCCTGACACTATTTCCACTGTTTCCCCATCTATTTCCCATGAAGTGATGGGACCAGATGCCATGATCTTTGTTTTCTGAATGTTGAGCTTTAAGCCAACTTTTTCTCTCTCCACTTTCACTTTCATCAAGAGGCTTTTTAGTTTCTCTTCACTTTCTGCCATAAGGGTGGTATCATCTGCATATCTGAGGTTATTGATATTTCTCCCGGCAATCTTGATTCCAGCTTGTGCTTCTTCCAGCCCAGCGTTTCTCATGATGTACTCTGCATATAAGTTAAATAAGCAGGGTGACAATATACAGCCTTGATGTATTCCTTTTCCAATTTGGAACCAGTCTATTGTTCCATGTCCAGTTCTAACTGTTGCTTTCTGACCTGCATATCCTGTACAATGTCACTAACCTCGGTCCATAGTTCATCAGGCACTCTATCAGATCTAGTCCCTTAAATTTATTTCTCACTTCCTCTGTATAATCATAAGGGATTTTATTTAGGTCATACCTGAATGGTCTAGTGGTTTTCCCTACTTTCTTCAATTTAAGTCTGAATTTGGCAATAAGGAGTTCATGATCTGAGCCACAGTCAGCTCCTGGTCTTGTTTTTGCTGACTGTATAGAGCTTCTCCATCTTTGGCTGCAAAGAATATAATCAATCTGATTTAGGTGTTGATCCTCCGGTGATGTCCATGTGTAGAGTCTTCTCTTGTGTTGTTAGAAGAGGGTGTTTTCTATGACCAGTGCACTCTCTTGGCAAAAGTCTCTTAGGCTTTGCCCTGATTCATTCCATACTCCAAGGCCAAATTTGCCTGTTACTCCAGGTGTTTCTTGACTTCCTACTTTTTCATTCCAGTCCCCTATGATGAAAAGGACATATTTTGGGGGGTTTTAGTTCTAAAAGATCTTGTAGGTCTTCATAGAACCGTTCAACTTCAGCTTCTTCTTCCTGGTTGGGGCATAGGCTTGGATTACTGTGATATTGAATGGTTTGCCTTGGAAATGAACAGAGATCATTCTGTTGTTTTTGAGACTGCATCCAAGTACTGCACTTTGGACTCTTTTGTTCACCATGATCGCTACTCCATTTCTAAGGGATTCCCGCCCACAGTAGTAGATATAATAGTCATCTGAGTTAAATTCACCCATTCCAGTCCATTTTAGTTCGCTGATTCCTAGAAAGTCAATGTTCACTCTTGCCATCTCCTGTTTGACCACTTCCAATTTGTCTTGATTTTGGACCTAACATTCCAGGCTCCTATGCAATATTGTTCTTTACAGCATCAGCCCTTGCTTCTATCACCAGTCACATCCACAACTCAGTATTGTTTTTGGTTTGACTCCATCCCTTCATTCTTTCTGGAGTTATTTCTCCACTGATCTCCAGTAGCATGTCATCTGAGTTAAATTCACCCATTCCAGTCCATTTTAGTTCGCTGATTCCTAGAAAGTCAATGTTCACTCTTGCCATCTCCTGTTTGACCACTTCCAATTTGTCTTGATTTTGGACCTAACATTCCAGGCTCCTATGCAATATTGTTCTTTACAGCATCAGCCCTTGCTTCTATCACCAGTCACATCCACAACTCAGTATTGTTTTTGGTTTGACTCCATCCCTTCATTCTTTCTGGAGTTATTTCTCCACTGATCTCCAGTAGCATATTGGGCACTTACAAACCTGGGGAGTTCCTCTTTCAGTGTCCTATCATTTTGCCTTTTCATACTGTTCATGGGGTTCTCAAGGCAAGAATACTGAAGTGGCTTGCCATT
>SJYX01006616.1:155490-174070 GCA_006410675.1 Oreotragus oreotragus | reverse complement strand
GTCATCTGAGTTAAATTCACCCATTCCAGTCCATTTTAGTTCGCTGATTCCTAGAAAGTCAATGTTCACTCTTGCCATCTCCTGTTTGACCACTTCCAATTTGTCTTGATTTTGGACCTAACATTCCAGGCTCCTATGCAATATTGTTCTTTACAGCATCAGCCCTTGCTTCTATCACCAGTCACATCCACAACTCAGTATTGTTTTTGGTTTGACTCCATCCCTTCATTCTTTCTGGAGTTATTTCTCCACTGATCTCCAGTAGCATATTGGGCACTTACAAACCTGGGGAGTTCCTCTTTCAGTGTCCTATCATTTTGCCTTTTCATACTGTTCATGGGGTTCTCAAGGCAAGAATACTGAAGTGGCTTGCCATTCCCTTCTCCAGTGGACCACATTCTGTCAGACCTCTTCACCATGACCTGTCTGTCTTGGGTGGCCCCACGTGGCCTGGCTTAGTTTCATTGAGTTAGACAAGGCTGTGGTCCCTGTGATCAGATTGGCTAGTTTTCTGTGATTATGGTTTCAGTGTGTCTGCCCTCTGATGCCCTCTTGCAACACCTACTGTCTTACTTGGGCTCCTCTTACCTTGGACGTGGGGTATCTCTTCAGCAGCAAAGCGCAGCTGCTGCTCCTTACCTTAGAGGTCGCCCCTCCTGACCTGGAACGTGGAGTAGCTCCTGTCGGCCCTCGTGCAGCCACTGTTCCTTGGACATGTGGTAGCTCATCTCGGCTGCCGCCCGTGACCTCAGACATGGGGTAGCTCCTCTCAGCCGCTCCTGCACCATCACAGCCTGGCACTCTTGGTTGCCACCCCTGGCCTCGGGCGTGGGTTAGCTCCTCCCAGCCATTCCTGCGCCGTCCAGCCTGGCACTCTTTGTCACTGCCCCTAGCCTTGGAGGTGGGGTAGCTCCTCCCGGCCGTCATCCCTGGCCTCGGACATGGGGTAGCTCCTCCCGGCCGCAGGCCCTGACCTCAGGCATGGGGTATCCCCTCTTGGCCGCACTTCTGCGCAGACCATTGCAGCTGCTGTGCTTAGTATAGTTGTTAGTATCCCCGCCTGTCACACGGGAGACCGGGGTTTGATTCCCCAACCAGGAGGCAACACACCCTTTTTGGTCTTCTCTGGTGGCTCAGATGGTAAAGAATGGGTCCCCGGGATTCTGCAAAATATAAAGAGATACTGAAGCACCAGGGAGGGTGCCAGTTCATAGAAACCCTTTGAGATGTTTCTCCATCCTCAAGCAACACACACACTATGCCAGTGATTTTTATTTCCCCCAGATCTGTGTCTTGTGCTTGACCAGCTGTGTGCCGTATCACAGACCGGCTGACCCCTGTAGGCCGATCTCTGCAGCCAACTGGTTTTTGGCTTGTTCCCACCAAGAGGAGGGACAGTCAGAAGACTGGAGGGTAGGAGAAGGGGAGAAGTCAGGGATCTCCTCTTTAACTCTTTCTTTGCTGCAAGGCAGTAACTGTCTCTGTGGCTCCAGCTCCAGTGGAAAGTCCCTACCCACTAGCTCCTGCCAGAGCTCCTCAGCTTCTGTGCTCCCCTAACTCCCGATTCCTGCTGCACTTTAGCCAAGGGGTAGGAGTAACTTCCTCATATTGTTAATTTCCGTGTTGCCTCACAATGCCCTATTTGACTTCTCAGCTCTTCAACCTCCTGTGTAGCCAGTTCCTCATACTGATTTTCCTCTATTTGAAGTAACTGAGGTGGTTTCTCTTTTGCCAACTGAACCCTCATCCACCTACTGGGCATGTCTGGACTCAAATGGGGATCTCAACACTGGTACACAGGTTTCAACAGTCAAACTATTCCTATTAATTTAACATATATCAAACAAGGAAGCAAGAAGCTGTTTTTGAGCCCCAACTTTGTGTGTGCCTGCCATTGTACAGGACACAACAGGTCGGGAGGAAGGCCTCAGAGACTCTGAGGACCACATCCATTACCTCAAAAGCTTCTGAGAATAGCTCACTTGGTACTTCCAGCTGAGGTCTCCAAGGTCTGCTTCCTTCGCTTTCCTGGAGGCTGCAGCTTTGTTCTCACAGTTTCTCAATATTCACTTAAGCTCTTATTTCTATGTTAAACCACTTTATTTATTAATTATCTAGAAAGGCTCTGTTTTATTGACCAACTCCAGAGTAATACACCATATAAGTGGAAGAAAAGTTATGACCAACCTAGATAGTATATTAAAAAAGCAGAGACGTAACTTTGCTGACTAAGGTCCGTCTAGTCAAGGCTATGGTTTTTCCTGTGGTCATGTATGGATGTGAGAGTTGGACTGTGAAGAAGGCTGAGCACCAAAGAATTGATGCTTTTGAACTGTGGTGTTGGAGAAGACTCTTGAGAGTCCCTTGGACTGCAAGGAGATCCAACCAGTCCATTCTGAAGATCAGCCCTGGGATTTCTTTGGAAGGAATGATGCTAAAGCTGAAACTCCAGTACTTTGGCCACCTCATGCGAAGAGTTGACTCATTGGAAAAGACTCTGATGCNAGACTCTTGAGAGTCCCTTGGCCTGTAAGGAGATCCAACCAGTCCATTCTGAAGATCAGCCCTGGGATTTCTTTGGAAGGAATGATGCTAAAGCTGAAACTCCAGTACTTTGGCCACCTCATGCGAAGAGTTGACTCAGTGGAAAAGACTGTGATGCTCGGAGGGATTGGGGGCAGGAGGAGAAGGGGACGATAGAGGATGAGATGGCTGGATGGCATCACTGACTCGATGGACGTGAATCTGAGTGAACTCCGAGGAGTTGGTGATGGACAGGGAGGCCTGGCGTGCTGCAGTTCATGGGGTTGCAAACAGTCGGACACGACTGAGCGACTGAACTGAACTGAGTATAGTTCTCTGTGTAATATGGAATGCTTCTTGACAATGTAACCTCCCGGATATCTCCCTGTTAGTCAAGAGCAAAACTCAAATGCCTCCTCTCCCCCGAAATCTAATTTGAGATAGCACTGCTTGTACAGCTCTGCATGATAAGATTGCCTCTCCAATGCTTTTGGCATAAATCTAGGACTTTCTCAAGTTTTTCTACAATCTTTAAAAACAGGACTGATAGCTGAGGCTTCAGAGTCACCATTAAGTTAGAGCAGACGGATTCCAGGGAAGGGAGATTTTTCAACCCTGTAAGGAAGTATCTTCTTGTGCCATGGCTATGGTAGTGTGCTCACAAGGTCCAGGTCTGAGAACCTGAGGAATCTCTTGTGTGATGGTTTCTACCTTACCCCTGAAGTGGGGACACTAGCCTTTCTGTGAAGGAAGAGAGGAAGGCAGTGATGAAGGACTCCTGAGGGAAGAAGAGANGGCAGTGTGCTCACAAGGTCCAGGTCTGAGAACCTGAGGAATCTCTTGTGTGATGGTTTCTACCTTACCCCTGAAGTGGGGACACTAGCCTTTCTGTGAAGGAAGAGAGGAAGGCAGTGACGAAGGACTCCTGAGGGAAGAAGAGACCCTCTCAGCTGCCTGTGAGGAAATGGGACATCAGGGGTCAACACTGATATCTCCACACCTCCACCCCAGTACTTGAGCCTTCCTCCACCCAGGACATTGATCTCATTTAGGAAAACTTGATGCCTTGAGCCTAGATTCCAGTTTATCATGATTTTCTTCAGCAGTTCTAATATTTGAGCATTAAAGACATTGCCTCTCAAAACAAAAACCAATAACCCCGAAACTTGCACTAATCTCAGGAGCAAATGTTGTAAATGTTGGTTGAATGCAGGCTGGAAAGACCCTATGCTAGGAACTTAAAGAGAGAGTTTTGGGTTCAAAAAGCTCACAGCATGTAGAGTCAAATCTACTGATGTGTTCCCTTGTGATAACTGTCTATCCTTTTAAAAGAATAACCCAAAGCAAGGGATGGGGGAGAAATCATTGAGCAGATTAAGAATTTAAGCATAAAGCAAAAGTCCTACCATTAATGCAGAAATTAATTTTAGGATTTCAACAAAAGGATGGAAACACAAATAAATCACTGCTATTATCATTTCATTCCTAATGAGTTTCCATCCTTTTGTTGAAACCCTAAAAATAATTTCTATTTCCTTTTCGTTTTTCTGGCTTATATTTATGCTTAGCTTCTTAATCTACTGAAATATTGGTAAGCTGATCTGATGTTTTATTAAGGTTGTTCAGTCACTAAGTCGTGTCTGACCCTTTCCGACCCCATAGACTGCAGTACGCCAGGCTTCCCTGTCCTTCACTATCTCCCAGAGTTTGCTCAAACTCATGTCCACTGAGTTAGTGATGCCATCCAACCATCTCATCCTCTCCCCTTCTTCTCCTGCCCTCAATCTTTCCCAGAATCAGAGTCTTTTCCAGTGAGTCGGTTCTCTGCATTAGGCAGCCAAAGTATTGGATCTGATATTTAGAATCAACTATATCTCTAAACTTCTTTCTTTACAACTGATGACTTCTGAGGACAGAATATATTCTTATATTAAGTTCTTATCATTTCGGATTATCTAAACTGTTTCAATGATCTCTACAACTACTGTGAATGAACATTCAGTAATATCTGTCTCTACTTTTTTTCAAAATGACCTCTTATAGTCTCAACATTTATTTTTCTGCTTATCTTGATAAGTTGATTTTTCAATAAATGATACATTTAAATTTTTACTGGAACTGTAATAAAGCTATAAATGTATCTGATACTTGGTGACTTCCTTAGGATAAAGCTATACCCTTACATTTGGTTATATACCTATTTATATACCCCAGTGAAATTTTACAGTTTTCTTCCGGATCATGTGGAACAATTTACTGCTATTGCTATTTATGGAGAAACATTACTGAAGGAGTTTAGATTTCTGGAGAGACCCAAAGAGCCCCTGAAATCATAATGAAGTTAATTCAAAAGGATAACAACAGGGGTAAATACTGGCTGCCCAGAGGGAAGGAAAAGAATGGCACATCTGGGGCTACAGGGCCCTATTCAAACTTGAGCAACTCGAGTTTGTATTCAAGTGCATTGGCTAGACTAGGAAGAAAATTAAAAGACTGCTATTGCCTACACTGTGAGAGACTTATGTTAAAAATAAAGTCTTGCTTTTGTTTTGATTACAGGGCAAAATGGACAATCTGGGCAGGGGAGAGGGAAAGATGAGAAAGGCAGGAGGACGTCTACAGCCAAGCTGATGGTTTCCAAAGTCACTCAAGGACTCCCAGGGTCTCGTGCTCATGCAGGGAGAGTTCTGACTCAGCAGGACTCCAGGGTCCAGGATATATGAACTGGAACAGAAAAATCCCTTTGAGAAAAAGGATTTCGTGTAATAGGGGGCTAGAAGTTCAAAAGCAACACTTCAGTCTGCTAAAACCAGAAGGAAAAAGAGAGAGAGCGAGCTTGTTCTTAGGGTAAAATGCAGTTAACTGTGAAAGGAAGAGTCTTCTTTTGAGGAACTGCTGGAATATGATTATTCTTCTTGTTAAAACCCTGTTAAATGCTTGTGTTGGCAGATTTTTAAGGTTTTTTTTATTCCATAATTTTGATGGGGCCTGAATAAACCTGACTGTAAAACAATCAGGACTTCCCTGGTGGTCCAGTGGTTAAGACTCTATGCTCCCACTGCAAGAGGCTTGGGTTCCATTTCTGGTTCAGGAAGATCCCACAGAGTGGCCAAAAAAATTAAAAAATAAAAACAATCAGATGAACTTCTTCATAATATAAACAAAGCACATATGTATACCTATGGCTGATTCATGTTGATATTATAGCAGAAACTGACACAATATTGTACAGCAATTATCCTCCAATTAAAAACAAATGTAGAGCGGACTTTTGGACTCTGAGGGAGAGGGAGAGGGAGAAGGAGAGGGTGGGATGATTTGGGAGAATAGCATTGAAATATGTATACTATCATGTAAGAAACAAATCGCCAGTCTATGTTCGATGCAGGATGCAGGATGCTTGGGGCTGCTGTATGGGGATGATCCAGAGGGATGATGTGGGGTGGGAGGTGGGAGGGGGGTTCATGTTTGGGAGTTCGTGTACACCCGTGGTAGATTCATGTCAATGTATGCCAAAACCAATAGAGTACTGTAAAGTAAAATAAAGTAAAATGGAAGCTCTAAAAAAAAAAAAAGAAAAAGAGAAAAAAAGGGAAAGGAATCAATCTTTGCTGAGTTGGAGGCTTCCTATTTGGGGCCACCTCCTCTCAACACTTTCACATACCATATTGGTGTCACGCTCTTACTTAAAAGCAAGCCAACAGGAAAGTTTTGAGTTCTGAGTAGAGAATACCACTTGCAGTAGTATTCTCAAAGAAAAAAAAAAAAAAAAAAACCACTCTTCACGTCTTATAAGCTGGCAGCAGCAAGGGTATGCAAGTTGTCTGTGGTAGATGAAGGTGCTATAAAGAATATGTGTCAAGCTCTCACAGGAAGAACAAAACAGGGACACCTTGGATTGTGAAGCAAAAATAAATCTTCCTTGAATGAGTAACTACTGTCGTCTTCAGAAAGATTCCGGCTTGCTACTGGATCTTGGTGAAGATAAAATGTCTGACCATCCAACAACAGAGCGTTCATCTTGAAGGTGTCCCATAAAAAACTGGTTACATCTCATCCATAAAACCAGCCATAAAACTAAGCATTCACCATTTCCCCTAAAGGAAGAGCACAGAGGGCAAACGTGAGTTATAGGAGCAGACAGCCCAGCTGCCTAGCCTGTTCTGCTCTGACATGGTCCCATATGACTGAACTCCTATATTAATTTGTCTTCCCCTCTCCTTTCCATATCCCAAGAAGAAAGAAATCTTTGCTAATTTTATTCACCTATACAACCTCAGGGTTTCCCCGGTGGCTCAATGGTAAAGAATCCTCCTGCCAAACAGGAGACTCAAGTTCGATCCCTGGTTCAAGAAGATCCCCTGGAGAAATTGCAACCTACCCCAGTATTGTTGTGGACAGAGAAGCCTGGTGGGCTACAGTGTGCCGGGTCACAAAGAGTCAAATGCAACTTAGCAGCTAAACAACAACAATCCCAACACTTCAACTGGTACAAAAGGAGATGCTCAGCACATATTCATTGAAATAATAAATGCTTCAAGATGAGATGTTTTTGCAGAGATGGATAGGATGTGCTATTAAACAGAAAAGGTAGAAATCAGCTCAACTGCAGAAAATGTTTATAGATCCACTTACAGTCCCTGTTGGAAGAATTTGGGCAACATGGGAAAAGACTTGAAAAATTCCCCAGATTCAAGCTATTTACTTTAGAGGAGAAAGGATGCGAGGGGATGTGGCTACCTTTGGGGAACATCCCAGAATAAGTAGCCCGGGGACTCAGTTCAGACAGAAAGTTGAAAGAAATATAGAAATGAATAAAATAAGCCCCTTGACATAGAATTTTTGGGCCTCAAGAGACTAGAGTTAAGATAGTTTTTCAACACAAGTCAAAATGCCCTCAAAAGAGATCTGTTTCTGGTTATTAATCATGATGATGAATTTGCCTCCACCATAAAATTCTCATCTATAAACAAGATAATTATGATCAACAGGTCAATCAGGCCCCAATGCCTAGCAAATAAAAGTCCCAATAGTGCAAATCCAGAAGGCATAGGTCTCCAGAGACCCACATTTCCACAGATACAATAAGTTTCATTATTGCCCCAGAGATGCAGACATTTCTTTCCATGGAAAGGGTCCAAATTAGTTCAGAATGAGGTGTGTTTATGGAGGGCAGATGTAAGTTCTTGGGATTTCATATAACAGAAATGTCAATTATTTTGTTTTAGTCATAGAAATTATGTGTATTTGGGGGAATGCATATCCATGCTATATGTCTGACCCTGATTATGTGAATGTGCAGATGTTAAAACTTGCCTAAAGAAGATTTTAAAGAAAGAGAAAAGCAGATATGTGTATTAACACATGTATGTGGAATCTAGAAAAATGGTACAGATGAGCCTAGTTCCAGGGCAGTAACAGGGATGCAGACATAGAGAATGGACATGTGGACATTCACGGTGGGGGTGGGGTGGGGTGAACTGGGAGACTGAGACTGACGTATATAAACTACCAAATGCAAAACAGAAAGCTAGTGGGAAGGTGCTTTATAGCACAGGGAGTTCAGCTGAGTGCTCTGAAGTGATCTAAAGGAGTGAGATGGGGGCGTGGGAGGGAGGTCCAAGAAGGAAGGACTATATGTACAGATACAGCTTATTCACTTCGTTGTACAGTAGAGACTAACACAACACTGTAAAGAAACTATACTCTAAATTTTAAAAAAAAGGAAAGCAAGAGAGAGGGAGAAAGAAGTGGGACCTGAGAGGCAATGTGTTTCAACATATTTCAACACTATGAATGAAACCACCCAATTGATATCACAGGCTCAGATCCTATAGACAGAGGCTAATGAGCTTTTTAAAAAGTACTCACCTTTTAATCTCTTTCTCTGGTGGACTAGCAAATGACAACAAATCTTGACTAAAAAAAGAGAGTATCAGTTCAGTTCAGTCACTCAGTTATGTCCAATTCTTTGTGACCCCAGGAATCACAGCACGCCAGGCCTCCTTGTCCATCATCAACTTCCGGAGTCCACCCAAATCCATGTCCATTGAGTCGATGATGCCATCCAACCATCTCATCCTCTGTGTCCCTTTCTCCTCCTGCCCTCAATTCTTCCCAGAATCAGGGTCTTTTCCAATGAGTTAGCTCTTCGCATCAGGTGGCCAAAGTATTAGAGTTTCAGCTTCAACATCAGGCCTTCCTATGAATACCCAGGACTGATCTCCTTTAAGAGGGACTGGTTGGATCTCCTTGCAGTCCAAGGGACTCTCAAGAGTCTTCTCCAACATCACAGTTCAAATGCATCAATTCTTCAGTGCTCAGCTTCCTTTATAGTCCAACTCTCACATCCATAAATGACTACTGGAAAAACCATAGCCTTGACTAGATGGACCTTTGTTGGCAAAGTAATGTCTGTGCTTTTCAATATGCTGTCTAGGTTGGTCATAACTTTCCTTATGGTAGTGACTTATTTTGATAGTTTAATCAACCTCTGCAAAAAGTAAGCCTTGCAACTTCAACTTTTAGATCTGATACAAAGATCCACTAAGGACTTGGGACTTATCCCAGTGCAGGGAAAACTCTGTCTGACACACAATCCTCCAGATCTAGAATAGCCTAACATGGGTGGTAGAAATTGGTGTGATGACCTAGTGACTGGGCAGGTGAATGAGGATGTCTGCCAGCATCTATAAAGAAGCCAGATCTTAATCTTGGCCTTAATCTTGGCCTTCTAGAACACAGAGTGAGAGAGAGCCATGAAGTGAATCAGAGAAGGCTGAGGAAGAAGTATCAAAGTGAAAAAATATATATGTTTTGTCACCTTGTCAGCAAATCTGAGTAACCATTACCAATTTGGGTGTGATAATCTGTAAGTCACCATTGTTATTGCAAGAAAATGCTTTCTAAATTAGTGAAAGTCACTCAGTCATGTCTGACTCTTTGTGACCCCATGGACTGCCAGGTTCCTCTGTCCAAGGAATTCTCCAGGCTAGAATACTGGAGTGGGTAGCTGTTCCCTTCTCCAAAGGGTCCTCCTAACCCAGGGATTGAACTCAGGTCTCCTGCATTGCAGGTGAATTCTTTACCATCTGAGCTACCAGAAAGGGTGGATATTTTAAAAAGCTATTTTATTTTATTGAGACCACAATGCATGTGGATAGATCAATAAAGGCTTTCAAGAAAAGCAGATGATAAAGGAAATTTCCTGAGATGTTGGAAAGCCAGGCAGTTTATAGAATGAAGTAACAGATGGGACTTTGATCTCCTTACAGTCCAAGGGAATCTCGACGGTCTTCTTTAGCACCACAATTCAAAATGTCAGTTCTTCAGTACTCAGCCTTCTTTACGGTCCAGTTCTCACATTCATTCATGACTACTGGAAAAACCACAGCTTTGACTATATGGACTTTGATCAGCAAAGTGATGTCTCTACTTTTCAATATGCTGTCTGTGTTTATCACAGCTTTCCATCCAAGCAAGTGCCTTTTAATTACATGGCTGCAGTGATTTTGGAGCCAAAGAAAATAAAATCTATCACTCTTTCCACTCTCCTCCTTCTATTTGACCAAAACCACATGGGAAACACAACAAACGAGTTGCTGCAAAGATTTTAGGAGCAAGAAGGTCTAGCTCGTGATTTTCAATTGTTTCTGGAATTTCCACTTTTCAATATGCTGTCTGTGTTTATCACAGCTTTCCATCCACGCAAGTGCCTTTTAATTACATGGCTGCAGTGATTTTGGAGCCAAAGAAAATAAAACCTATCACTCTTTCCACTCTCCTCCTTCTATTTGACCAAAACCACATGGGAAACAACAAACGAGTTGCTGCAAAGATTTTAGGAGCAAGAAGGTCTAGCTCGTGATTTTCAATTGTTTCTGGATGCATGCTGACTTTTTTTGTTTCTCAGAAAACTTTAGGCATAAGCTCTACTCCAAATAAATGAGGCTATAAATGGAAAGGGGCTCTAAGTGTCTCAGGTTTAGACAGATGCTAGAATAAAATAAAAGAACACATGTACATCAGAATGGAAAAACTCTCCAGGATGTTTTAACCACAGCAGGCCTTTTCTTTTCAGAATTTTTGAATGAGTGTGGGTTTTTAACTTGCAGAAAGCACACAATGGATATCTGACCAAATTTTCTCATTCAAGGGATAGGAAACAACTGTCACAGAGACCTGGTAAATCACATTTAACTTTAAAGAAATGCCTTAACTTTCTTCCTGGAAAATGCAACACTTGGGGCTGTTAAGTTTAAGAATAAGATAAAGATGAGAGAGGGAGAATTCTGAGACATCCATTTAAAATTCTAGGAAAGTACACAATATAATTCCTAAACATACACATGTGTGTTTAATCACTTCATGGCTTACTTAGATTGAAAATCCATTATACATTTTGTGGTTGGAATGAGCAGAAACAGTGATGTAGAGTTGGTTATACATCTAGTACTACATTTCATTGCTTAATTGTCTTTTTTAAAGAGTTACTCAGGGACAATCTTGATTTCTAATCAGACCAGGTAAAAATTACCTTATATTGAGAGTCACTCTGTAGGACTCAAAATCAGATTGAAGATGTGACACATAATACTAATATTTATTTTCCTCTAGCTGTTTATCCAGTAAGCTTCAAAGTGTTTTGAACACTAAATAATTTATGACTAAAAGAAAAAAAAAAAAGAGGGGGGAGGGGAGGGAGGGAGAGAGAAGAGGAAAGAGAAAAGGGAGGGAGGAGCATCTGAATGTGCTAATACATAGAAAACTGGCTAAAATATTCATAAGATTCACTCACTTTATGTCTAACAATTTGAAGTGCTAATGGAGGAGATATGAAAACTGCTTTCCCCCTGGGGGAATTTATTGTATTTATGTTTATCACTACCTTTGTTTTAAGTCTTGCATCTTGGGATGATACAAATTCACAGAAGGGCGAAGAAATGTTCAGAGATGTTCTGTGCACCAATGTTAACAGATGACATAACTATAGCACAATACTAATACCAGAAAAAATTGAAATTGATGCAGTTCAAAGAACTTACTCAGATTTTCACGTTATAAATGCACTCACTGATATGTGTGTGTAGCCCTGCGAAACTTTTTCATACCTGTAGCTTCATAGAACTACCACCACAATCAAGATATTTAATTTCATCACCACAAGATGCCCTTCTGCTTACAGCCACACCACCAACCCCCATCACTAACACCTCGCCACCACTAATTGGTTCTGCATCTCTATAACCATATTATTTCATGGATGCTAAATACATGTAATCATGTAGGATATATTCTTTTGAGGTTCACTTTTGTTTCCTTCAGCGTAATTTCTTTGAGGTTCATACAAGTTGTTGAATTTATGTCATTTTTCCTTTTTATTGCTGAACTAGTATTCCATGAATACTAGTCATGTATGGATGTGAGAATTGGACCATAAAGAAGGCTAACTGCCAAAGAATCAATGTTTGTGAAACATGATGCTAGAGAAGATTCTTGAGAGTTCCTTGGACTGCAATGAGATCAAGCCAGTCAATCCTAAAGGAAATCAACCCTAAATATTCATCGGAAGGACTGATGCTGAAGCTGAAACTCCAGTACTTTGGCCACCTGATGCAAAGAGCTGATTCAATGGAAAAGACCCTGATGCTGGGAAAGACTGAAGGCAAAAAGAGAAGAGGGCAACAGAACATGACATGGTCAGATAGCATCACTGACTCAATGGACGTGACTCTGAGCAAACACCAGGAGACAGTGAAGGACAGGGAAGCCTGGCATGCTGCAGACCACTTAGCAACTGAACAACAAATATTCCATGTCATGAATGCTGTTGTTGTTTAGTTGCTAAGTGGCTTTCAACTCTTTGCAACCCCTTGGACTGTAGCCTGCCAGACTCCTCTCTCCATGGATTTCCCAGGCAAGAATACTGGAGTGGGTTGCCATTTCCTACTCCAAGGGATCTTCCAGACCCATGGAAGGAACCCACGTTTCCTGCATTGGCAGATGGATTCTTTACCACTGAGCCACTTGGGAAGCCCAGGATGGATGTACCATTGTTATATATAACTAGGGATTGGCTGCTGTGAACATCAGTGTACAAATTTCTGCATGAAACAGCACCTTAAATTGTTGGGCCAAACTGGTGGCTCAGACAGTAAAGAATCTGTCTGTAAGGCAGGAGACCCCAGGTTCGATCCTTGGGTTGGGAAGATCCCCTAGAGAAGAAAATGGCTTCCCACCCCAGTATTCTTGCCTGGGAAATCCCATGGACAGAAAAGCCTGGTGGGCTATAATGCAAGGGTCGCAAAGAGTTGGACATGACTGAGCAACTAACACGTTCACTTTTCACAAGGTAAATCTATTTTCACTTTTTAAAGGAACTGCAAACAGTTTTCCACAGTGGCTGTATTATTTTACATTTCCACCAGCAATATATGAGCGACCCAGTTTTCTGACAGCTGTGCCAGCATTTGAGGGCAAGGAACACTGTTTTTTGTTTTTCATTCTGAGAGCTGTGTAGCATAAACACCTGGTGCTCTTAATATACATTTATCTAATAGCTAACAATAGTGAGCATCTTTTATACACTTACCTGCTGTTTGTATATATTCCTTGGTGAAATATCTATGAATATCTTTTGCTCATTTCCTAAATGATTTTTTTTTTGCTTCTTTTTCAATGCTGAGTTTTAAGAGTTCTCCATGTATTCTAGATACACATCCATTGTTGAAATGTGGGTTGCAAATATTTTCTCCCAATTTATAATCTGTCACTTCATCCTCCCTAGAGTGGGAACAAAAGCTTTGAATTTTTGATGAAGCACAATTTGGGGGGGGGATGGTTTTTAATGTTGGTCTAAGAACTATTTGCCTCTTCTACATGCCAAAGATTCTGTCCTGTGTCTTTTCCTAGCAGTGTTATTTAATGTTCTACATTTAATTCCATGAACTATTTTCAGTTTCTTTGTGTTAGGTGTGAGGCTTAGATCCAAGTTCATTTTTTAGCTACAGAGGTCCAATTGCTCAAGCAGCATTTATTGAAAAGGCCATTCTTCCTTCCTTGCACTGCTTTTGCTCTTTTGTAAAAAAATTAATTGGACATACTTGTGTGGGTGCACTTCTGGCTTCTTTATTCAGTCCTGTAACAATCTGTGCCTCCCCTTCCCCGGACCCACAGCATCTTGAATAGTGTAACTCTTAACACTCAGAAGGCTGATTATTCCCATATTATTATTCCTCCCACAAATCTGTTTTGGCTATTCTAGAGACTTTGCCTTCCTATAAATTTTGGAATAAATGCATCTATGTCTCCAAAAATACCTTGGCGAAATAATGATAGAAACTGCCTCAACCAAACAGATCCATTTAGGGAGAAATGACATCTTTACTACATTGAATCTTCTTATCTGTTAACATGGGAACTGTTTCTTGAACCCCATTATTTCAGGTTCACTTTTTTTAACAGGACAATGACTCCTTTGTGAGGCATGAAGGGGGAAGTATCATTTTGAGTATCACAAAATTCAGTGGTCTTAGTAATTTTCTATTATTTACTCCAATTTAATACATTGACAAACTTTGTGGCAGTGGTTTAGTCGCTCATTCATGTCTGACTCTTTACGACCCCATGGACTGTGGCCTGCCAGGTTTCTCTGTCCATGGAGTTTCCCAGGCAAGAATACTAGAGTGAGCTGGCGCTTTCTTCTCCAGGGGATCTTCCTGATCCAGGGATCTAACCTGGGTCTCCTGCATAGAAAGCTGATTCTTTGCCAACTGAACCACCAAGGAAGTCCTTGACAAGCTTACCTTGGTCTAAATAACTTCCTTTACATGCACACTTTATCACAATATTTATCATAATTACAGTTGCTAAAATACATGTCCTCATGATTATCTGGGTTGTGAAGATATTTTCTGTACAGTTCTTCTATGTATTTTTGCCACCTCTTCTTAATATCTTCTGCTTCTGTTAGGTCCATACCATTTCTATCCTTTATNGGAATTCCATCACCTCCACTAGCTTTGTTCTTAGTGATGCTTTCTAAGGCCCACTTGACTTCACATTCCAAGATGTCTGGCTCTAGAGTAGTGATCACATCCTCATGATTATCTGGGTCGTGAAGATCTTTTCTGTACAGTTCTTCTATGTATTCTTGCCACCTCTTCTTAATATCTTCTGCTTCTGTTAGGTCCATACCATTTCTATCCTTTATCGAGCCCATCTTTGCATGAAATGTTCCCTTGGTATCTCCAATTCTCTTGAAGAGATCTCTAGTCTTTCCCATTCTGTTGTTTTCCTCTATCTCTTTGCATTGATTGCTGAAGAAGGCTTTCTTATCTCTTTACCTGGCCTATATTCAAGATTTTATCTAAATGATTAAATTATGTTTTATACTTGTTTTGATACGATCTATTCTGGTATAATTTTGTTTTTTTCATTCCATCCCCTAAGAAGTATGTTATGTTGCCAGTGTTTTTATTCTGTGCAAATGTCTTCCAGAATATAAAATTCTGCTATAGTTTCTGCAAAAATAAAACAAATTACCATTTTCTCACTCACAGAGTTTCTTGAAAAACCTTCTCAATGTTAAAATATACCTTTGCCAAAAACTGAATCATGTATATTAAGAGGCCTCCATAGTACACCAATATTTTTCTCTTTTTCAAATCATCTCTGGTAGCACTGATAGTTATAAAATTTTTCTATATAAGATTTCAGTTTTGAATACTTCCATTACTGTTGACATGCATTTCACTTTTTTTCATACTTAGTAAAAATATGTAATTAAAGTTGACAGTCACTGAGTACTTTCTCATTCATTAGTGGATCTTTTTCTGTCCCCAAAGTACTTAAAATATAGACCAAAAAATAGAATCTTTTGAGGTGAAACAACCATAATCTAATCAGTTTCAACATTTGGGACAAGTTGTGAATAATCATATGTGAAATATTCCTGCCTACAGTTTATTTGGGAATGTTACACTTTCCTACAAAAATTGGATAATTTTCTACAAAAATGGCATGTTTTTTTGTTTCATATTCAAATTAGATGGCCATGAACCTGGATGGCAAATAGAATGTTCAATTTAAAAGATTCTTCAGTGGTTTCTCCTCTTCAAGTTGTTCTTCAAATTCTTCTTTTAGAGTTGACGTTGAGGTGGAAGGTAAATTAACACACTGCTCCATTAATGACACATCCATGCTGCATTCTGCTGAGTATTCTATTTCTGCAATTCTTTTCTTTTTTGTTCTGTCATTTCACCTATTTCTCCAGAAAATTTATTTAGCCAGCCAAAGTTTCTCTTTACTTTTTTCTAACAAATTTCCAAAACAATCTTTTTTTAAACCAAAAATTTTAATTTTGTTTTCAATTTCTGAAGTAAAAGAGCACCTTTTTCAAAAATTTGTAACATTTGAAAATAATATTTTATGTCTCTAAATCTCAGTTAAACTTTTTAACATTTCCATAGTAACAACATTTCCATAGTAACAACAAGGAAAAAACTATATTATATCACAATGTATAAGGTTACATATTATATATCAGGCTTCCCAGGTGACTCAGTTCAGTTCAGTTCAGTCGCTCAGTTGTGTCCGATTCTTTGCGACCCCATGAATCGCAGCACGCCAGGCCTCCCTGTCCATCACCATCTCTCAGAGTTCACTCAGACTCACGTCCATCAAGTCTGTGATGCCATCCAGCCATCTCATCCTCTGTTGTCCCCTTCTCCTCCTGCCCCCAATCCCTCCCAGCATCAGAGTCTTTTCCAATGAGTCAACTCTTTGCACGAGGTGGCCAAAGTACTGGAGTTTCAGCGTTAGCATCATTCCTTCCAAAGAAATCCCAGGGCTGATCTCCTTCAGAATGGACTGGTTAGATCTCCTTACAGTCCAAGGGACTCTCAAGAGTCATCTCCTAAAAAAAAAAAAAAAAAAAAGAGTCGTCTCCAACACCACAGTTCAAAAGCATCAATTCTTCGATGCTCAGCTTTCTTCACAGTCCAACTTTCACATCCATACATGACCACAGGAAAAACCATAGCCTTGACTAGACGGACCTTAGTTGGCAAAGTAATGTCTCAAAGGTAAGGAATTCACTTGACAGTGCAGGAGGGTCGGGTTTGATCCCTGGTTTGAGAAGATCCCTGGAAGAGGAAATGAGCACCCCACTCCAGTAATCTTGCCTGAGAAATCCCATGGACTGAGGAGCCTGCTGGGCTACAGTCCATGGGGTTGCAAAGAGTCGGACAGGACTAAGAAATTGAGCACACATTAGATATTACAGTAAAATATTGTTGTTCATTTGTTTAGTCATATTCAAATATTTGGGACTCCCCCTCCGGAATGCAGCACGCTGGGCCTCCCTGTCATTCACTATCTCTCGGAGTTTGCTCAAACTTGCATCTATTGAGTTGGTGATGCCATCCAACTATCTCATCCTCTGTTGCCCTCTTCTCTTCCTGCCCTCAATCTTTCCCAGTATTAGAGTCTTTTTCTAATGAGCTGGCCCTTCACGTCAGGTGGCCAAAGTATTGGAACTTCAGCATCAGTCCTTTCAATGAATATTCAGGACTGATTTTCTTTAGGATTGACTGGTTTGACTCTCCTCCAAGAAGAGTCTCTAGTGTCTTCTCCAACAACACAGTTCAAAAGCATTAATTCTTTGGTGCTCAGCCTTTTTAATGGTCCAACTCTCACATCCACACATGACTACTGGAAAAACCACAGCTTTGACTATATGGATGTTTAGTTGGCAAAGTGACATTTCATGCTTTTTAATATGCTGTCTAGGTTGGTCATAACTTTTCTTCCAAGGAGAAAGTATCTTTTAATTTCATGGCTGCAGTCACTGTCTGCAGTGATTTTGGAGTCCAAGAAAATAAAATCTGTCACTGTTTCCACTGTTTCCCCATCTATTTGCCATGAAGTGATGAGACCAGATGCCATGATCTTACTTTTTTGAATGCTGACTTTTAAACCAACTTTTTCACTCTCCTCTTTCACCCTCATCAAGAGGCTGTTTAGTTCCTCTTTGCTTTCTGTAATTAAGGTGATATCATCTGAGGTTATTGATATTTCTCCCAGCAATCTTGATTCCAGCTTGTGATTCATCCAGCTCAGTATTTTGCACGATATAGTCTGCATAGAAGTTAAATAAGCAGGGTGACAATATACAGCTTTGATGTACTCTTTTCCCAATTTGAAACCAATCCATTGTTCCATGTCCAGTTCTGTTATTTTTTGACCTGTATACGGGTTTCTCAGGAGGCAGGTTAGGTGGTCTGGTATTCCCATCTCTTTAAGAATTTTCCAGTTTGTTGTGATCCACACAAACAGCTAGAATGCAACTACTTAGTGTTTAAGAAAGGATCGATTTTGAATGTGAAACAATATATGTTCAGCAGAAGCAAATAAATAATAAAATGTCTCTAAGAGCATAAATACAATTCATTTTTTAAAAACATATTTGCAATTTCTTAAGGAATCTCCACACTGTTCTCCATAGTGGTTGTACTAGTTTGCATTCCCATCAACAGTGTAAGAGGGTTCCCTTTTCTCCACACCCTCTCCAGCATTTATTGCTTGCAGACTTTTGGATCACAGCCATTCTGACTGGTGTGAAGTGGTATCTCGTTGTGGTCTTGATTTGCATTTCTCTGATAATGAGTGACGTTGAGCATCTTTTCATGTGTTTGTTAGCCATCTGTATGTCTTCTTTGGAGAAATGTCTGTTTAGTTCTTTGGCCCATTTTTTAATTGGGTCATTTATTTTTCTGGAATTGAGCTGCAGGAGTTGCTTGTATATTTTTGAGATTAATTCTTTGTCAGTTGCTTCATTTGCTATTATTTTCTCCCATTCAGAGGGTTGTCTTTTCACCTTGCTTATAGTTTCCTTTGTTGTGCAGAAGCTTTTAATTTTAATTAGATCCCATTTGTTTATATTTGCTTTTATTTCCAGTATTCTGGGAGGCGGATCATTGAGGATCCTGCTGTGATTTATGTCGGAGAGTGTTTTGCCTATGTTCTCCTCTAGGAGTTTTATAGTTTCTGGTCTTAC
>SJYX01006616.1:134723-154588 GCA_006410675.1 Oreotragus oreotragus | reverse complement strand
AAGGGAAGGGGGAGAGATAAATTGGGAGATTGGAATTGATAAACACACTACTATATATAAAACAGATAATTAATAAGGATCTACTGTACAATGAAGGGAACTCTACTCAATACTCTGTAATGATCTATAAGGGAAAAGAATCTAAAAAAGAGTGGAGGTGTATATATATATATATATATATATGATTCATTTTACTGTTCACCTGAAGCTAACACAACATTGTAAATTTACTATACTCCAAAATAATTTTTTTAAGTGAAATAAAAAAGGTAAGATGAACGAAGGTAAGATGAACTTTTCCTGTATGAGCAAATGACACCTATCAGGATTCTTTTAGAGTGAAAGTACAGTTCCTGGTGAATGTCATTAGTGGCCTTTAGAGAGGACTGTGGAAAAGTTTTACACTTACATTCCTGTTTTGCTTTAACAAACCATCATAACACATCAAGCTCATGCAAAATTCAGCACTGGATACCCATTCTAGTGGGAGAGGGAAGCAACATACAGATTAATTCTCTATTACAAGAGTGAAAATGTACTATCAACTAGGTATAGAGAAAGTGCTTTGGGGAAATAAGAGGGGAGGAATTCACTAGGAAGGATGGTGAAATTCTCACTAATTGATTGACCAAATATTGACTGCAGATCTGACAGGCAAGAACTATTCTTAGCACTAATGCAAACAAAATAGCAAAAACACCTTTATGAGCTTCCCTCCATGGAGGGAAGCAGACCATAGACAGATAAAATGTCTCTCAGGATTTCCTTGGTGGTCCTTGGCTAAGATGCCACGCCTCCAAAAGAAGGGGCCCAGGTTTGATTCCTGGTCAGGGAACTGTATCCCACATGCTGTAACTAAGACCCAAATATATATATATATATATATATATATGATTCATTTTACTGTTCACCTGAAGCTAACACAACATTGTAAATTTACTATACTCCAAAATAATTTTTTTAAGTGAAATAAAAAAGGTAAGATGAACGAAGGTAAGATGAACTTTTCCTGTATGAGCAAATGACACCTATCAGGATTCTTTTAGAGTGAAAGTACAGTTCCTGGTGAATGTCATTAGTGGCCTTTAGAGAGGACTGTGGAAAAGTTTTACACTTACATTCCTGTTTTGCTTTAACAAACCATCATAACACATCAAGCTCATGCAAAATTCAGCACTGGATACCCATTCTAGTGGGAGAGGGAAGCAACATACAGATTAATTCTCTATTACAAGAGTGAAATTGTACTATCAACTAGGTATAGAGAAAGTGCTTTGGGGAAATAAGAGGGGAGGAATTCACTAGGAAGGATGGTGAAATTCTCACTAATTGATTGACCAAATATTGACTGCAGATCTGACAGGCAAGAACTATTCTTAGCACTAATGCAAACAAAATAGCAAAAACACCTTTATGAGCTTCCCTCCATGGAGGGAAGCAGACCATAGACAGATAAAATGTCTCTCAGGATTTCCTTGGTGGTCCTTGGCTAAGATGCCACGCCTCCAAAAGAAGGGGCCCAGGTTTGATTCCTGGTCAGGGAACTGTATCCCACATGCTGTAACTAAGACCCAACGCAGCCAAATAAAACATAATAAAAAAGTAAAGTTAAAAAAAAAAAATCTCTCAAACTTCAAAGTGCTCCAGAAAACAATAATGGCAGAGGACTGGAGTTGTGTGGGGAAAGAGCAATTTTAGACAGGGCAGTTGAAAAAGCCTCCACAGGAAGACTACATTTCAGTGACACCCTGAAGGAGGCCAGGGAGTAAGTCGTGTGACACTGGTGAATATCATGTAGGTTGAGCCAACCACCTAGGAGAGAGAAACAGCGGGTGAGATGGAGGGATGACATGTTCAGAGAGCAGCACGAAGGCCAGTGTGGCTACAGCAGGGAGGGAGCCAAGTTGTAGGAGACGTGGAGAGAGATCAGATGAAGGGCCGGATCACGGAAGACCTTGTAGACCGCTGTGAGGGGGCTAGCTCCCAGTGAAAAGGAAGACAGAGAGAACTATGTCAAAACCCGGGGCTGGAGACAAGAGTGGCTCAGACCAGCATGGCAGCAGTGGAGACGGTCTGAGGTGCTCATACATGAATCTGTACATCTCTTAACAAACATTTCCTGAGTGCCTCTCACATACCAAGTATTGTACCCAGCTCCAGAGCTTGGCCTGAATCCCTTGCATCAAGGCTCTGGACTCCCTTGACCAGTGACTCAAACTACTGAAACTGAGTTTCTATTGAAACTGAGAGCTGCCGCTTCCCAAGTTCTCTCGTGAATGCTCTCAGGTCAAGCTGACCTCCAGGATCCCGACTACGGCCCAAGCCACACTGCCCCTTGCTGGATGTGGATGTGGTGACTTGAACTCACTCAACCCCACCAGCAGCAACCTGCCTTATAGTCAGCGTTACTGTCCCTAAAAGGGAGAGGCGGTAACTTTCACAGCACATATGGAGGCTAGCACCCAACTGGCGTAGACAGCCGAGATCACTGTGTGTGAAGAGAAGCACTGAAGAAGAAAAGCACGGGAAAGGCAGGCCTCGTCCCAGAATGCCACCTTGTGACACTGGACTTCACCCTCTAGGGCAGGGGTCGCCAGTGCCTGGGCCATGGACAGGTACCCGTCCATGGGCTCTTAGCAATCAGGCTTCACAGCAGGAGGAGAGTGGCAGCAAGCAAATCTTCATCTGTATTTACAGCTGCTCCCTATTGCCTGCATTTCTGCCTGAGTTCCTCCACCTCAAGTCGGATCACTGGTACCATTACGGTAAGCTGTATCATTATTTTATTATATATCAGAATGTAATAATAATAAAATACACAATAACTGTAATGCACTTGAATCATCCTGAAACCATTCCACCACCGGCTCCATAGAAAAACTGTCTTCCACAAAATCAGTCCCTGGTGCCAAAAAGGCTGGGGACCGCTGCTCCACAGCAAAGCCAGTGGACACATATCTTTTCTTGCATGCTTTTCACAAATGCAGTAAACTAGATTATTGTTCAGCAAATGATGACCCTCTCCTCTCCTTCCAGGCAAGAATACATGAGCCCATCCTTGCTAACATGGGGCTTAGGCCTGTGCTTTGCTTTTATCAGTCAACCATGTGCAGAAGAAACAGCATTAATCTCAGGTGAGGACTGAGGAGGCAGGGGGAGATTCTGCCAGGCTGTTTACAGGTACGTGCTTTGCCATGAAAAGAGTTTCCCTGAGTAACTGATAGTCCTAGAATAAGGAGAGGCATCTAGCAGCCTTAAATCCAACGCAGAACTCCAAACCAGCCCCTCAGACAAGTCACAACCAACGAGAGGGCCCCATAGCTAATCCCAGCCAACCTAGTAAATTTTTACTACTGAAAACCACATAGATTGTGGGATCATTTGTACTGCGGCATTATTGCAGCAAAAAACAATTCAGTACAATCAGAAAAACTTTTGAGCATACATTCCCCATACACATAGACTTCTTTATTTCGATGTACATACATGAACCACTACAAAATGTGCATGAAATATAAATATAAACTAAAGCTTTGAACAGTATAATCTGAAAACTAATTAGGAATTAAGTCCTAATAGTTTCTATCTCCCAGTGGATCATCTTAAGCATTTCCTGGGATGATGAGTCCAAATTTGGAGAACAGACTGTGCTCTGGGCCACCAGATTTTGTTGTTTAAACATACTAAAACCTTGTTTAACACTTCCTTTATTCCAGGATCTATAGATTTATTAAAAAAAAAAAGAAGAATAAGACAAAATCACATCACTGGTGTTGGAGAAGGTTTAAAACAAGAAAAGCATATAAGATTTCAGAGACATTAATTAGGACATAGAAAGAAGAATATATCAGAGAGAAAAGGACAGAAATTTTAGTGGGTAGAGTTATAAAGTTATGGAAATCAGCCAAGAAGGCAGCACTGGGTGTGACAAGAATGAAAAAAAGAAAGGAGAGAGAGATAAGACAAAAATCTGGAAATAGTTTGAAATGATCCTCAACTTCATAATGACTTACCTAACAAACTTTCCACTGTATAGTCATAAGGGATTTGACTTAGGNAAATAACATGTTGCCTCTGTTTAATAATTTCAAACAAAATTCAAGGCTCATAATCAATTGATGGCATTTTCTACATTAAATAAATTGCACTGTGTCCATCTGGGGAAGAACTCATCTAAGGCACTTTTCCTCTTTTCCCAGAGGAAACAGTGACGTAAAGGTATTAATGAATCAACAGAAGAGAGATTTTCAAAGATATTGTTGAATAACTAACAACTGGCAGATACTGTTTTAAATAACTAATAATGATTGGCAGATATTCATACATGATTATTGCCACTGTCTTAAATACCGACTTTATTTTTATTGTTTTCCCCATCCTGAACCTCCCTCCAACCTCCCTCCCGACCCCATCCCTCTGGGTTGTCCCAGAGCACAGGCTTTGGGTGCCCTGCTTCATGCATCAAACTTGCACTGGTCATCTATTTTACAAATGGTAATATACACGTTTCAATCCTATTCTCTCAAATCATCCCACCCTCGCCTTCTCCCACTGAGTCTAAAAGTCTGTTGTTTACATCTGTATCTCCTTTGCTGCCCTGCATGTAGGATCGTCAGTACTATCTTTCTAAGTTATATATATATGTGTAAATATACAGTATTTATCTTTCTCTTTCTGACTTACTTCACTTGTAATAGGTTCCAGATTCATCTACCTCATCAGAACTGACTCAAATGCATTCCTCTTTATAGCTGAGAAATACTCCATTGTGTATATGTACCACAACTTCCTTATCTATTCATCTGCCGATGGACGTTTAGGTTGCTTCCATGTCCTGGTTACTGTAGATTGTGCTGCAGTGAACATTGGGGTACATGTGTCTCTTTCAGTTCTGGTTTCCTCAGGGTGTATGTCCAGCAGTGGGATTGCTGGGTTGAATGGCAGTCCTATTTCCAGTTTTTTAAAGAATCTCTACACTGTTCTCCATACTGGCTGTACCAGTTTGCATTCCCACCAACAGTGTAAGAGGGTTCCCTTTTCTCCATGTCCTCTCCAGCATTTATTGTTTATAGACATTTTGAGGATAGCCATTATGACTGCCATGAAATGATACCTCACTGTGGTTCTGATTTGCATTTCTCTAATAATGAGTGAAGTTGAGCATCTATCTTTTCATGTGTTTATTAGCCATCTGTAAGTCTCCTTTGGAGAAATGTCTGTTTAGGTCTTTTGACCACTTTTTGATTGGGTTGTTTGTTTTTCTGGTATTGGCTGCATGAGCTGCTTGTATATTTTGAAGATTAATTCTTTGTCAGTGTTTCATTTGCTATCATTTTCTCCCATTCTGATGGCTGCCTTTTCACATTGCTTACAGTTTCCTTTGTTTTGCAAAAACGTTTAATTGTGTCCCATTTATTTTTGTTTTTACTTCCATTACCCTGGGAAATACTCCCTTTTAAATTCAGATGTCTTGGATCAACATGATCCAAGTTGGGTAATGTTTTGTTTTACCAATGTAATCTATATCATTTTTCTTGTTTCACTCAACATCCATCTTTTGAGATGGTGTGCATAACAATATCCTACAGTTTCACAGCAAATGAGTCATAAGTAAAATGTCCATAGCACTGACTACGTCCCTTGACTATAGCAGAATTGTTAGTCCCCTAACCACTCAGTTCAGTTCAGTTCAGCAGCTCAGTTCTGTCCGACTCTTTGCGACCCCATGAACTGCAGCTCACCAGGCCTCCCTGTCCATCACCAATTCCCAGAGTCCACCCAAACCCGTGTCTATCAAGTCGGTGATGCCATCCAACCATCTTATCCTCTGTCATCCCCTTCTACTCCTGTCCTCAATCTTTCCCAGCATGCCATCACCTCCATCACCTCCACCCATTGGATCACCTCCACTACTAGCTTTGTTACCTAAGCACTAGCCAGGAAATATTTCAATCATGCTTCAGATGAAGAAAGGTTGTCAGCTGAGCTGACTTTAACTTGGGCTTTTATGATACTAACCTACAGATAACCTGCTGCTGCTGCTGCTGAGTCGCTTCAGTTGTGTCCAACTCTGTGCGACCCCATAGACCCAGATAACCTAGCTATCAGTTTATAGCCTATAATCTGTATGATTACCACAGATGTAATAGATGCACAATATGCATACTGGTTTTAATATTTTCCAAAAAGGTTTCTATCTATAATCTAAAATTCATGATCTTAACTGTCCTATTAGCTTAAGTTGGGAAAGGTATTGTAGGTAATATTTGATAAATATTTGAGATGGGCCAGAGATGGGCCAGTGTTTCAGGTTCTTCATATACATGTCTTCAATGAATACTAATATCAACAATGCAAAGTGTACATGGTTATACTGAGTTACAATAGGAAGAATAAAAAGCTCCCAAGATTAACTCAAGGCCAGTAATATAAAAAGCAATATAAACACAGATATATCTGATTCAAAAGCTAGTGTTCCTGGTTTTACTACCATTTTATAAAGAGGAAACTGAGATTTGGAGCATTAAACCAATTATCCAAGGAGCTACAAGCAGGAACAGCACAGAAATTTGAATGGTTTTTATATGTGAATCTACTGTCTCCTAAAGAACCTATGCTATTTAGAAAGACATTCCAGGCAAAACTCATTAGGAGTACCAGTCAGTAGCCTGCATCAGAGTAAAGTAGATACTATCGTACATAGGATTATGTGAAAAGTTTGTACCTTATTCCTAGCACACATCTCTAAAGGCATCTGGACGGTCTTATAGCCAAACGATGAATAAATTTGTGTATTTGAAAATTATAAAGTAAACTGAAAAAAAATATTCAACATCTTATTTTATGCGTTCTTATCTTTCCTTTTAAATAGAAAGTATCTTTGAAAGTGAAAGCGTTAGTTGTTCAGTCCTGTCTGACGCTTTGCAACCCCAGGGACTGTAGTCCACCAGGCTCCTCTGTTCATGGAATTCTCCTGGCAAGAAGATCAGAGTAGATGCGTGAGGGTACATGCTAAGTCACTTCAGTTGTGTCCGAATCTATGCATCCCTATGGACTATAGCCCACCATGCTCCTCTGTCCATGGGATTCTCCAGGCAAGAATACTGAATTGATTGCTCTCCTCCAGAGGACCTTTCCAACTCAGGGATCAAACTGGCATCTCTTATGTCTCCTGCATTGGCAGGCAGGTTCTTTACCACTAGCCTCACCTGGGAAGCCACCATTCCCTTCTCCAGGGGATCTTCCCAACCCAGGGATTCAACCTGGGTCTCCTGCATTGCAGGCAGATTCTTTACAGAGAAGCCCCTTTGGCTATTCCATCTCAGGGATCAAACTGGCATCTCTTATGTCTCCTGCATTGGCAGGCAGGTTCTTTACCACTAGCCTCACCTGGGAAGCCACCATTCCCTTCTCCAGGGGATCTTCCCAACCCAGGGATTCAACCTGGGTCTCCTGCATTGCAGGCAGATTCTTTACAGAGAAGCCCCTTTGGCTACAGTTAAATAGACATCTTATATTACATAGTGAATTAAAGATTTTTAAATCACTAGGCATAATTGGTTTTGAGTCCCATGCCCCCTGCAATAGAAGTGCAGAGTTTTAACCACTAAACCACCAGGGAAATCCCTGAGATCATTATTATCTTTAAAATATTTTGGAGATATTGAAATATCCATATAAGGACTTCTAAGGACATATTGAATTATTTGAAAGAATTTTGTCATTTTTATCCAATTATACTGAAAACTACTCTGAGTGTGTCAACTAGAAGGAAAAAAAAGTAAAATAACTAAATTCCTAAGAAACAAAAGATGCTTACTCTTTGAAAGAAAAGCTATGACAAACCTAGACAGCGTATTAAAAAGCAGGGATATCACTTTGCCCACAAAGGTCCACATTGTCAAAACTATAGTTTCTCCAGTAGTCATGTATGGATGTGAGAAATGGACCATAAAGAAGGCTGAGTGCCAAAGAACTGAGCACCGAAGAACTGATGCTTTTGAATTGTGGTGTTGGAGAAGATTCTTGAGAGTTCCTTGGACTGAAAGGAGATCAAACCAGTCAATCCTAAAGGAAATCAACCCTGAATATTCACTGGAAGGACTGATACTGAAACTGAAGCTCTAATATTTTGGCCACCTGATGACTCACTGGAATAAGAGCCTGATGCTGAGAAAGCCTGAAGGCAAAAGGAGAAGAGGCTGGATGGCATCACTGACTCAGTGGACATGAGTCTGAGCAAATTCCAGGAGATAGTGAAGAACAAGGAAGCCTCATGTGCTGTAGTCCATGGGGTTGCAAAGAGCTGGACACAACTTAGCGACTGAACAGCAACAACAAGAAAATTCTAATCATAATACATGACTAAATTATTCAGCTCTTTGACATATTTAAATAGAGGCATAAAATACACCCTTGGGATCGTCTATGCAAATACAGGACTATACTGGGGGGATGGGGAGTGGAAGCTATGTTGTGATGATTAATTAGACTTCTAACTCCTTGTCTTCTATACAAGGAAGTCAATAAATACTTCCTGAAATTGAAAAATTAAGAAATGATCCGTTCTAATGAGGTGGATGAAACTGGAGCCTATTATACAGAGTGAAGTAAGCCAGAAAGAAAAACACCAATACAGTGTACCAACACATATGGAATTTAGAAAGATGGTAATGATAACCCTGTATGCGAGACAGCAAAAGAGACACAGATGTATAGAACAGTCTTTTGGACTCTGTGGGAGAGGGAGAGGGTGGGATGATTTGGGNATACAGAGTGAAGTAAGCCAGAAAGAAAAACACCAATACAGTGTACCAACACATATGGAATTTAGAAAGATGGTAATGATAACCCTGTATGCGAGACAGCAAAAGAGACACAGATGTATAGAACGGACTTTTGGACTCTGTGGGAGAGGGAGAGAGGGTGGGATGATTTGGGAGAATGGCATTGAAACATGTATACTATCAGGTAAGTAACGAATCGCCAGTCTATGTTTGATAGAGGATACAGGATACTTGGGGCTGGTGCAAGGGGAAGATCCAGAGAGATGATATGGGGTGGGAGGTGGGAGGGGGGGTTCAGGATTGGGAACTCATGTACACCCATGGCAGATTCATGTCAATGTATGGCAAAACCAATACAGTACTGTAAAGCAAAATAAAGTAAAAATTAAAAAAAAGAAAAATTAAGAAATATACTAAATGTGAGTTAAAAATTTGGTAGATGTTAAAAGACTTAAAAGTGTTTCTGTCTAAAAGGTAGACCGTGGAAGTGTTGATAACAAGATGGCAGGGGCCAACTTTTTTTGCTAAGATGTTTTTGTTCTTGTTTTCTTATTGTAAGCCTTATGATGATAGTTGACTTTCTGAACAATGTACATGTATTTTGATAAAAACTATTTCTAACACACAGGTCATTTATTCCAAAGAATTATGCTATGCTATGCTGTGCTGTGCTGAGTCGCTTCAATCATGTCTGACTCTTCATGACCCTGTGGACAGTCAACTTCTGGGCTCCTCTCTCCATGGGATTTTCCAGGCAACAATACTGGAGTGGGTTTCCTTGCCCTCCTCCAGGGGATCTTCCCAAATCAGGGATTGAACCCACAGCTCCTGAATAGCAGGCAGATTCCTTATCACTGAGCCACTGGGGAAGCCCTACAGCAAGTAAGATTTTAAGACATTAAACATTTAAACATCAATGTGGAAGATAGTTTATCTTTTTAGCATTTTTAGCTATTAGTATCACAAAGGCTTAGTATAAAATCACATATACGCTTATCTGTGGTAAGAAAATATAGATTAAGTTGTAGTGTTTCACTTTTTCACTATAATAGAAAAAGGTATGTGTTTATAGAATAGGAAGCAGGGAATATTTCTCCTAAGTATTTCATTTTTGCTAACTTCCCAATGCTTACAAGTATCTAGATTAAGTAAACATAGTTTTATTTTTATTTATATATGAAATAGACATGTGGTATCAAAACCAAGGGAAAAAACATAAATTTAATAATATAAAGATTTCTTAGTTTTGACTGCTCTTTATTGAAAAGTAATGCCACCAGATGAATACTGCCTCATTTTATTTTCTCACCCTTAACTCCCTGAGGTTGTTCCTGAATTTCAGTTTAATGAAGTTCACGTGCATAATTTGAAATTCTCTTGGAGCCTGATTCATTCTAGAGAATTCAACTACTCTAAGAAGAGTAAGGATAGCAGTACAGAGTGGGGATCATTATTGGTAAAAAGAAATTTGCTTCCAGTCATTTACAACAATTTTCTGAACAGAGAAAGAAGTCTTGCTCAAATACTAATGAGCTTCAAGTTGTCTAAAGAGTATTTGTTAAAAGCCATGTCTTCTCGTACTGTTGAAGCCTAGTTTGAAGGATTTTGAGCATAATCTTGTAAGCATGTGAAATAAATGCAATTGTACAGAAATATGAACATTCTCTGGCATTTCCTTTCTTTGGGATTGGAATGAAAACTGACCTTTTCCAGTCCTGTGGTCACTACTGAGTTTTCCAAATTTGCTGGCAAATTGAGTGCAACACTTTAACAGCATCATCTTTTAGGATCTGAAATAGTTCAGCTGGAATTCCATCATCTCCACTGGTTTTGTTTGTAGTAAGGCTTCCTAAGGCCCACTTGACTTCACATTCCAGGATGTCTGGCTCTAGGTGAGTGACCACACCATTGTGGTTATTCAGCTCATTAAGATCTTTTTTGTATAGGTGTTCTGTGTATTCTTGCCACCTCTTCTGCTTCTGTTAGGTCTTTGCCATTTCTGTCCTTTGCTGTGCTCATCTTTGCATGAAATGTTCTCTTGGTATCTCCAATTTTCTTGAAGAGATCACCAGTCTTTCCCATTCTATTGTTTTCCCCTGTTTCTTTGCATTGCCTCACTTAAGAAAGCTTTCTTATCTTTCCTTGCTATTCTCTGAAACTCTGCATTAAATTAGGCATATCTTTCCCTTTCTCCTTTGCCTTTTGCTTCTCTTATTTCCTCAGCTTTTTGTAAGGCCTCCTCAGACAACCACTTGAACTTCCTGCATTTCTTTTTCTTGAGGATGGTTTCTGTCACCACCTCCTATACAATGTTACGAACCTCTCTCCATCGTTCTTCAGGCACTCTGTCCATCAGATCTAACCTCTTGCATCTAATTCTCACTTTCACTGTTTAATCATAAGGAATTTGATTTAGGTCATACCTGAATGGTCTAGTCATTTTCCCTACTTTCTTCAATTTGAGCCTAAATTTTGCAATGAGGAGCTGATGATGTATTCATGCATTAATTTAGCATCTATCAATTATCTTTTTATCAACAGCAGATTTTAGAGGAATAAGCCAAATATCCCCCATCCCTACATCACCTTCCTGCACCTCCCCATCCTCTCTAGAACAGTCTAATGGTCAAGAAGAACAGAGCATGTGTTCCTGGCTTTTCCTCTATCTAGTTTGCAACCACTGTCAGTCACTTAAACTCTATTTCTGTTTCTTCAGCTACTAAATGCAGATAATGGACGGATTCCTCAAGGACCATGTGAAGCACCAAGAAGAAAGCCCAATAAAGAACAATGTTACATAAACAGTCTATTATGGAGCTAAAGTCGAGGAACAGATTCAACCCATGATCCTGAGAGCAAGAGGAAATACCCTAGAAAGAGCTACAGAGATCTAAAAAGGTCCAGCGTTCTAGATTTAAGCCTTGCACCATTCTATCTATTTGTTACTTTAAAGTTGCATGTTATCTTAAACTTTAAAAAATGTGAGGGAGGAAAATTGTTGGGAAAAAGCAAGGAAAAGGCACATCACACTATGTGACATTTTACATCTCTCGACTCGATATAAGAAATAAATTATCACCTTTGATAATATATAATTATTGACATGGGTTAAAAGTGCGATGTCTTGCACCCCAATACTCACAGCGGTACCATTCACAATAGCCAAGGTATGGAAACAACCTAAATGTCCATCAATGGATGAATGGAAAAAGAAGATGCAATACATATATAGTATGGAATATTACTCAGCCATAGAAAGAACAAAAATAATGCCATTTGCAGCATCATATATGAACCTAGAGACGGTCATCCTGAGTGATGTAAGTCAGACACAGAAAAACAAATATCATATGATACTGATTGCATGTGGAAACTAAAAAAAAGAGTACAAACAAGCTTATTAACAAAATGGAGTCACAAAATAGAGTCACAGATGTAGAAAACAAACTATGGTTACCCGGGGATAAGGTAAGGGGAGGATAAATGGGGAGATTGGGATTGACGTATACAGACTACTACATAAAATAGATAACTAATAAGGGCCTACTGTGTAACACAGGGAACTCTACACAAAGCTCTGTAATGGCTTATATGGGAAAATAATCTAAAAATGAGTGGATCTATGTATATGTATAACTGAATTTCTTTGTAGCACCGCAGAAAGTAACACAATATTGTAAGTCAATTATATTCTAATAAAAATTTAAAAAAATAAAAAGAAGATGCAGTGAACTCTCTTAGAAAAATAATGAGTGTAAAAGAAAATCATTTATGACGGTGCAGTAACTCCAGAAGATTCAGAAGAAAGTAGGTTGGCAGAGATGACAGTGTCTGCACAGTTAAATCAGCAGTGTGGAAATAAAACAGAGAGAATATAGATGAATGATCATATTCTCAGAGAATTATGTCATCAAACATTTTTGTGACTAGCTATACTGCTATCAAAAGGAAAATCCTGTAATTTTTTTCCTAATTAAATTTTATGTTAATAGTAAATTGACAGGCTTTTCTAGAAAAGGAATCTTGCGACTCAGGGCAAAATTAATTGGCTTCAAGATTCCATAATGGAATTCTGGTTAAGGTTTTAGGAAGACAAGTAGAAAGAAACAAACAGCAAAGAGGAAAATAGTATAGACAGCTACTAAACTTAAAATTGGGGGAAAAATTTTTTTAACCCTAAGTGATACAATTTATCATTTCTTCCACTATATCTCACCAGGATGAACAATATTATTTTTCATGTCTTTTCCCCTTGATCCATTAACTGCAGTATTTAATAGGTGCTCATAAGAGAACAAAAGTCTTGTCTGTAAGTAAAGAAAGAAAGAATTCCTCAGCTTGACTCTCTAATGCAAAGTCCCCATATTATTTAGAAAAGAGACTCAAATCCTAAAAACCAAAAATCACCAATATATTTTAACTATCAAGGTTCAGCTTTTTTCAAAACTACTTTACCTCATCTCCCAAAGGCTATAAGATTATTACCCTCTTTTTATAGTTGAGGACTGATAACTAAAGAGATTAAATAATTGCCCAAGGCCACACAGTTGCTAGATACCATTTCAAGAATGAGTGGCCTCCCCACTCCCCGCACCACACTGTGCAGCTTGCAGGATCTTGGTTCCCTGACCAGGGATCAAGCCATCAACCCTGGTCACCCGGCAGTGCAAGCATGGAGTCCTAACCACTAGACTGCCAGGGAATCCCTGAGAGTAAGTGGCATTTGAATATCTCAGCTTTTGCAGTTCAGTGTAAATGTAAATTAAATATTATGTGAACAAGGATTAAACAGGCAGGAAAACAAACAGGAAAAATTAACATTTAAAACAAAAAGCCACTGCCCTATTGTCTTGTGTGTGTGTGTGTGTGTGTGTGTGTGTGTGTGTTCAGTCGCTCAGTTATGTCCAACTCTTTGTGACCCCATGGACCCCACCAGGCTCCTCTGTCAATGGGATTTCCTAGGCAAGAATACTGAAGTAGGGTGCCTTTTCCTTCTCCATGGGTTATTCCCAACCCAGGGATCAAACCGGTGTCTCTTGAGTCATCCGTAAAGCTGGCAGATTCTTTACTGCTGAGCCACTGGCAAAGCCCCTGTCTTGGGAGCTGTCAGCTACAAATGTGATGATTTACTTGAAATAATAAAAACCTGGCTATTATTCATTTACATCATCAGCTTTTCCTAGCAGGCAAGGTCTATGCGTGTATTTGTTTATCCTTCCTTTTTTTTTTTCTTGTTGTTGCTATCTGCACAGAGCAAAATGGAGATTTTATTAGCAAGCAAAAGCACCATCTTATGGTGAGCATTTTAAGCTTTCCTGAAAGCAGTAACTTTTATTGTTATTGCTAACATTCATTGATGTGTCAATCTTTGCTTTTGTTTTGCCAATGATATGAATATAGAATGATACAAGGAAAATATACAAGGAAAGTAAACACATATAATAAGATATGGATGATACACAAGGAGAGTAGAAAAGACTAATATAGTAGTACTCTCTAGTCAACTACATTATAAACTTCTATTAACAATCTAGAATCTGTATAGTTATGACATCAATTAATTTTTAATAAAATAATAATACATACATGGAATAGTCTAGCAACTGAAACATATTTCTAGAGTACAATATGCAAATACATATTCAAAGTTTTAAAATGCTCTAATTGACACTGTAATTCCACATTTAGGAATTTATTTTAGGAAAATCACCATCAAGGCCCTAGAAATGCATACAAACACATTTAGAGACAAGGATGTAAAATATCAGCATGAAAGCAACCTAAATGTCTAATAGCAACAGTAGCTAATTAAATAAATATGATATATTCATATGGAATATTACACAATCATAAATAATGTTCTTTCAGGAATCTACTTAAAGACACATTTCACTTAGATTTAGTCTATGTAACAATACACTAAGTGAAAACAGCAGTTGACAAAACTGTCTTCTCTGGTATAAGTTCACTTATGTAAACATAATCCTCAAAGTCACTATGACAAAATAAACATATCTATACATGGATGTGCAAGTAACTAAAATATTTTACATATATTTTAAACAATTTTACACATTAAAATGTACTGACCATATTAAAAAGTATTCTAAAAAACACTACTGAGCGTAGTATTTGTAGTCCAGAAGTTATCGGATTAAGGGTCAAAACGTGATTTTTAAAATAATAGCACAACCCTGAACAGTCAATGGAAGGACTGATACTAAAGCTGAAGCTCCAGTACTTTGGCCACCTGGTGCGAAGAGCTGACTCACTGGAAAAGCCCTGATGCTGGGAAAGATTGAGGGTAGAAGAAGAATGGGGGTGATAAGAGGACGAGATGGCTGGATGGCATCATCGACTCAAGGGACATACGTCTGAGCAAACTCCAGGAAAGAGTGAAGGACAGGGAAGCCTGGCATGTTGAAGTCCTTTGGGTCACAAACAGTCAGACACGACCGCGCAACTGAACAACAATGTTCAACTGAGTTTTCTAGTAAGTTTAAACATAATAGTTCTCCTGTTCTAAAACTAAAGATAGCTATTGTTGGGGTGTCTTCCCAATCCAAAGATAACCCCTCTGAGAACAACCTCATCCTTCTCAATCTAAGAAGGTGTCCCTCCCTTTTAAAGTATGAGTAGGTGCATTTGTGACATTTATTATATTCATTAACACAATACGTCTGGCTACCCTTATGTACCCCTGATACTCCTGGATCTCTATAGGTATTTTGAAAATATCTGTTTTTTTATTCATTGTATCAGTTATTGAATTTATACTTCCTGTGCATGTATGCTTAGTTAGTCAGTTGCGTCCATCTCCTTGTGACCCATGGACTCTAGCCTGCCAGGATCCTGTGTCCATGGGGTTTCCCAAGCAAGAATATTGGACTGGGTTGCCATTTTCATCTCCAGAGGATCTTCCTGACACCGGAATTGAACCCAGGTCTCCTGCATCTCCTGCATTGCACGTAGATCCTTTATCCATTGAGCCATTGGGAAAGTCCTTATATTCATGCCATTTCATTAAAAGAAGCCTTTAATTTAGGCATGAGTGAGTGAGTGAGTGAGTGAAGTCGCTCAGTCGTGTCCAACTCTTTGCAACCCCAGGGACTGTAGCCTACCAAGCTCCTCTGTCCATGGGATTTTCCAGGCAATAGTACTGGAGTGGATTGCCATTTCCTTCTCTGGGGATCTTCCCGACCCAGGGATTGAACCTAGGTCTCCTGCATTGTAGACAGACGCTTTACCGTTTGAGCCCCCAGGGAAGTACAGTTAAATCAGTTTTTACTAAGCATTATCTAGGAGATGCTCCTTGTTGTTGTTCAGTCGCTAAGTCATGTCCAGCTCTTTGCGACCCCATAAACTGTGGGCTTCCCTGTCCTTCACCATCTCCTTGTGTTTGCTCAAACTCATGTCCATTGAGTCAATGATGCCATCCAATCCTCTCATCCTCTGCTGTCCCCTTCTCCTTTGGCCCTCAATCTTTCTCAGCATTAAAGTATTTTCCAATGAGTCAGCTCTTCGCATTAGGTGCCCAAAATATTGGACCTTCAGCATCAGTCCTTTCAGTGAATATTCAGGGTTGATTTTCTTTAGGATTGACTGATCTGATCTCCTTGCTGTCCAAGGGACTTTCAAGAGTCTTCTCCAACACCACTGTTTGAAAGTATCAATTCTTTGGCGCTCAGCTTTCTTTATGGTCCAGCTCTCACATCTATATATGACAACTGGAAAAACCATAGCTTTGACCATATAGAACTTGGTCAGCAAGGTAAAAAAGCCTTTTTTTTTTTGGCAACAAAATGGTTTTCCTCATTCCAATTTCAAATAGAACATTCTTGTAGCCATTATTGGTTTAAAAACAGCATGGCCTGCTAGGCTTTGGGAAAGCACTAAAATGCTGCAGAAGACAGTAAAAGGAAATAAGGTTAAGTGCACTACTTCTTCCAAGCTCTGCCTCTCCTACTGTTCTGACCAGCTATAGCCCTCGTCTACTAATTCCTCTCAAATATGCCAAGTCAGCAAAATTTAAAAGGATGGAGGAAAAAAGGAACAAGATTAAAATTCCACACCTGTCATCAGTGATCAAGAGATGCCTGCTACTGCTAGATACCATGTTTATTAATAAGCAACATACATTATATTTGTCAGATGACTTGTTACAAGAAAGAGATAAAGTGCTGTGTCCCTGGCCCCCTTCCCCCTTCTCTCTCCTCCCCAACTTCTTTCTCCTCCCTCACCTCCCTTCTACCTATTCAGCCCCCGTGTTTCCCCAACACCTGGCAGGACCTTCAGTCTCTTCCAGAAAATGTAGGACATGCTCCTTCAGGTAAAGAATGACTTCAGTGGGGGGGCTGGTATGGTTGATTTTTATTAAAACTTTAGACGAAACAAAGTTCCTGCTTCTAAATTGATGTTCTGAGGTTCTCTGGCAGTAAAGGAGCATTTACCTCAGCTACAGCTTATATATCCACATTACACAGAGATATAGATCTATACATATTTATATATCTCTATCTCTTCCTTTATTACCCACTATCAGCACCAAAAATACCAAAACTTCCTCAGCACCTATATAATTTGATGTTGATGCTGTTAAAAGAAGCTTTGCACTCAGAATGGCTTACAATTTTCCAAATGGTCCAGTTACAAGTTAGCACAGTGTTTAAAACATTATAATTTTTGTGTTTCTCTTGTTTTTGGCCACACAGCCTGCAGGATATTAGTTCCCGACCAAGGATAAAAGCTACATCTCCTAACCACTGGACAGTCAGAGAAGCCTTCATAACATTCTAATTTTCACAGGGGAATTTAAGAATATTCATATATTGGACTATTGTGTTTATCAAGAGAAGACTTAGGATACCTGCTGAGATTATAATTTCCTCTGAGAACTGCTTGAAAGTGAAGAAAAACAGTAAAACGGTTAAAGAGCTATACTTAGAATTATACTTAGAATTGGAATTGTGGGTTTCCTACCCTGATAGCCATGTCTCTAGCCTGGCTTCCTCACCCACCCACCAGCACACATAAAACTTTTTTCTCCCCATAAGCAAACCTAATGTTGTTCATACACCTCAAAGTGACAAAGCTCTTCAGAGGAGGCTGAGTCCACCTCCAGCCCACGAGGTCTCATTGCCCTTGCGCACGGCACAAACTAGCTCCAATCAACAGCACAAGAGAGTGTATCTTTCGAATGCCTCTGGCAACACTTCTCTCATTTTTAAGAAGGGCATAACACAGTGACAATTCTCTCTTCTGCCTCTGGACTTTGGCACTGTTGAGCTGCCCAGGTGGCTCAGTGGTAAAGAATCTGCCTGCCCATGCAGAAGACTCAGGAGACATGGATTCTATCCCTGAGTCAGGAAGATCCCCTGGAGATGGAAATGGCAACCTACACCAGTATTCCATCCCTGTGGAATCCCATGGACAGAGAAGCCTGGTGGGCTGCCATCCATGGGGTTGCAAAGTTTCACACTCGGTGATACATGGAACCAGAGCAGCCATTCAGGGACCAAGCAGACAAGCTCCAGAAGACAGAGACACAGCAACAGATGTCAATGAAAACAAGGAGAAAAACGGGCATATCCTAGGGTTTAAAGTCAACCCTGAAGCTACAGCAGCTCCAGACTTCTTGTCTTCTTGGATGTATCTAAGCTGGATTTTCGATAACTTACAACTGAACAAATAGAGAACTTCTGCTATTTGGCTCAGGTATTTAAACACTCTTTAGTTGAAGAAAGAGACTCACAGACATAAAAAAACAAATCTATGGTTCCCAAAGAGGAAAGGGGGGGGGGGGTTGATAAATTAGGAGTTTGGGATTAACATATACACACTAATATAAATAAAATACACAACAGGACCTACTTGTTTGAATACTGCAGTGGGTGGCCATTTCCGTCTCCAGGGGACCTTCCCAACCCAGGGATCGAATAAACATCTCCTGCATCTCCTGCATTGGCAGGTAGATTTTTTACCACTGCACCACTTGGGAAGCTCATATACATATATACATATGTATAACTGAATGTAAAACTGAAAGCTGTACACCTAAAGCTAACATTATATTGTAAATCAACTACTTCAATTTAAAAAAAAAAAAGAAGAAAAAAAATAAAATTCTCTTTAGTTGAGTTTCTGCCTATAAAATGAAACAGGATTGGTCTACCTTCCCATCTGTGTTGCCATGTTGTGAAGAATACAAAAGCAGTAACTTTTAAAAGGATTAAATATGACATGTGACATTAGCTTTTATATGTGCTAATGTGTATAATACCACATTTATTATTATTTATATAATATCACAATAATTATTTCCTGTTTGTAATATCATGATTATTTATTACTATATTTATATCATAATAATTATTTTCCTCTGTACTAGCTTCATAATCTGTTCATACTAATATTACTTTTATATATGCTCTAGAATAATTACTACTTATTTGTCCTTCTCACCTTCCTAAAATAAATGAAGGTTGGTAACCCCAAGAAAAAGAAATGCAGAAAAGCAAAATGGCTGTCTGGAGAGGCCTTAAAAATAGCTGTGAAAAGAAGGGAAGTGAAAAGCAAAGGGGGAAAGGAAAGACATACTCATGTGAATGCAGAGTTCCAAAGAATAGCAAGGAGAGATAAGAAAGCCTTCCTCAGCAAACAATGCAAAGAAGTTGAGGAAAACAACAGAATGGGAAAGACTAGAGATCTCTTCAAGAAAATTAGAGATACCAAGGGAACATTTCATGCAAAGACGGGCTCAATAAAGGAATGAAATGGTAGGGACCTAACAAGAAGCAGAAGATACTAAGAAGAGGTGGCAAGAATACACAGAACTGTACAAAAAAGATCTTCACGACCCAGATCATCATGAGGATGTGATCACTCACCTAGAGCCGGACATCCTGGAAGGTGAAGTCAAGCAGGCCTTAGGAAGCATCACTAAGAACAAAGCTAGTGGAGGTGATGGAATTCCAGGGGAGCTATTTCAAATCCTGAAAGATGATGCTGTGAAAGTGCTGCACTCAGTATGCCAGCAAATTTGGAAAACTCAGCAGTGGCCACAGGACTGGAAAAGGTCAG
>SJYX01006616.1:117609-130505 GCA_006410675.1 Oreotragus oreotragus | reverse complement strand
GGAACAACAGACTGGTTCCAAATAGGAAAAGGAGTACATCAAGGCTGCATATTGTCACCTTGCTTATTTAACTTATATGCAGAGTACATCATGAGAAATGCTGGGCTGGAAGAAGCGCAAGCTTCTTCAAGATTGCCGGGAAAAGTATCAATAACCTCAGATATGGAGATGACACCACCCTTATGGCACAAAGTGAAGAACTAAAGAGCCTCTTCATGAAAGTGAAAGAGGAGAGTGAAAAAGTTGGCTTAAAGCTCAATATTCAGAAAACGAAGATCATGGCATCTGGTCCCATAACTTCATAGCAAATAGATGGGGAAACAGTGGAAACAGTGTCAGACTTTTTTTTTTCTGGGCTCCAAAATCACCGCAGATGGTGATTGCAGCCATGAAATTAAAAGATGCTTAAAGATCCCCTGGAGAAGGAAATGGCAACCCACTCCAGTACTCTTGCCTGGAAAATCCCATGGACCCAGAGGAGCCTGACTGGCTACAGTCCATGGGGTTGCAAAGAGTCGGACACGACTGAGCAACTTCACTTTTAATTTATTCCTTGGAAGGAAAGTTATGACCAACCTAGACAGCATATTAAAAAGCAGAGACATTACTTTGCCAACAAAAGTCCATCTAGTCAATGCTGTGGTTTTTCCACTGGTCATGTATGGATGTGAGAGGTGGACTACAAAGAAAGCTGAGCACTGAATAATTGATGCTTTTGAACTGTGGTGTTAGAGAAGACTCTTGAGAGTCCCTTGGACTGCAAGGAGATCCAACCAGTCCATCCTAAAGGAGATCAGTTCTGGGTGTTCATTGGAAGGACTGATGTTGAAGCTGAAACTCCAATACTTTGGCCACCTCATGTGAAGGGCTGATTCACTGGAAAAGACTCTGATGCTGAAAAAGGTTGAGGGCAGGAGGAGAAAGAGACAACAGAGGATGAGATGGTTGGATGCCATCACCGACTTAGTGGACATGGGTTTGAGTGAACTCCGGGAGTTGGTGATGGACAGGAAGGCCTGGCATGCTGAGGTTAATGGGGTCGCAAAGAGTCAGACACAACTGAGTGACTGAACTGAAGTGAGGTGAACCGAACACCTTTTTGGAGAAGGAAATGGCAACCCATTCCAATACTCTTGCCTGGAGAATCCCATGGACAGAGGAGCCTGATGGGCTGCAGTCCATGGGGTCACAAAGAGTTGGACACAACTGAAGCAACTTAGCACAACACCTTTTACTTTGTTTTCAGGGACTTAGCACAGACCACAATTCATGGTCAGGAATTATCTACTGCTTGTTGAGATGAGTTCAATTTTATCAATAACGAAAATGAGTATATTAAGTAGCATCACTCTTGGATGTTTTGCAAGGTGTAATTAGATTTTAGAGATTTTGACCCCTAGCATTTATAACCCTAATGAATGATATAAAATTGTATTGCATAAACATGACAAATACTAACTAAAATTTGCCCCTCTTTTAATATTTCCTCTTATTTCACTACATTGATATTCACCACAGTCCATGTTCACGTTTGTTTTGACACTTCCAAAGTTTCTTCTTGGATTTTTTGGGGGGGTACATTTTCATCATCACTGCTTGTTCTCCTTTAGCTCATTAAAGTAGTCTGATGAACTTCTCTACTCTCTCTGTAGTTTCTAAAACTATACATTTGATAAAGCCACTTTTTATTTGAAGCCTTTCAACAATTCCCCACAGCCTATAGGAAAAAAAAAAAAAATCACACTCTTCCACTTGGCAATATAAATGCTCCTATGGTCTTTCCCCAAACTATTGATATCAATTATTGATCCACAAGTATACTATATTATGTCCAATCCAGTTTACTTGTTGCATCTTTTCCTAGAACATGCCTCATGGAAGATCCACCATTTGTACTAGCTGTTACCACTTGATATTTAATACGTGAATCCTAACATAAAAATTTACTTGCTTTCTAAAACTCTGCAGAAAGCTTTTTCTAATATTCCCATACTTCATACCAGGGATCCTCAACCCCCAGGCCACCAGTCCATGGCCAGTTAGGACCCAGGCCACAACAGAGCAGCAGATGAGTGGTGGGCCAGAAAGAGAAACTTTACTGTATTTAAAGCTGCTCCCCATTGCTTGCATTACCACCTGAGTTCCATCTCCTGTCATATCAGTAGCAGCATTATATTCTCATAGGAGCATGAACCCTACTGTGCTTGAATCATCATTTCCCCTCCCTGCCACCACCAATCTATGGAAAAACTGTCTTCCACAAACCTGTCCCTGGTGCCAAAAATGTTGGTGACTCCTACTTTATACTATGTTCTACTTTATCTGAATTGTTTTGCAAGTCTTATGTCTCCCAACACAAGTTCAAAGGTGCGATAAAGATGGGACCATATCTTTCAAGCACTTCTTATCCTAATGCACATGGTAGCAGGAATAAGTTCAATGTGAACACAAATTGGGACACACAGAGGAACTTCCCTTGACTTCATTACATAGATTTACTAAAAGGACATATTACTTGGAATATGTAGCAGGAAGAACAGAATCAGCAAGTAAGAGCATCTTTATATTGAACATTTTAATTAGTCTTTTTTTGAAGCACATTTAATTATATATTTTTGTAAGTGACTAGAGTTTGTTTCTCTCCTACTTGCCATGTGGTAGAGAGATGTATTACCAGCTTCTTTCTGATTCTAAAAAGGAGACTGAAGTGAAATCAAATGTGTTCACTCCATTGGACAAAAACACCAGTTAAGGATCTGACTCAGGAAATAGAATAATAATAGGCATATACATGTTTAGGAATAACGTGCCTTTTTCTATTCAAAGAATTGGACCATGTTTAGATAGCTGTCACTGATATATTTCACATATTTTTTTATTCCTCTAGAAAATCATTCTATTCACACTAACACTGAAAAATTAAACATACTCAACTATTACAAGCACTGTTTCTCAATAAGAAAAAAAAATCTTTTTTAATAGGATTTAAGACCAAAAAAAATTCTGTCTGTTCATTCCAATTATGTAAGAGCTAGTACCACTACCTATGTGCTCTTTTCAACACCTCCACCAGTCTCTTGGACACTGAAACTGCTGACTGTCAAGCAGACTGATGGCTTTCACTGAGTGGCCCTGTACGTAAAATTCAGAATTCACTTTAACAGTCATTTGAACTGTCACTATATGAATTATGGACTGAGATACATTCTGCTTTGCCAATTCCAAAGGAAAGCTCCTCGTGAATATTAAACTAGAAATGGGAATAGTAGTTTTCAAGTCAAATGATTTAAGTTACATATCTAGGTTTAGAAAGGGCTTTAAAAAAAATATTTTACATCCAAGTGGAAAAACATCTCAAACTGAAATGATCTTGCACTTTTATTAAAATAATGTGTATATGTATATATGTGATGCACACATATACATATATTCATAGCTGTGACTGGTTTTCTTTTAAAAATATCTTCCTTATATTACAAAATTAAAATTCTTGGAGGCTTTGTGTAAATCATATATGTTAAATAATGTAGAAAGACCTCAAATAAATTGAAGACATACTTTTTCCCTAGAAAGTTGTGTGTTATGCCTAAAATAACATATGAGTAATTATAAAACCACATCATGATATGTAAAATATATTGAGTAGCCTGAGTGATTTCAAAGGTTTCATTAGTAACTCTGGCTCTGTGTTCAGTTCTGGGTCCGGTCATGAGGTAAGGGATGATAAGAAAAGGAAGATATGCTGAACAGTCTCAGATCATGGGGTGATTGATACAAGAAAGAGCAATGAACTGTATACTGGCAAGGGAGGTGAGGAGTTATTTCTGTGAATAACCACAGTGACTAAATTTCAAAAAGCTTTTTTGGAAAAANAGGGATGATAAGAAAAGGAAGATATGCTGAACAGTCTCAGATCATGGGGTGATTGATACAAGAAAGAGCAATGAACTGTATACTGGCAAGGGAGGTGAGGAGTTATTTCTGTGAATAACCACAGTGACTAAATTTCAAAAAGCTTTTTTGGAAAAAATTAATGAAGGCATTATGTACTCATAGATTGAGAGAATTAATATTGTTAAAATGTCCACAATACTCAAGGTAATCTAGAGATTCAATACAATCCGTATCAATATTCCAGTGGCATTCTTCATAGAAACCTAAAATTTTTATGGAATCATAAAAGACCCCAAATGGAGAAGGCAATGACACCCCACTCCAGTACTCTTGCCTGGAAAATCCCATGGATAGAGGAACCTGGTTGGCCGCAGTCCATGGGGTCGCTAAGAGTCAGACACGACTGAGCGATTTCACATATACTTCTCACTTTCATGCATTGGAGAAGGAAATGGCAACCCATTCCAGTGTTCTTGCCTGGAGAATCCCGGGGATGGGGGAGCCTGGTGGGCTACCGTCTATGGGGTCGCACAGAGATGGACATGACCGAAGTGACTTAGCAGCAGCAGTAGCAAAAGACCCCAAATAAATTGCCAAATCAATCTTGAGAAAGGAAAACAAAGCTGGAGGCAACATACTCTCTGGTGTCAAACTATATTACAAAACTACAGTAATCAAAACAGTATGGTATTAGTACAAAAACAGACACTTGCTCAGAACAGAATAGAGAACCCAGAAATAAGCCCATGCATATTTGGTCAATTAATTTACAACAAAAGAGGCAAGAATATACAATTAGGGCAAGGACAGTCTCTTCAATAAATAGTGCTGGGAAAATTGGACAGCTACACAGAAAAGAATGAAACTGGACAATGATCTTACACTATGCAAAAAAATTAACTGTGGATTAAAGATGTGAACCTAAGACCTAAAACTATAAAACTCCTAGAAGAAAACACAGGCAGTAAGGTCCCTCACACAGGCCTTGGTGATCATTTTAATCTGAGACCAAACTGAAAGGCAACAAAAGCAAAAGTAAACAGATGGAACTACTTCAAACTAGAAAGCTTCTACATAGAAGAGGAAACCATCAACAAACTGAAAAGGCTGCCTGCTTAATGAAAGAAAATATGTGCAATTGATAAATCTCATAAGGGACTGATATCCAAAATACATAAAGAACTTACACAATTCAATGGGCTTCCCAGGTGGAACAGTGGTAAAAAAATCCACCTGCCAATGCAGGAGATGCAAGAGAAACAGGTTTGATCCCTGGGTCGAGAAGGTCTCCTAGAGTAGGAAATGTCAATCCAGCCCAGTATTCTTGTCTGGGATATATTATGGACAGAGGACCCTGGTGGGCTACAGTCCACCTAGAACACAACTAAGTGACTAAGCACACATACACATAAACTCAAGCACAAAGAAGCAAGTAAAAGACAAACAGACAATCACCAGGCCAGTGAAAAGAGGCTCAGTATCATTAACCACCAAGAAAATGTAAATCAAAGCCACACTGAGATATCATTTCATACCTGTCAGAATGGCCACTATGAACAAGAACAATATAACAACTGCTGCAGAGGTTGTGAAGAAAAGGGTACCCTCCTGCACTGCTAAGAACATAAATTGATGCAGTTCCCCATGGAAAACTCCATAAAGTTCTCCAAAAAATTAAAAATAGAACTACAGTGTGATCCAGACACTCCACTTCTGGGTATTTATCTGAAAAAATGAAACCATGAACTCAAAAGGATTTATGCAACCCTATGTTCATATCAATATTATTTATAATAGTTAACATACAGAAACAATCTAAGACTCCACTGATGGATGAATGTAATAAATAAATTCTGCCATATGCGTGTGTGTGTAATATATATGCATTTCAGCCATTAAAAAGAGAGAGAGAGAGAATAAAATCTTCATTTGTAACAACACAAATGGACCTCAAGGGCATTATGCTATGTGAAATAAGACAGAGAAAGACAAATATCATATGATCTCTCTTATAAGTGGAATTTTAAAAAATATATATAAATTTTTAAAAAAGAAGAAACTCATAGATACAAAGAACAGACTGCTGGTTGCCAGGGACTCAGATAAGAAGTGGGAGAAATGGGTGAATTGTTTGTTTCAGTTTAAATAAATTGATTTATTTAAAAGAAAAAAATTGTACCTGCAGTTTGAAAACATAAAAATGTATTCTCAGGAAAAAAAAACTGAGGAGTCAGTTAGTCAAGAATATTGAATCCTAGGCTGAGCAGTTTAAATTTCACAAAATAAGCACCAGTCACATGAATATTATGTTAAAATTATGTTAAGAAGATTGTGATTAAAACGCTTGAGTTGAATGAGACTTGAGTTGGCCATAGAGATTATTGGAGGTGGGGTGCAAAGGAAAGGCTTGCAACAATGAAGTACGCTAACAAGAGTTATATTAATTTAAATAAGAATGAAATCCTACCAAAAAAGGATAGAGATCAAAAACTAACTAAAAAAAGCAAGTTGAAAGGATAATACAAAACTATTGTGAAGTTTTGAAATGGAGAATTCTGGAGGATTATAATGATATTGGTGATGGTGGATAAACTGAATAAATATTCTACTTTGAGGCTATTTTTATCAATTACTTAGCAACCAGAAGTCTGCTATAAAAACTACACATTTAACATATATCACTATGTATATGAAGATAAGAAAGGGCTATATGAATAATTAAATTCAGGATATTTACAAAGTCTTAATATAATATTAAATTATATAATATATACTTTAGGTATTTGTGGGAAAGGAAAATAAATTAATCTAACATTAGTGAGCAGGTGAGAATAACTACAATCCAGGCTTGTGTTTTGGTTGGAATCCTTATAGATTCTACCTTCAGTAACTGATCCCAGGCTCTATTGATTACATTTATCCTTCAGGTTCACAACAAAGAATACAGCTCTAAACTTACTTCATTCTTAATTCTGAATCAACGCCATCTATCTATCTATCTATATAAACTTTTTAGGGATGATTACATGAAAAACTAGAACCCATCAGTAACCTGGAGTGTTTCTCATTTTTTTGGCCTGAAATACACTTGTGTGTGTCCCGTAGATCTGCTTTAAGTGGATAATTCTTTCTAGTTATATCAGCACCTGGCAGTGAGAATATCACAAAAGTCTTGTGAAATCTGCTATTCTTTTATGATAGAAGAGTGGGTGAGGACACTGTACACCAGGCGAGATCCCTGGGAACAATGTTCTTTCAAATTGAACACCAAGACAAGCTGTATTCCTCCTGAGCTGCAGGTTTATTTCTCATCTTACGTGACTGATCGTGTCTTTTGCTCTTGCTAACTCTGCTGTCCATCTCCAGTAGCTACTTAGCAAATTATGGAATTTTTACTGTGTACCAACTCTATACTGGATTCATTTTTGCCCCCTCATTGCGTTTTTCTTCAGCTCTGTTTTTCTTTTTATGATATTGCAAGCGTTTATGTGGATCACTGCAATCTTTTTTTAGAACAGGTGAAACATACTAATAGGTACACCTCCATATTAAGGCCTCCATTTAGTAATTTCACATCACCACATTTAGACATTCTAAGATCTTACAAGAGGGTTTCCATGAGCATCAGCAAGATGGCTGAGAAAAATTAATTGTAGGTACCAATATCTTAGGGAGTAAAAGTATAGCAGAAAACCCCAAAGTTACCTGAGAAATATTTAAAAACAAAACAAAAAACCGAGCCTTATAAAAAGAAAGGTAGTTGTTGTGAACTCTTGTGACTCCTGGGATATCAATTACCTTTATCCATGCATGAGAGATAGTCGCTCAGTCCTGTATGACTCTCTGAGACCCCATGGGCTTGTAGCCTGCCAGGCTACTCCGTCCATGGAATTCTCCAGGCAAGAACAGTGGAGTGGGTTGCTATTTCCTTCTCCAAGGTTGCCCATGCATACTCAGTTACTAAGCCGTGTCCAGCTTCTTGTAACCCCTCAGACTATAGCCCACCAGGTTCCTCTGGCCATGTTATTTCCCAGGCAAGAATACTAGAATGGATTGCCATTTCCTTCTCCAGTCAATTACCTCTGGCTTATCTTTAATAAAAACAGCAATAAATATTTAAATAAATAAATCTCTGCCTTGATTGTTTCACTAATTCCCTAGTTCAATCCACTTTCTTCAGCTTGTGAAGAGAACAGTACTCTATATGGAGAGGGGGAAAATTATTTTCTCCCTGGAAATTATCATCAATTTCAAAAATTCCATAACTTTCCCGTTGAGTTACTCAAGTGATGCTGGCCTAAAGGGATGCAGATGGTCTGTGATTTTTCTACCTTCCAAAGTATTCACATTTGTTTGCATTTTGTTCTGTCTGTTATTTCACAGCATTAAACCACATTTGTTTAGTTGTAAACATAGTGGGTAGGCAGAATAATTAGATTCTGGTTCTAGCTCTTAGGGTTATGTAACTGGGAACAAGGCATGAATTTCTGTACCTCGGGACGTTCATCTGTACGAAGGGGAAGATAACCAGATTCCTCAGAGCTGGTGTGAAGATTCAGTGAAATAATACACATGCTTAGAACAATGTGTGGTGTTCCACACCTTCTTCATATCATCATCTATTTTCATTTCATCTTCTTCTGTATTTTCAGGGGAAACAGGTGGCATAGCACAGGAACTCTTGTAGATAGACAAGGAATAGAAACATAACACTGAAAGCTTCCATCTATAATTTGCCAGTGTCATCACCGCATGGTGCAGCAGTGACTAAAGTCATCATTGTCCCTGCTGACCAGCTTGTGCAGCTTACTAATCACCCAATTCGATTCTGAGGGCACGGAATGGAATTTTCATTTTTGACAGACCTGACACCACAGGCTGTCCATTATTAAACCACACATTTGGCCTTTCTGTCCCAGGTTGTCTGCAATATGTGGACAATCTACAAGTCTTCCCACAGGGATTTGAATGAGGTTAAAATGTGTCGATTGGCTTTTATCCCTGTTCACATGGTGCTTTACAAGATGAGTTAAGGATGCCCAGATACAGCAGTTCATCATTCTGTTTCTGTGCAAGGTGCAATGCAAGGCAGCCAAGAAGAAGCTGCCCTTCAGTCCTTGGATTCAGAGGTTTCTGGCTTTGTGTGCAAGCTCCTATTCTCACACAGACTTGGGCAGTGTGAAAAGAAGTAATAAAACTCTGAGTTCCAGGAAGGCACACACAGAGAGAAATGATTCTTGATCTTTAAAGCCGGGGCATCACTGCAGTAGTGCTAAGAGAGCTAAGGGGCTTCTCAGATGGTGGAGCAGTAAAGAATCCTCCTGCTAATGCAGGAGACGCAGAAGCCGCAGGTTCCATCCCTGGGTCAGGAAGATCTCCAGGAGGAGGAAATGGCAACCAACTCCAGTATTCTTTTCTCGGGAATCCTATGGACAGAGGAGCCTGGGCTACAGCCCATGGGGTCACAAAAGAGTTGGACGTGACTGAGCATACTTGAGCAAGAGAGCTGAAGCACAGTCCAAAGACAGGCCCAGTAATGAATCTGAACAGGAAAGGGACTCACTGCCAGTCAACAGTGCCCTATGGACCAGCCAGGCTTCTCAGTTCAGGTTTTTCTGTCTGCTTTTCCCTCACTGATTCTATTTGTCAAGTTAAAAAAAAAAAAAAAAGAAAGAAAATGACAAAGATCAATATGACTGATCCAAGAAAAAATTGGGGAGAGAAATCTCACTTCCCTGGTCTTGCTTTTCTGCAAATCCTCTTTCCTGAACCCCTAGGAGTACATCCCCTCTACTTCTTTCAGGAGATGAGAACTTTTCAGCCTCTATGGAATCCCCTCCCCAATTCCAATCCCATTCCTGCTTCCCAACCAAAGCAGACAAGTAAACCTACCAAGGATACACTGAATTCATTTACATAAATAATTTACTTTTCCAAGTAATAGTGCTCCCTCCTTCCCTTGAAACTGTACTACAACTCAGATTCTCCTTAAGAGAATCTAATTCTGGTTATTAAGAAAACAAGGTCAGAAATTTTGTGTTCATTCTTCTGCTTCCAGATGACCAGACATAAAGGACCCAATGGCCTTCTCAGATTGCTTTCTTGCTCTCACAAGAGCTTCTATTTATCTGCTGGAAACACATATGTGGTCTCTCTTGTATATGACAGATATGCAATCAAATATCACAGTGGCTCGAGGTCATGCAGTACCCAGATGCTGGGACAAATGATGAGGTCAACTGTACATGAACAAAGCTTTGGGTTAGAGAGATGGTGGAGAATACAAGGGAACCTCAGCTCCTAAGGAACCACAGCCTCTGTTCTGCAATACACAAGTGTATAACAAAACAACAGTGACATAATGCATAACTTAGAAATGTTATCAATATTAATGATTGCCTTAGGCAAAAGAAAACTCAGAATGTAATTTGGTTGGTAGACTAAAGCTCATGATTACAATATGTGGTAAATTTCTCGGTTTCTATGTCAATTAGAATTTAAACACAATGATCATTATTTATGTGTGTATTAGGTATAAATATTTAATATGGATTATATTAAATGTTTGACAGATTAACAATGTTCTATATTTTATAGAAATGCAAGGGTAAAATATATATCTAAGGTAGTCTTTATAATTTGTTTATTCATAACGTTTGGGTCATTTGCTTACAACTTTAAAAACCTTACATACCACCCCCATGACTACCAGAAAGAAGTTTCTGGCTCAGTTTATCTTTATCTATTCTACCTGGGTGATACATTCAGTGTGAAGGAGACTGCAAGTCCCCCCACTTTGCTTGGATTGTAGTTTTTATTTTTTAACCATTTATCATTTATTATCATTTTAATTTACAATATTGTATTGGTCTTGCCATACATCAACGTAAATCCATCACGGGTGTACAAGTATTCTCCATCCTGAACCCCCATCCCCTCCCCATACCATCCCTCTGGGTCATAGTTTTTATAATTGCATACAACCAGGTTCAATTTGTACCTAGGCTGAGATTTTCTCAGTACAATATATGCACCTTTCTTCTCACTATTCTCCAGGTAATTTTCTCTTAAATTGCAATTTGATTACTATCTGATGATTAAGATCCCAAGACTTATTTTAAAAATTCCATATTTAGTCAAAAACTGTAAAAGAGTAAAAGTAACTGTTCCTCTGAATCATTACCTACTGTTTTAGTTCTTTTATTAGAGAAATTTTAAATTAGCAACTTAAGACTTAGGAAAAACATTAATTTAAAAATATTTTGATTGAAAAAAATTTTGATCAAAAGTATCAAATATTGCTCAGAAAAGGTCACTGTTATTTAATTTCACAGTATAAATATACAAAGCAACTGGTGAAATATCACTGTAAAAAATATTTCTTTTTGCTTCATATGATGTGATAACTAATCTAGAGCCAGACATCTTGGAATGTGAAGTCAAGTGGGCCTTAGAAAGCATCACTAAGAACAAAGCTAGTGGAGGTGATGGAATTCCAGTTGAGCTGTTTCAAATCCTGAAAGATGATGCTGTGAAAGTGCTGCACTCAATATGCCAGCAAATGTGGAAAACTCAGCAGTGGCCAAAGGACTGGAAAAGGTCAGTTTTCATTTCAATCCCAAAGAAAGGCAATGCCAAAGAATGCTCAAACTACCGCACAATTGCACTCATCTCACAGGCTAGTAAAGTAATGCTCAAAATTCTCCGAGCCAGGCTTCAGCAATACGTGAACCGTGAACTCCCTGATGTTCAAGCTGGTTTTAGAAAAGGCAGAGGAACCAGAGATCAAATTGCCAACATCTGCAGGATCACGGAAAAAGCAAGAGAGTTCCAGAAAAACACCTATTTCTGCTTTATTGACTATGCCAAAGCCTTTGACTGTGTGGATCACAATAAACAGTGGAAAATTCTGAAAGAGATGGGAATACCAGATCACCTAACCTGCTTCTTGAGAAATCTGTATGCAGGTCAGGAAGCAACAGTTAGAACTGCACATGGAACAACAGACTGGTTCCAAATAGGAAAAGGAGTATGTCAAGGCTGTATATTGTCNTCTTGATGTTCAAGCTGGTTTTAGAAAAGCCAGAGGAACCAGAGATCAAATTGACAAAATCCACTGGATCATGGAAAAAACAAGAGAGTTCCAGAAAAACATCTATTTCCGCTTTATTGACTATGCCAAATCGTTTGACTGTCTGGATCAAAATAAACTGAGGAAAACTCTGAAAGAGATGGGAATACCAGACCACCTGACGTGTCTCTTGAGAAATCTGTATGCAGGTCAGGAAGCAACAGTTAGAACTGGACATGGAACAACAGACTGGTTCCAAACAGGAAAAGGAGTACATCAAGGCTGTATATTGTCACCCTGCTTATTTAACTTATATGCAGCATACATCATAAGAAATGCTGGACTGGAAGAAACAAGCTGGAATCAGATTACCGGGAGAAATATCAATAACCTCAGATATGCAAATGACTCCACCCTTACTGCAGAAAGTGAAGACGATTTAAAAAACCTCTTGATGAAAGTAAAAGAGGAGAATGAAAAAGTTGGCTTAAAGCTCAACATCCAGAAAACGAAGATAATGGCATCTGGTCCCATCTCTTCATGGGAAATAGATGTGGAAACAGTGTCAGACTTTATTTTGGTTGGCTCCAAAATCACTGCAGATGGTGACTGCAGCCAAGAAATTAAAAGGCGTTTACTGCTTGGAAGAAAAATTATGACCAACCTACAGAGCATGTTCAAAAGCAGAGACATTACTTTGCCAACTAAGGTCCGTCTATTCAAGGCTATGGTTTTTCCTGTGGTCATGTATGGATGTGAGAGTTTGACTGTGAAGAAGACTGAACACCGAAGAATTGATGCTTTTTAACTGTGGTGTTGGAAAAGATTCTTGAGAGTCCCTTGGACTTCAAGGAGATCCAACCAGTCCATTCTGAAGGAGATCAGCCCTGGGATATCTTTGGAAGGAATGATGCTGAGGCTGAAACTCCAG
>SJYX01006616.1:46134-116496 GCA_006410675.1 Oreotragus oreotragus | reverse complement strand
TAAGGTCCGTCTAGTCAAGGCTATGGTTTTTCCTGTGGTCATGTATGGATGTGAGAGTTGGACTGTGAAGAAGGCTGAGCATGGAAGAATCGATGCTTTGGAACTGAGGTGTTGGAGAAGACTCTTGAGAGTCCCTTGGACTGCAAGGAGATCCAACCAGTCCATTCTGAAGGAGATCAGCCCTGGGATTTCTTTGGAAGGAATGATGCTAAAGCTGAAACTCCAGTACTCTGGCCACCTCATGCGAAGAGCTGACTCATTGGAAAAGACTCTGATGCTGGGAAGGATTGGGGGCAGGAGGAGAAGGGGACGACAGAGGATGAGATGGCTGGATGGCATCATGGACTTGACGAACGTAAGTCTGAGTGAACTCCGGGAGATTGTGATGGACAGGGAGGCCTGGCGTGCTGCGATTCATGGGGTCACAAAGAGTTGGACACGACTGAGTGACTGAAGTGAACTGAACTGAACTGAACTAAAGGCAATTGAGACAAGCACAACACATAAGTAAGACAACATTGGCAATCACAAATACACTAATAAAAACAGATGAACCATCAATGACAAAATAATATATAAACATATGAACAAGAGCATGACTGGAAACCCCAGAAGTATCACATTCAGTATTAACCTAAATATCATATGTGTCATATATATATATATATGTGTGTCAGTGTGTGTGTAAAGTCAATTTTTACACCATTACCTATTTCAGTATCAGGTAATATTTTTATTGTCTTATTCATAGAGATTTCTCTTAATACAACAGCACTAACAGATATAGAACTATCTGGACTCTCAAATGATAAATGCTGAAATCATTTTTATAGATATTGCATACACATGATTGGTTCCACTATGTATAGATCATATACAGATAACTAATTTTAATTAAAAATTAAAATTTAATTAATTTTAATAGCACAAAATATTTTAAAAGTGTATTACTGACCTGAATATAAACATTCAGAATAAAAACTTTACATTAAATGGATACTTTCTAAATAATACATAATTTAATAAGGGAGATAAAATTGATAACATATAAATTTGCCTTGTGCCAATCCAAAACCATTACCCCAATTCAATTTGATTATATAAAGTCACAGTAAATAATATTTTAAAATAGAAAACTAAAAAAAATAAAGAGAAAAAGTAACAACAAAAAATAATATTACTGACCTGAATATAAACATTCAGAATAAAAACTTTACATTAAATGGATACTTTCTAAATAATACATAATTTAATAAGGGAGATAAAATTGATAACATATAAATTTGCCTTGTGCCAATCCAAAACCATTACCCCAATTCAATTTGATTATATAAAGTCACAGTAAATAATATTTTAAAATAGAAAACTAAAAAAAATAAAGAGAAAAAGTAACAACAAAAAATAGTCATATATTGACATTGTATGATATATAAACTTACCTATACTCCAAAAGCTATCCAACATTCTCTCCATTTTATAAATACCTCTTAACTATTAATTGATTGAATTGTTCTTTTTGTTCAAGTTCTTTTATATTTTCAATTACCACAATGCATTAGGTGACTTGTTTGCATTATGTGTGAATGCCAACTATAAAATATGAATGATACACTTAAAATTACTTGAGTTGCAAAACCTGACCAAATATCTGAACACTAGAATAACATTAATTAAATAAATGGCCTACTCCCATATGACTGCGACTGAGAACTGTCCATTAACAGCAATTTATCTACAGCTGTGATGATTTATCCACATCTAGTGCATTGTGTTCCAAACTTTAAAATTACTAAGTCATGATGAAGGATGAGAAGGGCTAGTCCAAACTGTTTGAAGACATTTAAGACCTGAAATTTACCAATCTTTAACTGCAAGAGAATATTCTAAATCTTTATTTTATAAATTGTAAAACACTAAAATAGGGGGGAAAAAAAGTATTTTTAACCCTTACAACTTACATATTACAAAATGGTCTCCACAGAAGATTAATTAAATTTTCCGTCTCTACTCATATTGGTTTCAATTACAGAGTAACTTTGATAATATTAAGTAGTCTAAATATTAGATTTAAAGTATATAGAAGACTTCTATATACTCTCTAGTATATACAGCCATCTCTAATNGGGGAAAAAAAGTATTTTTAACCCTTACAACTTACATATTACAAAATGGTCTCCACAGAAGATTAATTAAATTTTCCGTCTCTACTCATATTGGTTTCAATTACAGAGTAACTTTGATAATATTAAGTAGTCTAAATATTAGATTTAAAGTATATAGAAGACTTCTATATACTCTCTAGTATATACAGCCATCTCTAATAGATTTTAGCTACTTTATTTTCAAGCAAACATTGAATATACTACTTACAAATGGTGGATGCTCTTCTTGACATTCTCAAAATAGAAATTCTGTAAGGACATCATCATAATATAAGTAATATTATCAACATCATGGCAGAAATTCACTTAAAATTATGTCTGTGAACTCCTCCCTGATGAAGCCTTGTTTTCATATTCTTTCTTATGTTCTTCCCAAAGCCTAACTTCATGAGGCCCTGAGATGTAGCATGCATTCAAGCATTAGCTGACTGGATAAAACACTATTCAGTTCAGTTCAGCCACTCAGTCGTGTCTGACTCTTTATGACCCCATGGACAGCAGGACACTGGGCCTCCCTGTCCATCACCAACTCCCGGAGCTCACTCAAACTCATGTCCATTGAGTCAGTGATGCCATTTAACCATCTCATCCTCTGTCGTCCCCTTCTCCTCCTGCCCTCAGTCTTTCCCAGCATCAGGGTCTTGTCTAATGAGTCAGCACTTAGCATCAGGTGGCCAAAGTACTGGAGCTTCAGCATCAGTCCTTCCAATGAATATTCAAGATTGATTTTCTTTAGGATTGACTTTTCATCTCTTTGCAGTCCAAGGGACGCTCAAGAGTCTTCTCCAACACCACAGCTCAAAAACATCAGTTCTTTGGTGCTCAGCCTTCTTTATCGTCCAGCTCTCATATCCACACATGAATACTGGAAAATCCATAGCTTTGATTAGACAGACCATTGTCAATAAAGTAATATCTCTGCTTTTTAATATGCTGTCTAGGCTTTTCATAGCTTTTCTTCCAAGGAAAAGGTGTCTTTTAATTTCATGGCTGCGTCACCATCTGCAGTGATTTTGGAGCTCAAGAAAATAAAGTCTGTCAGTGTTTCCATTGTTTCCCCATCTATTTACCATGAAGTGATTGGACCAGATCCCATGATCTTAGTTTTCTGAATGTTGAGTTTTAAGTCAACTTTTTCACTCTCCTCTTTCAGTTTCATCAAGAGGCTCTTTAGTACCTCTTAACTTTCTGCCATAAGGGTGGTGTCATCTGTAAAGTTAAGGTTATTGNGGACCAGATCCCATGATCTTAGTTTTCTGAATGTTGAGTTTTAAGTCAACTTTTTCACTCTCCTCTTTCAGTTTCATCAAGAGGCTCTTTAGTACCTCTTAACTTTCTGCCATAAGGGTGGTGTCATCTGTAAAGTTAAGGTTATTGATATTTCTCCCTGTAATCTTGATTCCAGGTTGTGCTTCATCCAGCATGGCATTTCGCATGGAAGGTCCCTTGGAGAAAGAAAAGGCAACCTACTCTAGTATTCTTGCCTGGGAAATCCCATGGACATTACAGTCCATGGGATAGCAAAGAGTCGGACATGACTGAACATGAGCATTAGGGGATAAGATTTACACAAGGATCCATTGATGTGTATATTACATAAGCATTCCATATATTTCATGTAGAATTACTTCCCTGGTGGCTTAGACAGTAAAGTGTCTGCCTACAATGTGGAAGACCCAGGTTCGATCCCTGGGTTGGGAAGATCCCCTGGAGAAGGAAATGACAACCCATTCCAGTATTCTTGCCTGGAAAATCTCATGGACGGAGGAGCCTGGTAGGCTACAGTCCATGGGGTCACAAAGAGTCAGACACGACTGAGCGACTTCACTTTTACATAGAATACAGAACTATTACATATACATTATACATATACATACATATTACATGTATTTTACATGTGTATCTGTTTCCCTAGCAAAAGGTCGCACAATATAGATATAAGTGAATTATCTGTGGTTTACAGAAAATCTATAGTGTGGAATATACACTTCTGTGTTACGACAGACTCACCAATATTCCCTCTTTAACATTACCCCTTCATGCATCAGTGATATGCCTCACTCATTTTTACATATCAATCCACCATATCTTATGAAGACTGAACTTAAAATTCTTAAAATGAAGAGCTCTCCTCTCCTCTCCTCTAATTCTCCCGCATCATTTCTAGAATGTGCCTCTAGATGGGGAATATATCCATCTTGGTGCAGATTCCCTCAGAAGCAGACCTTGAGATAAGGATGGAAGTGTAAGTAGTTTACTTGAGAAATGATCCAGAAAATACCAGTTAGGAAGAGAGGGAAGAAAGCTAATAAAGCTCACAATATCAAGCCAGTTACGCCCCTATACCACTTAGAGTGGGGTCCCATAGGACACAGTATAAAGAATATAAGCTAGAGTGGTCCCAACCAAGGAACTAGGAGGCCACAGTATTTATCTGACAAATGTGTATTTACTCAGTGGTACTTCTGGCTTGCTCTCCCAGAGGGCCAGGTGTGCACGTAAGGCCAAGAGGAAACAAACAAAAAATATCAGGCAGAGGGTGTTCCTAGAAAATATCCAGTAAATATGGGCAGAGCACTAAATGCATCTGTTGGCAGAACTGTCTACTTATTCCCGGATTAAAGAGTGCTTCCTCCTTTTCTCTGTAGGAATTGAGCCCACGAAGATAACTGAGAACAACATTGCTACTCACACTTAATGGCAAAGAGAAATTTGTGACTGTACTAAAGGCAAAAGGGATGACTTCACTTGCAAACTTTGACTCGTGGATTAAGAAGGGAACGCAACAAAGAGCACCTCATCTAAGCTAGATTCTATAAAATTATTCTTATAAATAGAAATTTAATTAGGTAGAGGAAAATTAGGAGCTTCTTAAGTAATTTGAGTCACAAAGGACTGAACCCAAGTGTCATCTTTACACTTGTAAGGTATATCACCATAACAAGTATTTAATTTCAAAGAACCTGAGTTTCCTAATCCTTAAAATAATTACCTACAACTCAAGGACTATCAGAGAATTGACTGAAATAATAACTATCGTAAGTTAACATATACATATGTTTTTACATGTCTGTTACACACACATACACATATAATATATAATATAGCTAACATATAGCACTAGCTAAGAACTCAGTATAAACTGCTAGTTTTACAGGAATATCTTACAGAAATACAATTACTGAAATTTGTAACAGCTGAAGGACTTGCCTAAGGCCACTCAGGTAGTGAATAAATAAGCACAGCACTGAAGTCTGGGTCCTCCATATTAATCAAAGGATCTTGTCTTCAAAGATGGACAACAAACAAAACCAAAACTAAACAGCAAGTTTTCATGGAGGCACAAAATTACCTTTAAATGTGAATGAACAATGTTTAAAATGTTAATACTGTAACCGAATAGGACCCTATGGGGAGTTCCCAAGACAGATTTCCCCCGACCATGTCCTCTGCCTGCCCCTTGTCTGTAGAAAACTTTAGCCTCCAAGGCTGAGTTCCAAAGAATAAATTTAACTGGAGAAGTGGGGAAATGGCAGAAAGAAAGGAAAACAGTCAAGTAAAACAAAATAAGAATATGTCAGCCATTAGACAAAGTCAAGGACCTCAATGGCCATCAAAACATTCTGAGCCCTATCTTCAGGCTGTTCTGCAGACACAAGGACCCCCACTAGGTGGAAGAAGTTAACTTCCTGCTGTCCACAACCTGGTAGACCCCAAGTTGGTTTAGAACCAGAAAGTTGAACATGTAGACTCCTGATTACCTCACCACCAACCAATCGAAAGAATGTCCAGGAGCTGCACACACTGCACAACTGCCCCTCCTCCACATTCTGTCTTTAAGAACATCTCCCTGAAAGCTACTGGGAAGTTTAGGCATTTCCAGAACCAGCTACCTGGACTCCTTGCTTGGTGCCCTGAAATCAAGGCTGCACTTGCCAGGGCTTCCCTGGTGGCTCAGATGCTAAAGAGTCTGCCTGCACTGCGGGAGACTCGGTTTCATCTCTAGGTGAGGAAGTGGCCCCTGGAGAAGGAAATGGAAACCCACTCCAATATTCTTGCCTGGAAAATCCCATGGACAGAGGAGCCTGGCAGGCTACAGTCCACGGGGTTGCAAAGAGTTGGACACGACTGAGCAACTTCACTTTTTCTTTTGCCTTCACCACAAAGCATTGTCAGTAGATTAGCTTTACTTCACAGGCAAGTGGACCCAAGTTTAGTTTGGTAACAATACTTTATTAGTAAATACGGCCAAATNAAATCCCATGGACAGAGGAGCCTGGCAGGCTACAGTCCACGGGGTTGCAAAGAGTTGGACACGACTGAGCAACTTCACTTTTTCTTTTGCCTTCACCACAAAGCATTGTCAGTAGATTAGCTTTACTTCACAGGCAAGTGGACCCAAGTTTAGTTTGGTAACAATACTTTATTAGTAAATACGGCCGAATTTTAAACTTGGGCTAGTATAAACTTATATTATAAAAGGGATTTTAAAAGTGCAAAACATTTTTTAACATGGCAATGACTCATTTAGGATGCATTCAACTAACTAAAATTCTTAATTAACTAAATATCTTCAGCATCCCTAGAAAAGTGAGGGCAACCCCATAAGCAATCATTATCTTAGATACGATGTTTAAAAAACAAACGAGGCTATCACCACCAGTCTGAAATATGTCTAGGTACTCTGCCAACTCACATTTTTGCAATGAGGATTTCTATTCAATTAATACATGATGATCCTGATGTCCTGAAGTAACAAATATAGATCCAATCACTATGAACACCAAGCTGCACTTGATGAGCCACTGAGCTAAGTTAAAATAGTGTATTTAAATGTCAATTAGCACTGAAATTTGTTTAAATATTCTTTTCTTCATCTTTAGTCAACCAGAACACCTTACTTTCCAAGCATACTGGTATGAATTCTTTAATTTTCATCAATGTATACATTTTTGCCTAAAGAGAGTAAACTGAAATATCATCTACAAAACATCTATATCCCTTTAAATTACTAACATGAGACCAAAGAAGAAGGCCACAAGTGATGCCTCAGATAAAATCCCCTGTGTGTAGTGTGGGTTTGTAGTGGGAGCTGGGATGGGAGGAAGGTATTTCCCAGTGGTTGAACAAGGAAATTCTGAATGGGGCCAATAATGGGTTTTTTATGTATTTAAAATAGAACAGCAATACCAAACTGAAACTTAACGAAACATTTCGGTTGAGTTGAAAGTCTAGTTAATATACATATATTATTTTAAAACAAAGAAATGTGGCATGTAATACCTAAATGACTATTTCAGAAAATACCAAATTCAATGAAACATAAAATGTGCTTTTTAAAAAATAATAAGAAGAAATAACAAGAGTAATTCCAAAAGTATAACGAAGCAAAGTAGTGATTCTACAGATAAAACACATGAGCAATACGTCGCTAATAACACTTTTTGAAATTTATGTTTTAATTTTGTGACATATATACTATTTTGGTTAAATACATTACTTATGAGAAGGTTGGATCAAGCTATAAGAACACATTATGAATAATGATCATCGTTACCCGTTCAAAGTGAGTTTTTCCAATTGCAAACGCTGTCATTTTCACTAACTACCTGTTACATATTGAAACCATCTGTCTACCTGTGTCTCCAAATGTTTAAAAAGCATAAAATTCCCAGTGGCAGGTGGACACCTAATCAGGTGTGCTTTTTCAATCAACTCGGATGCATTTTCGAATTTGATTAACAACAGCCAAGGGGAAAATATGAAAACTGATCGGCAGTGATGCTGCGTGCCATTTGGACGTACTATACCTGTCACACCAGCCTCATCCACACCCTGGGAAAGCACAGATAGACGAAAGAATAAGCACCAAATAAATGCAATAAATACATTGCAGGGGTCCGAAAGTGAAAAGGAGTTCCTTGCCTACACCAGTTGCCCTATAGTCAAAATGGAGAGACATGTCAGAGTCCCTCTCCCACCCTCCCCCAAGCTCTGGCTCCCTTTCCTCATCTCCCTCCTTTTAGCCTTTCGGCCTCCCTGTTCCTCCCTTTTCCAGCTGTATCTCCGGAGCCACACTGCAGCACACCACTCACCTGTCGTCGTTCTGCCATCCTTGGTCCCCGAGCAGCAAATCCCGAAACCTGTACCTGGGAGGCAGAGGGGGCACTTCGCTCTCCAGATCAACCATCCTTCCTCAAAGAGTGGGAAACGTGAGACAACGAATGGAGGAGGCGAGGAGGGCGAGCGAAAGAAAATGTTGCGGAGTGTGGGGGTTGCGGGGGGCGAGGACTTCGTTAAAGGCGGCGGCGGGAAGGGGTACCGCAGCAGGGGAAGGTGCCTGGGAGGGTGGAGGGGGTCTGAGCCCAGCCGGAAGCTGAGGCCGAAAGGGGCCGGCTCCTCTCCTCCGGAGAGTGTGATGGGGATGATGCAAACCCAGCCCAGGAGCAAAAGTCTGGCTCTGACAAGGACCGACGATGCCAAGGAACCGCCCCCAGGCTGGGCGCCGCCTCTAGTCGCCAGGACTCGGGGGAGGCGGGAATGCAAAAGTTACTTGGCCCGAAAAAAAGAGAAAAGACGCGCGGTGCCTAGAAAGAGAGGAGAGGGGTGGGTGTGCGCGCAGCGCGAGGGTGAAAGCCCGTCCTGCCCGGCTGCAGGCGCGACTCTCCTCGGAGGGTAGCCCAGCCTGCAGCAGGTTCCCGCAGGCGGAAGCCCCGCACGGCCGCGCAGGCGCCGGGGGGCCGGGGCTGGGGGTCCCGGCGCAGCGCAAGTGCTCTCCCCGTGGGCGGGGCCGCCGCGGAGGCCCCGCCAATGAGACGCCCCTCGTTAGCATAACGGTGACGGAGGTGCCGCGGGACGACCAATGGGGGCGAGCCTAATTAGTGGGCTCCCGGGCTGAATCCCCCCTCCGGAGGAGGGGGACCCGCGCGCGTCGAGTGTCCCCAGGTCACCCGGCTCCTCGTCTTTGGCCGCCTTCAGCCAGGTAGGCAGCGTGGAAATGGCACGTTCCTGGAGAGGGAATCCCCGCTCCCAGCTTCAGGAAAGTCCTAGTCTTTTTTTTTTTCTCATAGACTGAAAGCCAGGGAGGTGTTTTCCCTGATCCTGGAAAGGAATGAATAAGGGCCACTTTAGGCCGTTGCAGAGAAGTGTTTAGATGCTGGCAGGGAGGGCGCGTTGGAATGCGTGGAGGATGACCTACTAGGGCAAGAGTGTGGTGCTGTGGGCTTCCATGTGGCCTTCGCCTTGCTCAGCGCGCCCCTGTTAGTGGTCCACGCGGGCAGAGGAAGGGTGAACCCGAGAGTCCACAGCCTGCTTTTCAGAATGGACCGCAGCTTATGGGAACATGCCTATGTTGCTCTTCTACCAAACACCGACTCCATCAGGGTATGTACATTCAGACACCAGCTACTTCTCCCCTGAGAGACACGGGCCTGAGGGTACAGAGAAGGTTGTGTCGCGGCCAGTGGCCTCAGGGATCTCATCGTTTGCTTGGAGGATCAAGCTTATAAATGAAGTGATACAACATGAGACACAGTAATCCAGCAACATACAGAGTTTTGGAAATACCTATGAGATAACACACTTTTTCATGCACGGAAGGGTCGAGACAGAAAATGAATAAGTCTTTTATGTTACTTTGCAACTTACTCAAGGAAAGGGAAGAAAGCAGTGGAGAGAGCAGAGAGAATCATGAGTGCATGCAAAATGCTAGTTTAAAATGTTTGATTCATTCAGGAGTCAGTGATTAATTTGGTATGATTAAATTCTCAATGAGGTCATGGAGTGGAGGGTTAAATACAGAAAGTTCAATAAAAAAAATCAAAATGTAGAAGCAGAGAAAATCGAGTGAGCACCTACTTAAATCTTAAGAATCAGCGGAAATAGATGTCTCTGTCTTCCAAATCCTACCCATTCTTCCAGACCCATCTCAAATGACATCTCCTCTATTAGATCTCCTGATGCTTCCAATTGGCTAAGATGCCTTCTTCCTTTGAACCCTTCATACCCTCTGTGAGTGTTTTGCTTGGAGTGCTTATTATTTTCTCGCCGGCTGTATGATTAACTGTGCATTTTTCTACATCTTATCCCCCTTCCCGTGACTTATCTTTCTAGCACAGTGCCTTCAAAATGAGTAACATCTCAACACATACTGTTGAGATGCATTAAAGGCTCTTAAACCTAGGAAGTTAATCTTTTTTTTTTTTTTTTTCCTTTTGGCTTTAACTCCAAAGTTATGTGTTTATGGTTTGTGTGTGTGTGTGTGTGTGTGTTGCCACCTCTTTGCCAAATGAGAAAGGTGAATCTGTACATTGTTAGTTTAGGTGGGATGGGCCGGGGTTGGGGAGAGAATATCTGTTCTATCTTTTGGACCTTATAATCTGCTATTAAGATAGCTCTCTGAAGTTTACTTTTTTTTTTACTGTTGCAGGCTAGTATTTATATTTTTATTTATATTATTATAGTCAGCTTTTATATACAGGGCAGAAATCTGAAGTATTTATGTATCAGTAACCAATTCAGAAGCAAGGCACTAAAATGAAGAAAAAACAATAGCTGTTTAGTGTTGGATTCTTGTGATTTTACAGATTAAAGAGTAAAGCGGCAGCATTCGATTTAAAAGAAAGCTGTGCACCCTCACCCATATGACAGTTTGAATTATTTGGTTTCCAAGTATCCAGGAAACATTTTAAGAGGGAACAAGTACCTCAGGTAGAAAGAAAAAAAAAAAAAAAGGAATAAATAAAAACTTGCTCCGCTAGTAGTGTCATAGCCCAGCTGTCAAGGATACAAAGGGTACAAAGGACCCTGCTGTGTCAAAGCAAGTGGAGACCAATATGTGCCTTACAGTTGTCACCAGTGAAGACTCTTATCTTTCTGAATTTAAGAAAATTAAAAGAATGATGCAATATAACAAATATATCCTGATAATCTTAAAATATAGCAATATTTTGGCATTGAAACTTAATTTTTTTCGGTTTTCTGAAGGCAGACTTTTCATTGTTTGTCATCAATTTTTACTTTTAGCTCTCCCAGCTGCCTTTCTATACTTTTTACTCTTTTTTTCATGCCGAGTCATGCCATTTCCTGCTGTTAAAACATACTTTCCTCTTTCACTCTTTTTATCTTGGTTTCCGTTTTTCAATGTACTCTTTTAATCTCCTATTTCATAGACTCTGTGTGTGTGTGTGTGTGTGTGTGTGTGAAAGCTTTCATTTTACCATAAGAGTCTATTTTTAGAAACAGTTTTAACTTGGTTCTGTACAATTTTGCAACTTGCTTGCTGGTAATCTTAGGTGATCAAATCAAAATCTAGTGTAGATGAGAGCAATAGACTAATTTGGTCTCATAATACTCTGAGAACACTCGCCACAACTCTTCCGAATTACAATAGTGATGGAGTAGACCATACCTAGACTGATAATTAGAAAGAAGATTCATTTCCTAGTCTTTCCAGAAACAGATTTCAGAATATCTTCTAATTTCTTCCTTTTTCAATACAGAAAAGATATTTTTTTCAGATCTTTGATTTCCAGTACGTTAATTATATTAATATTTAATATAAAAATAAATGAGAGTAGAGGGAAGAGTGATTGAAGAGTGAGTGAAGAGTAAAGATAATGAGTGGGAAAGGATTTTGCTTACAAAAAGCAATTTCTTGATAATTATCTTGTGAATAATAAGCATGGTTGGAAGTATAGAATATGTTGGAGTTTTTTAGCCAAAAATATATGCACATTACGTGTGTTATTTTTATGAGAACATTTTTAAAACTGCCAGTGATTATGTCTACTGAGGCCTATAAAAGTTGTTTGAAAATAAATTTTGAATAGAAAAAAATAATTTTATATATGTTAGGCTTCCTACTTCATAGACCCTTCATCTGTGTAGGCAAAAGAAGGCGGGATAATCTACATCTATTCAGCATCATTAAGTTACATAGCAGCATTTCAGTGTAAAAAAGAAAAATGAGTTCAGTTAATTTTTTTAACAAAGATTCATGAAGTCATCACTATGAATTAAACTTCTCATAGTCTAAAGGCGCAGGAGAAGGCCATCCAATCATAGTACACTAAAATATGGCAACACTAGTAATTGTCACTGGCAGCGTATTGCTGAGAAGCACAGAGAGACATCTCATTCTGCTTTGGGAAAATCAGGAAGGCTTTCTGGAGGAGATGACATTTATGGTAAAAAAAAAAAAAGAATTTTAAAAGCAAATGAGAGCATCAGTAACTACACAGGTACAGATAATGGATATGAGAAAGCGATAGCAGATTCCAGCAAATGCAAAAGCTTCATGTAGTTTGAGCTCAGGGTGTATATTTAGGTCGGGAGGGGACAGAGAGAAGGGAGAAAAATTGGCAGGAAGACTGGCAGCCAGGATCTGCCTTCATTTATCATTTGGAGGGGCTTGGCATGCCTTGCCATACGTGTGGGTTTTAATTTGTAGACAATGCTGAACCTTTTGAGGATTTTTAAGGAGGTATGTGACAAAACCCAGTTCATGTTTGGAAAGACCACCATGGTTAGCAGTGAAGATGATTGATTGGTGGGGAGGACAGGAAGGGAAGAAGGGAGACCATTGATGAGCCATTCAGTACGTCAGGAAAGATATGCTGATTGTCTGAAATAATTACAGTGCAGATGGAAAGTAGAAGACAGCTTTGTAGAAAATTAAGAAGATGGTCTTGGAAGGACCAGATAGTTGAGATATTGTGAAAGTTAATGGGGAGTGAAGAATCAATGATTCTGGGCTTCCAGGATGAGTAAGTAGGTGAAGAGTATTATTCTTGGGTGAGACGGGAATACAGAAATAGGTCTAAGTGAGAAAATGAGTTCACTCTAAGCCATCTGCAAAAGGGAGAAGTCAAGAAGGTTTGAATCTATGGGTCTGAATACCAAGAACAGATTTTTATCCAGAGATGTAAAATCAAGAAGCATCCTCTAGAGAAATAACTGCACCTGGCTCAAGGTACCAGGAGGTGACAGCAGGGCAGACACTGAGCCTGTAACGGTACCCACGGGAGCGGATGGGCTGCAGAGGTGGGAGGCGAACAGAAGGGAATTCAGAGACAGGTGTCTCTCTATTTTCTTGATTGATTTTATTCGGTGACCCTTAATTCAAGCTAAAATAGATTCTATCTACAGGAAGAAAACTGTAACAAAACCTGTCCTATATTCTAAGCATGTCCAGCCACATGAACAGAATCATTTTTATTTCAGCAACACTGAAAAGAGGAACCAGTGGAGAGAAAGTGAAAAGGCAGAATATCACCACTGACTCACCAATTCCACCTGAAAAGCACAGGTAGGTAGTTTAGAGGAAGGCCATTTGGAGATTTATGAAGATATTCCAGTAATCAATGTGATTTACCCAAACTTCCAGTGGCTTTTGCCATTCTAAAATTAAAATATCTTCGAGAAGCAGAATGTGTGTTTGCACCTTGCAATGGAAGCTTACCGTAAATTACATTAAGGTAATATATGGCTATAGCATTTTATTATTATTTTAGTAGCAGTGTCCTCTGTGAGTTTCCTCTATGCTTCTGTCCCTTTTCTCAAAGCTTTCCCTAAACACACATCTTATTCAGCATCACTCAATGACAGCCCATATCATTTCCCTTTACCTGTTTCTAAAGTCTCTTCCTTTGAATTTTCGGAGGAAGAAGACAGAATTAAATTAGGTAATAAGTATCAAATGTGTTTAAATACCTTGAAGCATCTTCTCCTACAATAATCCAGGAATCACACCCACATGAGGCTTCTACCTATGAAACGCATACATTTCTGCAGGGAAAAATGATCTCCAGTAGGTTTGGAAAACTCCTGCTCTCATCCTGGTTCTTCCAGTCTTAATGTTGTAGTGTCCCAAATCCAGTTCACAAACAGATCAGAGAAGCCCCCTGTCTCCGTCTTCCTTTTACCCTGAGCCTGTCATCTCCAAACTTTCCAAAACAATAATGGTGACTATGATTTTGTCTTTTTCACAATGCTTGTCAATTGGTGGTCAACAACCTTCTAGTGAGTGAACAAGAAGCTGCCTAAGTGAATGGGTTAAGTCATATTCTTATCATTCTTCAAGCATAGAAACAAAAATGCTAAGAAACTAATACCTGCAGTGCAACTGTTATGTGTCAGACATTATATAGGGGATTCACAACAATTATGAAAACCAAATAACTTTGTCCAGATTTCACAGATGGGAAAACTTAGTCTCAGATGATATCACCCAGGTAGAAGTTCCTAGGCCAAGACGCCAAACCTTGATTTTCTGACTCCAAAGTGCGTGTGCTCCCCAAAATAGCTGAGAAAGAAGATTTATGATAAATAACTGTTAGGTATCTGTGTTTATCAGTTGGTAATCAAAATTAAAATAAAATTATAAAGTTGCCCAGTCCAAGTCCTGCTGAGCCGCTATGCTCCAGCCTATTTCCTTCTTTCTCACTTGTTTTTTTTTTTTTTCTCCTTCTCACCACGGCTGCATCATAACTTCATTATCACTTTGTCAGAGAAGACTTTTATAATCACACTATGCAAAGATTCTCTTTGTGTTTGTGCTTTCCTGGTCTCCAATCCCACGGCAATAGATATGAGCTCTGTAAGTGCTTCCCTAATAGCTCAGTTGGTAAAGAATATGCCTGCAATGCAGGAGACCCCAGTTTGATTCCTGGGTCGGGAAGATCCATTGGAGAAGGGATAGGCTACCCACTCCAGTATTCTTGGGCTTCCCTTGTGGCTCAGCTGGTAAAGAATTTGCTTGCAATGTGGGAAACAAAGGTTTGATCCCTGGGTTGGGATGATCCTCTGGAGAAGGGAATGGCTACCACTCCAGTATTGTGGCCTAGAGAATTCCATGGACTGTATAGTCCATGGGGTTGCAAAGAGTCGGACATGCTTTGCAAAAGTCGGTTGCAAAGCGACTTTCACTTTCACTTAAGGGTAAGACCTTGTGGATCTTGTCAGCATGCAGAACAGTGCCTGGTATATAGTATGGACCCCAAAACAAAGTCTGCTGAATGATAGAAAGCAAGAAAGGAAAGTAAAATGAAGTAGAGAAAGAGAAAATGAGTCAATAATCTGGTCAAATAATTGTCTAGATTTTTTAATTCTAGCATGGAAAAATTGTGATGCATATGTATCAGTCAGTTCAGTCAGTCAGTTCAGTCGCTCAGTCATGTCCGACTCTTTGCAACCCCATGAATCACAGCACTCCAGGCCTCCCTGTCCATCACCACCTCCTGGAGTTCACTCAGACTCACGTCCATCGAGTCAGTGATGCCATCCAGCCATCTCATCCTCTGTCGTCCCCTTCTCCTCCTGCCCCCAATCCCTTCCAGCATCAGAGTCTTTTCCAATGAGTCAACTCTTCACTTGACGTAACCAAAGTACTGGAGTTTCAGCTAAAGCATCATTCCCTCCAAAGAAATCCCAGGGCTGATCTCCTTCAGAATGGACTGGTTGGATCTCCTTGCAGTCCAAGGGACTCTCAAGTCTTCTCCAACACCACAGTTCAAAAACGTCAATTCTTCAGCACTCAGCTTTCTTCACAGTCCAACTCTCACATTCATACATGACCATTGGAAAAACCATAGCCTTGACTATACGGACTTTTGCTGGCAAAGTAATGTCTTTGCTTTTCAATATGCTATCTAGGTTATATGGCAATCTGTATATGGTTTTTCGAGTAGTCATGTACAGATGTGAGAGTTGGACCACAAAGAAGGGTGAGTGCAGAAGAATTGATGCCCTCTAACTGTAGTGCTGTAGAAGACTCTTGAGAGGAGTCCCTTGAACTGCAAGGAGTTCAAACCAGTCAATCCTAAAGGAAATCAACCCTGAATACTGATTGGAAAGATGGAAGTTGAAGCTCTGACACTTTGGCCACCTAATGTGAAGAGCTGACTCATTTGAAAAGACCCTGATTCTGGGACAGATTGAAGGCAGGAGGAGAAGGGGACAACAGAGGATGAGATGGTTGGATGGCATCACCAACTCAATGGTCATGAATCTGAGCAAACTCATGGAGATAGTGGAGGACAGAGGAGCCTGGTGTGCTATAATTCATGGAGTCACAAAGGGTCACAAGTTAGCCACTGAATAACAACAACAACCGTGTGCACGCATGTGCGTGTATCACACTTACCTAAGTAAGGCATGCCAATTTAAAAAGTGTTTTATCAAAGCCTTATATAAAGTATAATAGGTCTTCTCTCATGAGGATGTGACTTGAGAAGTAGAGTAATGCTTGCAAGAAAGAAAAAGAATATGGGTTACGGTCTTGGCAATTAAAATGCTTTTGCTTGTATTGAAATATTGTCAATTTTTACTGATTTCATCTAGTTATAAATTTAAGTTACAAGAAGGAAAACTTCTGCTGATTTCTGTATTATGTCTATAATATATTAACAGCTTATATAGTTACTGTCTGTCCATTCCAATGTTAAATATGACCCCAGGCTCATTTGTTTAAAATTTATAATAATTTGACAATATCTTACATTAAGTGAATATATATTCTTCTCATTTTGAAAATGATTAGATGGAAGAAATGGAAAGCTAAAATAAATCACTCAATAACCACTATAAATGTTATGGAAGCCCAATTTTCCTGAATATTATCATCTGCATCCATTGTCCTCTTGATTTGTACCATTTGAGAATGAAAATAAAATGTGTGTTTACTGTACATTTTTTTAATTTATATAATACTAGGAACACTCTTTGATATAAATCACAGCAAGATCCTCTGTGATCCCCCTCCTAGAGTAATGGCTATGGTTTTTCCAGTAGTCATGTATGGATGTGAGAGTTGGATTGTGAAGAAGGCTGAGCACCGAAGAATTGATGCTTTGGAACTGAGGTGTTGGAGAAGACTCTTGAGAGTCCCTTGGACTGCAAGGAGATCCAACCAGTCCATTCTGAAAGATCAACCCTGGGATTTCTTTGGAAGGAATGATGCTAAAGCTGAAACTCCAGTACTTTGGCCACCTCATGCAAAGAGTTGACTCATTGGAAAAGACTCTGATGCTGGGAGGGATTGGGGGCAGGGGGAGAAGGGGACGACCGAGGATGAGATGGCTGGATGGCATCATGGACTCAATGGACGTGAGTCTGAGTGAACTCTGGGAGTTCATGATGGACAGGGAGGCCTGGTGTGCTGCGATTCATGGGATCACAAAGAGTCGGACACGACTGAGCAACTGAACTGAACTGAACTGAAATGAACTAGAGAAATGGAAACAAAAACAAAAATAAATAAATGGTACATAATTAAACATAAAAGCTTTTGCATAGTTCAGGAAACTATAAACAAGGTGAAAAGACAACTGTCAGAATAGGAGAAGATAATAGCAAACAGAGAAAATGAGACAAAGGGTTAATCTCCAAAATACACAAGCAGCTCATACAGTTCAATACGAGAAAAAACAACCCACTCAAAAAGTGGGCAGAAGGCCTAAACAGACAATTCTCCAAAGAAGACATCAGTTCAGTTCAGTTGCTCAGTAGTGTCTGACTTTTTGTAACCCCATGGACTGCAGCATGCCAAGCTTCCTTGTCCATCACCAACTCCTGGAGCTGGCTCAAACTCATGTCCATAGAGTCAGTGATGTCATCCAACCAGCTCATCCTCTGTTATCCCCTTCTCCTACTTTCAGTCTTTTGAAATATCAGGGTATTTTTCAAGGAATCAGTTCTTTGCATCAGGTGGCCAAAGTATTGGAGTTTCAGCTTCAGCATCAGTCCTTCCAAGGAATATTCAGGACTGATTTCCTTTAGTATCTCCTTGCTGTCCAAGGGATACTTAAGGGTCTTCTCCAACACCACAGTTCAAAAGCATCAATTCCTTGGTGCTCAGCTTTCTTTATAGTCCAACTCTCACATCCATACATGACTACTGGAAAAACCGTATCTTTGACTAGATGTACCTTGGTTGGCAAAGTAATGTCTCTGTTTTTTAATATGCTGTCTAGGTTGGTCATACCTTTTCCTCCATGGAGCAAGTCTTTTAATTTCATGGCTGCAATCACCATCTGCAGTGATTTTGGAGCCTCCTCCCCACAAAAAAAAAAATAGTCTCCCACTGTTTCCATTGTTTCCCCATCTATTTGCCATGAAGTGATGGGACTGGATGCCATGATCTACATTTTCTGAAAGTTGAGTTTTAAGCCAACTTTTTCACTCTCCTCTTTCACTTTCTTCAAGAGGCTTTTTAGTTCTTTGCTTTCTGCAATAAGTGTGGTATCATCTGCATATCTGAGGTTATTGATATTCCTCCCAGCAATCTTGATTCGAGCTTGTTTTTATCCAACCCAGCATTTCTCATGATGTACTCTGCACCGAAGTTAAATAAGCAGGATGACAATATACAGCCTTGATGTACAGATGGCTAATAAACACATGAAAGGATGTTCAACATCAGTCATTATTCAGTTCAGTTCAGTTGATCAGTCATGTCTGACTCTTTGCGACCCCGTGAATCACAGCACGCCAGGCCTCCCTGTCCATCACCAACTCCCAGAGTTCAATCAGACTCACGTCCATCGAGTAAGTGATGCCATCCACCCATCTCATCCTCTGTCGTCCCCTTCTCCTCCTGCCCCCAATCCTTCCCAGCATCAGAGTCTTTTCCAATGAGTCAACTCTTCGCATGAGGTGGCCAAAGTACTGGAGTTTCAGCTTTAGCATCATTCCATCCAAGGAAATCCCAGGGTTGATCTCCTTCAGAATGGACTGGTTGGATCTCCTTGTAGTCCAAGGGACTCTCAAGAGTCTTCTCCAACACCACAGTTCAAAAGCATCATTTCTTCAATGCTCAGCTTTCTTCACAGTCCAACTCTCACATCCATACATAACCATTGAAAAAACCATAGCCTTGACTATACGGACCTTTGTTGGCAAAATAATGTCTCTGCTTTTCAATATGCTGTCTATCACTCATTATTAGAGAAATGCAAATCAAAACTAAAGACACAGTCCAACTCTCACATCCATACATAACCATTGAAAAAACCATAGCCTTGACTATACGGACCTTTGTTGGCAAAATAATGTCTCTGCTTTTCAATATGCTGTCTATCACTCATTATTAGAGAAATGCAAATCAAAACTAAAGGGTTACACCTCACAGTGGTCTGAATGGCCATTATCAAAAAAATCTTCAAGCAATAAATGCTGGAAAGGTTGTGGACAAAAGAGAACTCTCTGGCACTGTCGATGGCAATGCAGTTTGGTACAGTCACAGTGGAGAACAGTATGGAGATTCCTTAAAACCTAGGAATAAAACTACCATATGACCCAACAATCCCACTCTTGGATATATACGCTGAGGAAACCATCATTAAAACAGACACATGTATCCCAATATTCATTGCAGCACTATTTACACTAGCTAGGACATGGAAGCAACCTAGATTCCCACCAACAAATAAATGGATAAAGAAGTGGTACATATACACAATGGAATATTACTCAGTGATAAAAAGAATGCATTTGACTCAGTTCTAATAGAGTGGATGAACCTAGAGCCTATTATACACAGTGAAGTAAGTAAGAAAGAGAAAAACAAGTATCATATATTAACACATATATATGGAATCTAGAAAGATAGTATTGATGGAACTATCTGCAGGGTAGCAATGGAAACACAGACATAGAGGGCAGACCTGTGGATACAGGAGAAGGAAAGGGTGGAATGAATTTCAAGAGTAGCATGGAAACATATACATTACCATATGTAAAATAGATATTCAGTGGAAATTTACTGTATAATGCAGGGAGCTCAAATCTGGTGCTATGGGATGACCTAGAAGGGAAGGGGTGGGAGGTGAAAGATGGGACGAAAGTTCAAGAGGGAGGGAGCATATGTATACCTATGGCTGATTCATATTAATATATTACAGAAACCAACACAATATCGTAAAGTATTATCCTCCAATTAAAAATAAATAGTTTTTTTTCTGTTTTTTTTTTTTTTTTTTTTAGGGCTAGTTAGGAAACTCATGAAAATCCAGGCAGAAATGATGAATGTCTAAACTAGGTGGTGGGAGTTGAAAAAAAAAAGAAAAAGTTATTCACTTTGCTATCTCCCTCAGAAAAAAAATAAGAATGAAACAAAATTGTAAATACTCATACTAATGACACCATGTTGAAAATTCATCATAGGAATTGAGAAAAAAGAGACAGCAATTAAGCATGGATATTAGCTGCAACTATTCAGATGGTAGGTGTTGCAAGAGAGCATCACAGGGCAGACACACTGAAACCATAATCATAGAAAAGTAGTCAATATAATCACACTAGGATCACAGCATTGTCTAACTCAATGAAACTAAGCCATGGCCTTGGGGCCACCCAAGACAGGCAGGCATGGTGGAGAGATCTGACACAATGTGGTCCACTGGAGAAGGGAATGGCAAACCACTTCAGTATTCTTGCCTCAAGAACCCCATGAACAGTATGAAAAGGCAAAATCATAGGATACTGAAAGAGGAAATCCCAGGTCAGTAGGTGTCCAATATGCTACTGAAGATCAGTGGACAAATAACTCCAGAAAGAATGAAGGGATGGAGCCAAAGCAAAAACAATACCCAGTTATGGATGTGACTGGTGATAGAAGCAAGGTCCGATGCTGTAAAGAGCAATATTGCATAGGAACCTGGAATGTCAGGTCCATCAGTCAAGTCAAATTGAAAGTGGTCAAACAGGAGATGGCAAGAGTGAACATCTACATTCTAGGAATCAGAGAACTAAAATGGACTGGAGTGGGTGAATTTAACTCAGATGACCATTATAGTAGCCATCATGGTCAACAAGAGTCCGAAATGCAGTACTTGGATGCAATCTCAAAAACGACAGAATGATCTCTGTTCATTTCCAAGGCAAACCATTCAATATCACAGTAATCCAAGTCTGTGCCCCAACCAGTAACCCTGAAGAAGCTGAAGTTGGACGGTTCTATGAAGACCTACAAGAACTTTTAAAACTAACACCCAAAAAAGATGTCCTTTTCATTATAGGGGACTGGAATGCAAAAGTAGGAAGTCAAGAAACACCTGGAGTAACAGGCAAATTTGGCCTTGGAATGCAGAATGAAGAAGGGCAAAGACTAATAGAGTTTTGCCAAGAAAATGCACTGGTCATAGCAAACACCCTCTTCCAGCAACACAAGAGAAGACTCTACACATGGACATCACCAGATGGTCAACACCGAAATCAGATTGATTATATTCTTTGCAGCCAAAGATGGAGAAGCTCTATACAGTCAACAAAAACAAGACCAGGAGCTGACTGTGGCTCAGATCATGAACTCCTTATTTCCAAATTCAGACTTAAATTGAAGAAAGTAGGGAAAACCGCTAGACCATTCAGGTATGACCTAAATCAAATCCCTTATGATTATACAGTGGAAGTGAGAAATAGATTTAAGGGCCTAGATCTGATAGACAGAGTTCCTGATGAACTATGGAATGAGGTTCGTGACATTGTACAGGAGACAGGGATCAAGACCATCCCCATGGAAAAGAAATGCAAAAAAGCAAAATGGCTGTCTGGAGAAGCCTTACAAATAGCACTGAAAAGAAGAGAGGCGAAAAGCAAAGGAGAAAAGAAAAGATATAAGCATCTGAATGCAGAGTTCCAAAGAATAGCAAGAAGAGATAAGAAAGCCTTCTTCAGCAATCAATGCAAAGAGATAGAGGAAAACAACAGAATGGGAAAGACTAGAGATCTCTTCAAGAGAATTGGAGATACCAAGGGAACATTTCATGCAAAGATGGGCTCGATAAAGGATAGAAATGGTATGGACCTAACAGAAGCAGAAGATATTAAGAAGAGGTGGCAAGAATACACAGAAGAACTGTACAGAAAAGATCTTCACGACCCAGATAATCATGAGGATGTGATCACTAATCTAGAGCCAGACATCTTGGAATGTGAAGTCAAGTGGGCCTTAGAAAGCATCACTAAGAACAAAGCTAGTGGAGGTGATGGAATTCCCGTTGAGCTGTTTCAAATCCTGGAAGATGATGCTGTGAAAGTGCTGCACTCAATATGCCAGCAAATTTGGAAAACTCAGCAGTGGCCACAGGACTGGAAAAGGTCAGTTTTCATTCCAATTCCAAAGAAAGGCAATGCCAAAGAATGCTCAAACTACCGCACAATTGCACTCATCTCACACGCTAGTAAAGTAATGCTCAAAATTCTCCAAGCCAGGCTTCAGCAATATGTGAACCGTGAACTCCCTGATGTTCAAGCTGGTTTTAGAACAGGCAGAGGAACCAGAGATCAAATTGCCAACATCCGCTGGATCATGGAAAAAGCAAGAGAGTTCCAGAAAAACATCTATTTCTGCTTTATTGACTATGCCAAAGCCTTTGACTGTGTGGATCACAATAAACTGTGGAAAATTCTGAAAGAGATGGGAATACCAGACCACCTAACCTGCCTCTTGAGAAATCTGTATGCAGGTCAGGAAGCAACAGTTAGAACTGGACATGGAACAACAGACTGGTTCCAAATAGGAAAAGGAGTACGTCAAGGCTGTATATTGTCTCCCTGCTTATTTAACTTATATGCAGAGTACATCATGAGAAACGCTGGACTGGAAGAAATGCAAGGTGGAATCAAGATTGCAGGGAGAAATATCAATAACCTCAGATATGCAGATGACACCACCCTTATGGCAGAAAGTGAAGAGGAACTGAAAACCCTCTTGATGAAAGTGAAAGAGGAGAGTGAAAAAGTTGGCTTAAAGCTCAACATTCAGAAAACGAAGATCATGGCATCCAGTCCCATCACTTCATGGGAAATAGATGGGGAAACAGTGGAAACAGTGGCTGACTTTATTTTGGGGGGCCCCAAAATCACTCCAGATGGTGACTGCAGCCATGAAATTAAAAGACGCTGAGTACTTTGAAGAAAAGTTATGACCAACCTAGATAGCATATTCAAAAACAGCAACATTACTTTGCCAACAAAGGTCTGTCTAGTCAAGCCTATGGCTTTTCCAGTGGTCATGTATGGATGTGAGAGTTGGACTGTGAAGATACCTGAGCGACGAAGATTTGATGCTTTTGAACTGTGTTGTTAAAGACTCTTGAGAGTCCCTTGGACTTCAAGGAGATCCAACCAGTCCATTCTGAAGGAGATCAGCCCTGGGATTTCTTTGGAAGGAATGATGCTAAAGCTGAAACCCCAGTACTTTGGCCACCTCATGCGAAAAGTTGACTCATTGGAAAAGACTCTGATGCTGGGAGGGATTGGGGGCAGGAGGTGAAGGGGACGACAGAGGATGAGATGGCTGGATGGCATCACTGACTCGATGGACGTGAGTCTGAGTGAAATCTGGGAGTTGGTGATGGATAGGGAGGCCTGGCGTGCTGCAATTCGTGGGGTCGCAAAGAATCGGACGGGACTGAGCAACTGAATGAACTGAACTGAACTGATTCAGACTCAGTTGAGATTTCTGCATGCAGTCCTCAGAAAAAGAATAAAATTATAGAAAATTAGATATATCTTTGAAGAAGTTGCTATTTAAAGTAATATGTTATTAGTAATTTCACACTTAGTATCTATCTGAAAAGCTATTATTTGAAAGTAGTGAGTCAGCATATATCTCGTTTTCAATGTAAATGCTACTTTTTTCATCCTGAGAATACGCCAGCCTGGGCCGGGGGTACAAAGTTGTGTCCTCAGATGTATAGAACAGTCTTTTGGATTCTGGGAGAGGGCGAGGGTGAGATGATTTGGGAGAATGACATTGAAACATGTTTATTATCATATGTGAAACAGATCCCCAGTCCAGGTTCGATGCATGAGAAAGGGTGCTCAAGGCTCATGCACTGGGATGACCCAGAGAGATGGGATGGGAGGGAGGTGGGAGGGGCGTTCAGGATGGGGAACACATGTACACTTATGGCTGATTCGTGTCTGTGTATGGCAAAACCCACTACAATATTGTAAAATAATTAGCTTCTAATTAAATTTATATTTTTTTTAAATTTATAAAAACAACAAAAGTTGTGTGCTAGTTTTTACACACACGCACACACACATAAATGCTTCCCTTCAATCCCATCATTTAGGTACCGAATTCCAGAAGAGAGCATGTGCTTAGTCTCTCAGTCGTGTCTGACTGTTTGCGGTCCCATGGACTGTAATCCACCAGGCTCCTCTGTCCCTGGGGATACTCCAAGGAAGAATACTGGAGCAGATTGCTGTGCTATCCTCCAGGGACTGAATCCAGGTCTGCTGCATTGCAGGTGGTTTTTTGTTTGTTTGTTTGTTTGTTTTTTAACCATCCAAGCCATCAGGGAAGCCCAGTAGTAAGCACAGTTTGTCATAAAACCTACCCTTTCCTTTTACTTCCCAGTATACCTGGTTCCACTGCCTGCTAGCCCACCCACCCAACCACCTGAAAAACAATCTTCTCTAGTGACTATGTGTACACGTTATGAGCCTGAACTTCTTGGATTTACATCTTGACACTGGCGTTTATCAGTTGCTTGACCTTAAGCAATTTAACCACTGTTGTTTCAGTTTCCTCATCTATGAAATGGGTTACAGCACTCATTTTTTGAGGATCAAATGCATTAATATGTCTAAATATTTTAGAATGGTGTTCACCACATACTTTGCCATTGTTATTACATTTATTTTTCAAAATGTAGGCAACCACATTTCTAGGTCCTTTCCTTAATATAAACTCATCTTCGCTGTAAAGCAACTGGAGAATTTAAGTATGCTTTTCCAATTTCACACAACCGGTTGAATAGCTTTGATTACCTTTTAGGAGGTAAACTAAAATATGTGCCCTCAGAGCACTGAAACAATGTAAAATATGCTAAAACTAAAAAGAAAAAAAAAATCTGACTGCTCAGTGATTATTCTTAACTCCCAAGGAAATACTAAATATGGATTATCACCAAGTACCTTAAACATTCTCTAGTTAGAAGCCAGATCATGGAGGCATTTAAAATTAAAACAAGCATCCTGAATTATTATCACATACAAAGCAGAAAGAACATGCACCGTATTGAGTTCAGATGCAATAAGCTGTACATGTACTACAGAGCTTCCTGAGTAATGTAACTTTTACAATGGGTCCAAACAAACTTGCACAAAATAAGGATGTGGCAAAAAGCAATATGGAAATGTCATCGCCAAATCACTAAATAAGAGGAAAGGTGACCACTTCCTATACAAATATCAATACAAAATCTATTGAAATACTGATTACTGTGAGAAATGCAATATATGATATTTGAGAACATTAGGATGAACACTGTTGACAAGTCATTCACTCAGATGTAGGAAAGTTGAATAAGAAACAATTCCAATTTGTCCTTTGTACCTCTATTTCCTTTTGTTTTGTCTATAAGCCACACACTCACTTGAACTTAAGCCCTGGGAGAATCCATGTTTCACAGGGTAGTATAGAAAACCTAAATGCCATTATATGTTAATAACCTGATAGCCTAAGTTGAGTTTTCAACTAATTTCCTGAAACATTAGTTGATTATCCTTCTAGGAGTTAACTACCAAATTATTTAAGATCATAATCTTTCCATAATTTACCTGCTTTACACAGACAACATTTCAAAAACAACTTACCCCATGTAGTTATCCTAGAACATGATTTAAGTGGGACCAAGATTGTAAATATACTCTCAAACAGCTTTGTTTTGACATTTTCCACCAGTTGTTTCTTCTTTCTCATTTTCCTTCAGTGCTTTTTTTTTTTAAATTTTATTCCAAATTCCTGGGTGAACATCAGTTGCTTAGAAAGAGCAACCTAGAAGCTGAGTCCTTTATGCTAGAGTCATAGAAGAGTTACTGAGTAGGAGTGAATCAAATAGGGAAGAAAATATGTCCAAATTATAATTCAGGAGTAATAAAGAGATCCATGTTAGAGATTCTGCAGGAGCTGAATTGGGTTCTGAAAGAAGACTCAAGACAATGTCAAGTCAAAAATAAAATGAGGATATTTAAACAGAGGAAATATTCTAGGTGTTAAACCAAGCTAGAGCAAGAACAGCTATGGAAAGAGGGACATCAAAGAGCATCAAGGTAAACATGACATATCCAGAATCAGTTCAGTTCAGCTCAGTCGCTCAGTCGTGTCCGACTCTTTGCGACCCCATGAATCGCAGCACTCCAGACAGCCTTGATGTACTCCTTTTCCTATTTGGAACCAGTCTGATGTTCCATGTCCAGTTCTAACTGTTGCTAGCAGACTGTCAATTCTTATGAAAGGAAATCTGTGGCTCAAATGGTAAAGATTCTTCCTGAAATGCATGCCACCTAGGTTTGATCCCTGGATTGGGAAGATCTCCTGGAGAAGGTAATGGAAATGCACTCCAGTGTTCCTGCCTGAAGAATTCCATGAACAGAGGAATCTGGGGTTGCAAAGAGTTGGACATGACTGAGCAACTAAACTTTTCCCTTTCCCTTTCAAGGAACAAAATAAATTTGGTTCTCATTTAGGATGTTCTTGATTACTGGTACAAAATACATGATCTACTATGCCATAAAACACTAAAGATGATGAAATCCGTATTGCAAAATTGAGATTTAAATTGAAGAAAGTAGGAAAAACCACTAGACCATTCAGGTATGACCTAAATCAAATCCCTTACAGTGGAAGTAACACATGGATTAAAGGCATTAGATCTGATAGGCAGAGTGCCTGAAGAACTATGGATGGAGGTTTGTGAATTTGTACAGGACGCAGGGATCAAGACCATCCCCAAGAAAAAGAAATGCAAAAAGGCAAAATGGTTGTCTGGGTTGGGGGTGGGGGGAAGGCTTACAAATAACTGAGAAAAACAGAAAAGCTAAAGGCAAAAAAGAAAAGGAAAGATATTTCCGTCTGAATGCAGAGTTACAAAGAATAGCAAGGGCAGGTAGGAATTTCCTCAGTGATCAATGCAAAGAAATAGAGGAAAACAATAGAATGGGAAAGACTAGAGATCTCCTCAGGAAAATTAGAGATACCAAGGGTACAATTCATGCAAAGATGGGCACAATAGAGGACAGTAATAGTATGAACCTAACCGAAGAAGAAGATGTTAAGAAGAGATGGCAAGAATACACAAAAAGAACTATACAAAAAAGATTTGAGTGGCCCAGATGGCCATGATGGTATGATTAGTCACATAGAGCCAGACATCCTGGAATGCAAAGTCAAGTGGGCCTTAGGAAGCATCACTACGAACAAAGCTAGTGGAGGTGATGGAATTCCAGTTGAGCTATTTCAAATCCTAAAAGATGATACAGTTAAAGTGCTGCACTGAATATGCCAGCAAATGTGAAAAACTCAGCAGTGGCCAAAGGACTGGAAAAAGTCAGTTTTCATTCCAATCCCAAAGAAAGGCAATGCTAAAAAATGTTCAAACTATCGCACAATTGTATTCATCTCACACACTAGCAGAGTAATGTTCACAATTCTCCAAGTCAGGCTTCAACAGTACATGAACCATGAATTTCCAGAGGTTCACTGGAATTAGAAAAGACAGAGGAACCAGACATCAAATTGCCAATATCCACTGGAACATAGAAAAAACCAGAGAGTTCCAGAAAAACAACTACTTCTGCTTTATTGAATACACCAAAGTCTTTGACTGTGTGGATCACAACAAAATGGAAAATTCTTCAAGAGATGGGAATACCAGACCACCCTAACTGCCTCCTGAGAAATCTGCATGAAGGTCAAACAACAGTTAGAACCAGACACAGAACAATGACTGACTCCAGATTGGGAAAGGAGTACATCAAGGCTGTATATTGTCACCCTGCTTATTTAACTTATATGCAGAGTACATCATGAGAAATGTTGGACTGGATGAAGCACAGGCTGGAATCAAGATTGCTGGGAGAAATATCAGTAACCTCAAATATGCAGATTACACCACCCTTATGGCAGAAAGTGAAGAAGAATTAGAGAGTCTCAGGATGAAATTAAAAACAGGAGAGTGAAAAAGCTGTCTTAAAACTCAGCATCCAAAAAACTAAGATCTTGGCATCGGGTCCCATCATTTCCTGGCAAACAGATGGGGAAAAAATGTAAACTGTGACAGGCTTTATTTTCTTGGGCTCTACGATCGCTGTAGATGGTGACTACAGCCATAAAATTAAAAGGAGCTTGCTCCTTGGAAGAAAGGCTATGACCAACCTAGACAGCATATTAAGCAGAGACATTACTTTGCCAACAAAGGTCCGTCTAGTCAAAGCTATGTTTTTTCCAGTAGTCATGTATGGATGTGAGAGCTGGACCATTAAGAAGGCTGAGCATCGAAGAACTGATGCTTTTGAACTATAGTTTTGGAGAAGACTCTTGAGAGTCCCTTGGACTGCAAGGAGATCCAACCGGTCAATCCACAAGGAAATCAGTCCTAAATATTCATTGGAAGGACTGATGCTGAAGCTGAAGCTCCAATGCTTTCGCCACCTGATTCAAAGAACTTACTCATTGAAATAGTCCATGGGGATGCAAAGAGTCAGACACGACTGAGCAACTGAGCTGAACTATCTCTTTATGGAAAAACTGAGAGAGAACATTTTTGCCAAGGCTTGATGCAGAGATCTAAAGATCTCTTTTCTCCATAAAAGACTTAGTTCTTCTGCATTCAGGTGTCCTGCCTTCTGCATTCCTCCCTGTGATTTCAAGAGAACTCAAAAGATTGATTCTTTCCCTTCCAACAAAAACAAGAGCATCTTTTAAATACATTTTTTAAAATTATTATTTATTTGTTTAGTTGTGTGAGCTATTAGCTACAACATGTGGGATCTTTTATCTTCATTGTAGCATGCACAATCATTAGTTGTAGGATGCTCTTTCTTTAGTTGCATCATGGAACTCTTAGTTGTGATACATGGAATCTAAGTCCCTGGCCCAGGATCGAACCCTGGCTCCCTGCATTGGGAGCTCAGAGTTTTAACCACTGTCAGTTCAGTTCAGTCACTCAGTCGTGTCTGACTCTTTGTGAACCCATGGAATGCAGCATGCCAGGCTTCCCTGTCCATCACCATCTCCTGGACCCTACTCAAACTCATGTCCATGAAGTTAATGATGCCTTACAATCATCTTATCCTCTGTCATCCCCTTCTCCTCCTGTGTTCAATCACAGCATCCGGGTCTTTTCAAATGAGTCAGTTCTTCACATCAGGTGGCCAAAGTATTGAAGTTTTACCTTCATCATCAATCCTTCCAATGAATATTCAGGACTGATTTCCCTTAGGATTAACTGATTTGATCTCATCTCCTTTCAGTCCAACGGACTCTCAAGAGTCTTCTCCAACACCACAGTTCAAAAGCATCAATTCTTCTGCACTAAGCTTTCTTTATCATCCAACTCTAACATCCATACGTGACTATTGGAAAAACTGTAGTTTTGACTAGATAGACTTTTGTCACAAAGGTAATGTCTGTGCTTTTTAATATTCTAACTAGGTTGGTCATAACTTTTCTTCCAAGAAGCAAGTGTTTTTTTTTTTAATTTCATGGCTGCAGTCACTATCTGCAGTGATTTTGGAGCCCCAGAAAGAGTCTCTCACTGTTTTCATCATTTCCCCATCTATTTGCCATTAAGTGATGAGACCAGATGCCATGATCCTTGTTTTTCTGAATGTTGAGTTTTAAGCCAACTTTTTCACTCTCCTCTTTCAATTTCATCAAGAGGTTCTTTAGTTCTTCATTTTATGCCATAAGAGTGGTATCCTCTGCATATATGAGGTTATTGATATCTCTCCCAGCAATCTTGATTCCAGCTTGTGCTTCATCCAGCCCAGCATTTCACATGATGTCCTCTGCATAGAGGTTAAATAAGCAGGGTGACAATATACAACCTTGGCATACACCTTTCTCAATTTGGAACCAGTCCATTTTTCCATATTCGGTTCTAACTGTTGCTTCTTGACCTGCATACAGATTTCTCAGGAGGCAAGTCAGGTGGTCTGGTATTCCCATCTCTTGAATTTTCCACAATTTGTTGTGATCCACACAGTCAAAGGCTTTGGACTAGTCAACAAAGCAGAAGTAAATATTTTTCTGGAAATCTATTGATTTTCTAATGATCCAGTGGATCTTGGCAATTTGATCTCTGGTTCCTCTGCATTTTCTAATTCCAGTGAACATCTAGAAGTTCACAGCTCACATACTGTTGAAGCCTGGCTTGGAGAATTTTGAGCATTACTTTTCATGTGAGGTGATTGCAATATTGCAGTTGTTTGAGCATTCTTTGGCATTGCCTTTCTTTGGGATTGGAATGAAAACTGACCTTTTCTAGTCCTGTGGCCCTGCTGAGTTTTCCACATTTGCTGGCATATTGAGCACAGCACTTTCATAACATCATCTTTTAGGATTTGAAATAGCTCAGCTGGAATTCCATCACCTCCACTAGCTTTGTTCATAGTGATGCTTCCTAAGGCCCACTTGACTTTGCATTCCAGGATGTCTGGCTCTAGGTGAGTGATCATACCATCGTGGCTATCTGGGTCACTCAGATCTTTTTTATATAGTTTTTCAGCGTATTCTTGCCACCTCTCTTTAATATCTTCTGCTTCTGTTATGTTCATACAGTTTTTGTCCATTATTGTGCCCATCTTTGCATGAATTGTTCTCTTGGTATCTCTAATTTTCTTGAAGAGATCCCTAGTCTTTCCCATTCTTTTATTTTCCTCTATTCTTTGCCTTGATCACTGAGGAAAACTTTCTTATCTGTCCTTGCTATTCTTTGGAACTCTGCATTCAGATGGATATATCTTTTCTTTCCTCCTTTGCCTTTAGATTATCGTCTTTTCTTCCTATTTGTAAGGCCCCCTCAGACAACCATTTTGCCTTTTTGCATTTCTTTTTCTTGGGGATGGTCTTGATCACTGCCTCTTGTAACATGTCGTGAAACTCCATCTATAGTTCTTCAGGTACTCTGTCTATCAGATCTAATCCCTTGAATCTATTTGTCACTTCATCTTTATAATCATAAGGGATTTGATTTAGGTCATACCTGAATGGTCTAGTGGTTTTCCCTACTTTCTTCAATTTAAGTCTGAATTTGGTAGTAAGGAGTTCATGATCTGACTCACAATCAGCTCCTGTTCTTGTTTTTTGATGACGTTATAGAGCTTCTCCATCTTTGGCTGCAAAGAATATAATCAATCTAATTTCGGTATTGACCATCTGGTGATGTTCATGTGTAGAGTCTTCTCTTGTGCTGTTGAAAGAGAATGTTTGCTACGACCAGTGCCTTCTCTTTGCAAAACTCTGTTAGCTTTTGACTTGCTTCATTCTGTACTGCAAGGCCAAATTTGCCTGTTACTCCAGGTATCTCTTGACTTCCTATTTTGCATTCCAGGGAAGTCCCAAGAGAGCATCTTAAAAGCTAGATTCCAGGCAGAGCTTGAAACTCTAAGAGTAAGTATCTTGAGTGTTTGGCTTTCCAATTTGCAACTAAAGAATAAAGATCACTGAAATAGCCTCATCTTAGAGTTCATTCCCTCTTCCAATCCTCTTCTAAACAAAACAAAGAAACTTCAGTTACTCTGCACATACTTATATGCATATATGCATACTTAAATGCAAATCCTTCCCCAAAATTGTTTGCAATCAGGGTATTGAAATAGCACAACCCAGTTCATTAATTGGACTTAACTTTTGTTTCACCAGTACCCTTGCTTGTACACAAAAGTCCTACTCTTCTCAATGGATCATGGTGGAATTCAACACACAATCCTGCACAGTTGTGTGATGCAAGTGGGGTCAAAGAGTCTGAACTTGGGAAAAGGAGAATCTTTCATGTGTGATTAAGCAATTCTCTTTCTTTGGGGGTTTCTAACAAAGAAGTATGTATGTCCTTCTCATAAATAACTTGGAACTGACCAGAATTTGCAGCAACACTAGATTTTTTTTAAGCTTCGGGGGCTGGCCATGATTAAAGTGAGCTCCCTTTTTGGAATACTCACAGGAATCAATAAACTCTCTCTCTCTCTCTGTCTCTCTCTTTTTCCTTAAGGATGGTTTGAATTTCTATCATTTGCACCTTAAAAAATTCTAGCTAACAAATTAACTTATTGGTAACTTTTGTTACCTATGGCCATCTCCTCAGTAGTGCTATGAATAATTATCAGTCTTTCTTTTTGGTCCAATACTGGAATCATTTCCTAATAAAACTAAGTAACACAACAACTTCACATTTTCTTTCTCAACAAATTCTACTGTTGTTAGGATGCTAATTTTTACATCATTTGCATGAACTAACATTCCATATTGGAGTCCCAAATTTGCATTCTGCAGTAATTAAACACCAACCTCAAAGCATCAGATCACCTGATCTTATAGAAAAAAGATAAAATTTCATAATAATAACAGGTTTCAAAGGAGCAAATGAGAAAATATTTTTACTGACCAATGTTTTACCCAGTTTCAGGGAATTAAGCATTGTTTCCTGCTGTAATTTTATCTATTTTATTCTTTAACACCAACTGAAAGAACAAGCATATATAAAAAATAGGGACTATTCTGTCTTCAGTGGGACTCACAACCTCCAAATAGAAATTAAAGTGAAAACTTATTGGGACCAAAATGGCAAAAGGTGACAAGAAGAAATGCAAACCCCTAGAGATGCTTTAAATAGTACAGAGGTCCTTCAAAGTACAGGGAACAGCTCTAAGGTAATAAAGATACCTGGCATGGAGGTGTGAACAGAGTGCATATGTGCATGGTCATTCATGCATGACTCTTTGTGACTCCATGGACTGTAGCCCGCCAGGATCTTCTGTCAATGGAATTCTTGTCCTTGTCCAGGCAAGAGTAGTAGAGTGGGTTGCCATTTCCTCCTCCAGGGGATTTCCCCCACCCAGTGATTGAACCTCCATCTCCTGCATTGCAGGTAGATTCTTTACCACTGAGACACCAGAAAGCCCTGTGAGCAGAGTACAGATGTATAAAGCAAGCCTGCAGAGGGAGGGAAGATTGAATAAGAAGATTCATACTTAATGTTATATTTTCAGAAAGTGAGCAAGAAGACAAGAGTGTATACCTCATTCACTGTGGTGACAGCCAATTAAATGTCAATGAAAATAAATTAATAATGGGGAGAGATGCCACAGACACCTGAAATATATGGCTTTATTGTGAAAACTCAAGACTTTCTGCTCACTGGACATAGGAATGTTAACGAGAGAAAGCATTTACAGAGATGACCAAACAGAGATGATGAAGATGCATCCTGAACTTCCACTGCTTCAGTTTACATCTCTCGCCTTTAATGTATTTCATCAAATATGTGAACAGATACAAATGTCTCACTCAACATTAGTAAAATCAGAAAGAAATAAGCGTGGATGATATGCTTATAAGTAAAAAAGATTAAACATGTAGGAAACGAGCCAATGTTAGAAGAAAGGGCAAGGAAACAATTGGTATCCCAATTGAATGGGAAAGCTTATTTGCAAATGATGTGTCTGATAAGAAGTTAGTATCCAAAATATAAAAAGAACTCACACAGCTCAATAGCAAAACAACTAAACAATTTTATTAAAAAATGGACTGAAGGCCTGAGTAGGCGTTTTTCAAAAAAGTCATACTGATGGCCAACAGGCACATGAAAAAATGCTAAACATGACTAGTCATCCAGAAATCCAAATCACCCAGTTAAAGTTAAAAGACTAGTGACAGAATATGAAATCTGACATTTACAATGCCTAAAACCAATGAAGGGTTAATTTAGAATATATTAGAAATATAAGAAATTTCTGCATATTAACAGTGAAATGTATGATTTCTCTTTAAAAAAATAAAAACGATGTGAACAGGAAATTTTCAAGAATATAACTGAATCACTTTGCGGCATAGCAGAAATTAACACAACATAGTAAATCAACTATATTTCAATAAAAATTTTCAAAAAATAAAAGAAATGAAAAAAGCTTATAAGTACATAAAGTATAGAAAGAGATATTTATACACATTAACTAGAGCAATGCAAATTTAAACAATAATGAGGTATGAGGATATAGGAAACTTCATGTACTATGAGGGAATGGAGAAAGGTAGAGCATTCTGGAGAGCAGTCTAGTTCTGACTTTGAACTAGAGGCTAGAACTATCACCACTGCTCTGGACCTACATATGTATATATACATACACACACACAATAAAAAGTAATGAATACATAGCAAAAGAAAAAAAAAAGCAAGCCAATGATTTTGAAAATATTGAAACAATTGCCATACAATATGTTACTTTCTGCTGTACAATGAAGTGAATCTTTGCTTTCTGTTCTCTAAAAAATAAGCACAGCTATTTTAGCTGTTATAATAATGATTACTCTGGATGGCGGAGGAATAGGACGGGGAGACCACTTTCTCCCCCACAAATTCATCAAAAGATCATTTGAATGCTAAGCAAATTCCACAAAACAACTTCTGAACACTGGCAGAGGACACCAGGCACCAAGAAAGGTAGCCCATTGTCTTTGAAAGGAGGTCACCTCCATCTCCTCCCTCCCCCTTCTCTTCTCTACCGAACTCTGTGAATCTCTTTGGATATTCTGGGCTGTGGAGAACACTTAGGGAACTGATTACTGGCTAAATCTGTCTCTCTCCTTTTCACCCTCCCCCCCATCTCCTCCTGGTCCCCTCTATCTCCTTCCTCCCTCTTCTCCTCTCTATGTAACTCCGTGAACTTCTCTGGGTGTTCCAGGCTGTGGAGAGCACTTAGAGATTTGATTACTGGCCAGCTTGTTGTCTCCCCTTTTGAATCTCCCTTGTCTCCTCCTGGTTAGCTCTATCACTCTCCTCCCTCTTCTCTTTTCCACATAACTCAGCAAACCTTTCTGGGCACCCCATACTGTGGATAATCTTTGCTCCATTAACCTAGATGCTTCATCATTGGTGCTATATGGATGGAGAAGTCTTGAAGCTACTGTAAGAATAAGACAGAAAACCAGAGGCAAGAGGCTTAAATCCAAAACTTGAGAACACCAGAGAACTCCTGACTCTCAGGAACATTAATCGGTAAGAGCTCATCCAAAAGCCTCCATACCTGCACTGAAACCAAGCTCCACCAAAGAACCAACAAGTTCCAGACCAAGGCAGACCATGCAAATTCTCCAGCAATGCAGAAACATAGCCCTGAGCTTTAATATACAGGCTACCCAAAGTCACACCAAACCCACTGAAATCTCAAAACTTACTACTGGACACTTCATTGCACTCCAGAGAGAAGAAATCCAGCTCCACCCACCAGAACACCAACGCAAGCTTCCCTAACCCAGAAACCTTAACAAGCCATTCATCCAGTCCCAGCCACAGGGAGGAACCTCCACAATAAAGAAGCCACAGGGAGGAACCTCCACAAACTGCCAGAATACAGAAAGGCCACACCAAACAAAGCAACCTAAACAAGATGAAAAGGCAGAGAAATTCTCAGCAGGTAAAGGAACATGATATATTCCCACCATACCAAACCAAAGAGGAGGAGATAGGGAGTCTACCTGAAAAGGAATACATAATAATGATAGTAAAAATGATCCAAAATCTTGAAAACAAAATGGAGTTACAGATAAATAGCCTGGAGACAAGGATTGAGAAGATGCAAGAAATGTTTAACAAGGACCTAGAAGAAATAAAAAAGAGTCAATAAATAATGAATAGTGAAATAAATGAGATAAAACACACTCTGGAGGGAACCAACAGTAGAATACCTGAGGCAGAAGATAGGGTGAGGTGGAAGAGAGAATGGGAGAAATAAATGAAGCAGAGAGGAAAAAAGAATTAAAAGAACTGAGTACAACCTCAGAAACCTCTGGGACAATGCCAAACGCCCCAAATTTCAAATCACAGGAATCCCAGAAGAAGAAGACAAAAAGAAAGGCCATGAGAAAATACTTGAGGAGATAATAGCTGAAAACTTCCCTAAAATGGGGAAAGAAATAGCCACCAAAGTCCAAGAAACCCAGAGAGTCCCAAACAGGATACATCCAAGGTGAAATACCCCAGTTCAGTTCAGTTCAGTTGCTCAGTTGTGTCAAACTCTTTGTGACCCCATGAACTGCAGCACACCAGGCCATCACCAACTCCTGGAGTCCACCTAAACCCATGTCCATTGAGTCAGTGATACCATATGCCATATTATCTTCTGTCATCCCCAAGACACATATTAATCAAATTAACAAAGATCAAACACAAAGAACAAATATTAAAAGCAGCGAGGGAAAAACAACAAATAACACACAAAGGGATTCCCATAAGGATAACAGGAGATCTTTCAATAGAAACTCTTCAGACCAGAAGGGAATGGCTGTTGCTGCTGCTGCTAAGTCACTTCAGTCGTGTCTGACTCTGTGCGACCTCATAGATGGCAGCCCACCAGGCTCCCTCGTCTCTGGAATTCTCCAGGCAAGAACACTGGCGTGGGTTTCTATTTCCTTCTCCAATGCATGAAAGTGAAAAGTAAAAGTGAAGTCGCTCAGTCATGTCCGACGCTCAGCGACCCCATGGACTGCAGCCTGACAGGCTCCTCTGTCCATGGGGTTTTCCTGGCAAGAGTACTGGAGTGGGTTGCCATTGCTTTCTCTGAAGGGAATGGTGGGACATATTTAAAGTAATGAAAGAGAAAAGCCTACAACCCAGATTACTCTACCCAGCAAGGATCTCATTCAAATATAAAGGAGAAATCAAAAGCTTTACAGACAAGCAAAAGCTGAGAGAATTCAGCACCACCAAATGAGCTCTTCAACAAATCCTAAAGGATCTTCTCTAGATAAGAAACATAGAAAAGGTGTATAAACTCAAACCCAAAACAACAAAGAAAATGGCAAAGGGATCATACTTATCAATAATTACCTTAAATGTAAATGGGTTGAATGCCCCAACCAAAAGACAAAGACTGGCTGAATGGATACAAAAACAAAGCCCCTGTATATGCTGTCTAAAAGAGGCCCACCTCAAAACAAGGGACACATACAGACTGAAAGTGAAGGGCTGGAAAAAGATATTTCATGCAAATGGAGACCAAAAGGAAGCAGGAGAAGCAATACTCATATCAGATAAAATAGACTTTGAAATAAAGGCTGTGAAAAGAGACAAAGACACTGCATAATGATCAAAGGCTCAATCCAAGAAGAAAATATAACAATTATAAATATATAGGCACCCAACATAGGAGCACTGCAATGTGTAAAGCAAATACTAACAAGTGTGAAAGGGGAAATTAACAGTAACACAATAATAGTGGGAGACTTTAATAACATACAGACTGAAAGTGAAGGGCTGGAAAAAGATATTTCATGCAAATGGAGACCAAAAGGAAGCAGGAGAAGCAATACTCATATCAGATAAAATAGACTTTGAAATAAAGGCTGTGAAAAGAGACAAAGACACTGCATAATGATCAAAGGCTCAATCCAAGAAGAAAATATAACAATTATAAATATATAGGCACCCAACATAGGAGCACTGCAATGTGTAAAGCAAATACTAACAAGTGTGAAAGGGGAAATTAACAGTAACACAATAATAGTGGGAGACTTTAATACCCCACTCATGCTTATGGATAGATCAACTAAACAGAAAATTAGCAAGGTAACACAAAATTTAATGATACAATAGACCAGTTAGACCTAATTAATATCTATAGGACATATCACCTCCATACAATGAATTTCACCTTTTTCTCAAGTGCATATGGAACCTTCTCTTGGATATATCACATCCTGGGCCATAAATCTAGCCTTGGTAAATTAAAAAAAAAAGAATCATTTCAAGCATCTTTTCTGATCACAGTGCAGTAAGATTAAATGTCAACTACAGCAAAAAAAAAAAAAAAAAAATTTAACATAAAAACATATGGAGGCTAAACAACATGCTTCTGAATAACTAACAAATAACAGAAGAAATCAAAATATGCTTAGAAGTGAATGAAAATGAAAATACAACAACCCAAAACCTATGGGACTCAGTAAAGCANAAAAAAAAAAAAAAAAAATTTAACATAAAAACATATGGAGGCTAAACAACATGCTTCTGAATAACTAACAAATAACAGAAGAAATCAAAATATGCTTAGAAGTGAATGAAAATGAAAATACAACAACCCAAAACCTATGGGACTCAGTAAAGCAGTGCTAAGGGGAAGGTTCATAGCACTAAGCTTACCTCAAGAAACAAGAAAAAAAGTCAAATAAATAACGTAACTCTACACCTAAAGTAACTAGAAAAGGAAGAAATGAAGAACCTCAAGGTTAGTAGAAGAAAAGAAGTCATAAAAATTAGGGCAGAAATAAATGCAAAAGAAACAAAAGAGACCATGGGAAAAATCAACAAAGCTAAAAGCTGGTTCTTTGAGAAGGTATAAAATAGACAAACCATTAGCCAAACTCATCAAGAAAGAAAGGAAGAAGAATCAAGTCAACAAAATTAGAAATGAAAATGAAGAAATCAAACAGACAACACAGAAATACAAAGGATCATAAGAGACTACTATCAGCAACTATATGCCAATAAAATGGACAACGTGGAAGAAATGGACAAATTCTTAGAAAAGTATAACTTTCTAAAACTGAACCAGGAAGAAATAGAAAATCTTAACAGACACATCACAAGTNCCCCCGTCCTCCTCACACACACACACAGCAAAATGTTATCTGCTCCCCAGTGTCAACAATGCTGGTGACCTTGACCAAGAGGGGCCTTCCTTTCAGTTCTTCTGGTTCAGGGAACTCGAATTCTGAGACTCTGTGTTAGGACATCTGTGGTTTTCATTGTGCCTCTTGAAGGGTTTTGACATTTCTGCTTCTTGTCTACCCTCTCAGACTCAAGAGGACCTGTATGATGGTAAGCTTACTTATTCATCTCTTTTATTTTATATGTGAACAGGTTTGGATAGAGAAGGAAAGGGACACCTTCACCATTAGTGAATTTGTGTGTCAGGTGAGACATCTCGTTTGTGCCCTAGGGGAGTTTCCCCAGGGGAATGGTGCTTGGGAAGGACAAGCATTCGCCTCCCACTTTTGAGCAAACCCTGGGGTGCAAGAGAGACTGAGTGAGAGCTGGTGCCATGCAAGGATTGAAACCCAAGTGAGAGAATGTTCTGGTGGCCCCCTCATGAGTGGCATGAAACAGACTCCTGTGGTGAGCCAGTCAGTTTAATAAATTATCCCCTCGGATAGATGGGGAATTTGTCATCTTGCCATCTCTTCCTGTCTGTTTGGCCAAAAGTTTCATAAGATGCTGTCTGAGGCTGTGAAAACTTGATGGGAACTTGTCGCATAGCCATGAAGTTGCATGGGTTTTTGTCACCTCTAGGAAGCCCTGGTCTTCACTGTCCACCCATCCCCTCCACTCCCAGGCAGGTAGAGCCTGAGGTGGGAACCAGGGTCTGCACTGGCTGGGCTTTTCCACTGGGCTCACTCAGCTGAGAGACCAAGAGCAGGGCTTTGACTGAGGAGCCAAAAGTTTCATAAGATGCTGTCTGAGGCTGTGAAAACTTGATGGGAACTTGTCGCATAGCCATGAAGTTGCATGGGTTTTTGTCACCTCTAGGAAGCCCTGGTCTTCACTGTCCACCCATCCCCTCCACTCCCAGGCAGGTAGAGCCTGAGGTGGGAATCAGGGTCTGCACTGGCTGGGCTTTTCCACTGGGCTCACTCAGCTGAGAGACCAAGAGCAGGGCTTTGACTGAGGCAGACGTGGAGTTCCTAGTCTAGCTTCATCACGTGTTATCCACATCAATGGGGAACCACTTCTTCCTGGCCTACCCAGTTTCCTTATATTAAAAGCTGGTGTAATGATGCCCAGCCTCTCAGGTTGTCATGGAGACAGAGATAATGTGTGCACAACGCTTAGCCCAGTGTTTGCTATGAGGAAGCTCTTAGGAAGAATGGCTGCAAACACCCAGAGGTAGCATTTCCTACCGTGGGCGTTAATAGGGTGTAATGCAAAAATGGTGTCTTGTATTCAAAATAGGCTGGAAAGTATGAAATTAAGTATGTTTCTTTTTTTACACTAGGACTCCTCAGCAACATTAATATGTAATGCAAATTGGGGCTCTCCAAGAGAGACAAATAGTGGGCAGCATTTTCCAAACTTGCTTTATTCATTTCACACCTAATTATTATGTTCATATATATGCAAAACACTATTCAGGATCATGCAGGAACAAGACAGAGTGTCAGCTTCATCTCAGGGAGAAATGTGGAAGGAAGAAGGAGAAAAGTAGAATTTGAATGGCTGAGAGGGATGGTTGGTTACTTCAGATGGGGTGGGGGGGCATGGTCAAGGCAGAGCTCCAAGAAGATTAAGTTGAGTGTTCAGTGACAGAGACACAAGCCAGGGACAGTCAGGGTAAAAGACATTCCACATAGTGGAGACAGAAAGTGCCAAAGCCCAAGCCCTGAAACAAGAATGAAGTTGATGAAGGTCAGAGAGATGGAAAATGGGCTCAGAAAGGCAGGAAGGACCCCATGCGTATGAGATCATGTTTTGAAGGATCACTCTGGCTTCACTGCTGTGACCGACATAGCAGGAGGCAAGGTGAGAAGTAGAAAGGATATCACGGAAAGCCTTGGAGATGACAGGGCTGACACAGAGCAATGATGGGGTCGATGAGAGGTGGATGTACTCTAGACCCATAAATGTTGTGTACTTACATGTTCATTCATACAGAATCCCCACATCACAAGCCACAGGTTAGCAGCTCAACGCATGATTACAAACAGAATGTATCCATGGAACGACCCCCAGCTCTGGGTATGGAGGGTCCCCCTACCATTACCCTCAAAACCAACCTCACACCTACTTTCCAAGGGGAAGCCATACTTAGGGTCTAAAGCCAAAGAGGATGTTTTGAATGTGTACAATGGGCTCATACACTATGGAGGCACCTCTGATTAGCTCCTTTGGTTCAACATCAGGAAAGGTCCACCCAGGCGTTAAACATCACAAGTGTTGCCTGTTGACTGCTGTATAAAACTGCACTGTTCCACTACACAAGGACACCTGTGCCTTCCACCTTGGATGGTCATTTGGGCAGATTCCCCTTTTTAGCTCTTATGAATAATGTTATTAAAACATTCGTAGTATGTGTGTTAGTCATTGAGTCATGTCTGACTCTTTGTGGTTCCATGGACTCTAGCCCACCAGACTTCTCTGTATATGGGATTTTCCAGGCAAGAATACTGGAGGGGGTATCCACTCCTTTCTCCAGGGGATCTTTCTGATCTGGGGATTGAATCAAGGTCTTAGGCATTGCAGGCAGATTCTTTACCATTTAGGCCACCAGGGAAGCCCATTAGAATACTTCATGTGTGAATTTCTGTGTGTACACTTAGTAGTGGAGTTTCTGGGTCATCAGATCAGTTCAGTTTAGTCGCTCAGTCGTGTCCAACTTTTTGTGACCCCATGGACTACAGCACGCCAGGCTTCCCTGTCTGTCACCAACTCCTGGAGCTTGCTCAAACTCATGTCCATCGAGTGGGTGATGTCATCCAGCCATCTCATCCTCTGTCGTCCCCTTCTCCTCCCACCTTCCATCTTCCCCAGCATCAGGATCTTTTCAAATGAGTGAGTTCTTCGTATCAGGTGGTAGAAGTATTGGAGTTTCAGCTTCAGCATCAGTCCTTCCAATGAATATTCAGGACTGATTTCCTTTAGGATTGACTGGTTGGATCTCATTGCAGTCCAGGGGACTTGCAAGAGTCTTCTCCAACACCACAGTTCAAAAGCATCGATTCTTCTGCGCTCAGTTTTCTTTATAGTCCAACTCTCACATTCATACATGACTACTGAAAAAACCATAGCTTTGACTATAGGGACATTTGTTGGCAAAGTATTGTCTCTGCTTTTTAATATGCTGTCTAGATTGGTCATAGATTTTCTTCCATGGAGCAAGTGTCTTTTAATTTCATGGCTGCAGTCACCATCTGCAGTGATTTTGGAGCCCCCCAAAATAAAGTCTCTCACTGTGTCCATTGTTTCTCCATCTATTTGCCATGAAATGATGGGACTGGATGCCATGATCTTAGTTTTCTGAATGTTGAGTTTTAAGCCAACTTTTTCATCTCCTCTTTCACTGTCATCAAGAGGCTCTTTAGTTCTTCTTCACTTTCTGCCATAAGAGTGGTGTCATCTGCATATCTAAGATTATTGATATTTCTCCCAGCAATCTTGATTCCAGCTTGTGCTTCATCCAGCCTGGAAAAACACATGATGTACTCTGCATATAAGTTAAATAATCAGGGTGACAATATATAGCCTTTCCCTATTTGGAACCAGTCTATTGTTGCATGTCCAGTTCTAACTGTTGCTTCTTGACCTGCATTCAGATTTCTCAGGAGGCAGGTAAGGTGGTCTGGTATTCTCATCTCTTTGAGAACTTTCCACAGTTTGTTGTGATCCACATAGTCAAACGCTTTGGTGTAGTCAATAAAATAGAAGTAGATGTTTTTCTGGAACTCTCTTGCTTTTTGGATGACCCATTGGATGTTGGCAATTTAATCTCTGGTTCCTCTGCCTTTTCTAAATCCAGCTTGAACATCTGGAAGTTCACGGTTCACATACTGTTGAAGCCNTGCAGCATGAAAGTCCTCCTAGAATGCTGGTGTTATAGTTTTCTTATCTATATGCTGACTACATTGGTGTATTCACATTGATAAACATAATTTGCTTCATTTTTATGATTTGTACATTTTCTCTATCTGTGTTATAATTAGTAAATAGGTCTATTTTTAGAAAAGCAAAGCTTAAGGGAGAAATTAGTGGAGGATATAAAGGTTATTGACATTTCTTCTATTTTTGTGCTATATGACTTATTAAAATAGTACATCTTATTTTGTAACTTATAAAAGTAAAAAAAAAAAAACAACACTTAAATTCGTTAAAAAATCAAAAGCATTCTATGGACATCCTGGGGATTAATCATGAGATGAGACACTAAGAGTGGTATTAGAGTCTTGTACATAATCATATGTTAAAAATGAGTGAAATAATGTTTATGAAATCCTTATGTGAAAAAGAAGTGCAATTCAAGACTTTTTTAAAAGATTTTTTATATTCAGTCAACTTGACATTTTAGTATAAAAGAAATAAGTTCATGAATATGCAAGAAATCAAGGAACAGAGTCCAAAAAGCCTGTCTTAAAATTTTGATTCTGAATTTCAAGGAAAAAAATCAACATCAAGATCTCAGTAACAGAGAAGCTACAGTTGGAAAGCACCAGTGGTAAAAAGAAATAAACCCATTTAGATATAAAACTAAAATTCGGTGAAAATAGGGAAATCAGTAATGAAACAGAATATAAATGTTAGTACCACAGAATGAATGTTAGACTGAAGAAAACCAGGAACTGATGAAAGGAGGATGTTAGAGGCACGCAGTAGAACTGTACTTCACAGTGATTTTTAATTAAAACATGCCTGGGACCTGGTAGGAATAATAATGAGAGTTGGGTGACTTGTGTGATCTCTGGGCAGAATCTTTAAGAAATTGTGTGCATTTGCATCTCTTTATCTCTGCTTTGGTGACTAATAATGCCACATGGCCTGGACCCTGGGGCTAGAACAACATATACTGTCATTCTATGGGTTGCCCATTAAAAACAAGTAATGTGAATGAGAAATAATGTAAACAAGTATAAAATTTTGTTAAGAAACCTATTTATGAAATATAAAATTCATTTAATTTTTACTTCTATATTATATGTATAATTGTAATATGTTGTGTGTGTTTGCATTTTATGTTTTGCATTTTTACATGTAAAGACAAACAGAAATACCATCTCCAGCCATTGAGATTCTAGGATATCTACTGCTGCCACTTTATCCTGCTGCTGGGAAGGACACTTGGGGAGCTAAAATGTTACAAGTTTCTCTCGAGAAAGAAAACGACCTCATGAACTCAAAAACAAAACGAAAGGAAAACAGACTTATGGATATGAAAAACAAAAAACAAAGAGATGTTTGCCAGAAGGGATGGTGGAGGCAAGGGTGACCAAAATATGTGAAGAGGATTTAGAGGCACACACCGTCCAGTTAGATAATAAATAAGTCATGAGAAAAAGCATAAGGAATATGGTCAGTATTATTATAGTAACTTTGTATGGGGACAGATGGTTACTAATTTATCATGGTGATCATTTCATAATGTATGCAAATGTTAAAGCATTAAGTAGTACACCTGAAACTAACATAATATCAACTACATTTCAATTAAAAATGGGAGGGGGGTTCATGTTTGGGAGTTCGTGTAAAAAAATAAATAAATACAAAAAAAAAAAAANATGGTTACTAATTTATCATGGTGATCATTTCATAATGTATGCAAATGTTAAAGCATTAAGTAGTACACCTGAAACTAACATAATATCAACTACATTTCAATTAAAAATGGGAGGGGGGTTCATGTTTGGGAGTTCGTGTAAAAAAATAAATAAATACAAAAAAAAAAAAAAAACGAAGACGAGTTTCTGACAACCCTTGCCCTTCTCCTGTGAACTGTTGTCAATAGCAACCATCGTGTTGTATTGCCTTATATAAACTGAGTTCCATACCAGACATTCTTTTAGATTTTAACACTAGGTTAAGTTTTCTCTCTCTCAAAAAAACCCAAAATCAATGTGCATTCATTTTTTAGAAAAAGTATTTTCATCTGTTTTCACACTAAATTTGCAGATGTTAAGGAGAACTAATTATGTGAATGCCGTGTTTCATTGTGTATACTGGTCATCACAAAGTTTAGGGTCAAATTTAATATTAAATTATTGTACTACAGTAATAAAAATTTTGCTTCCTAAGAAAGAAAGAGAAGAACACTGAAAAAAGAAACAGTGAAATTTAGAAAAGTATAGGAATAGGGAATACTTTTTATAAGATGGTAAGGAAAAAAACAGAAACAATTGATAATCACAATTACACTACTTGGGCTAAATCCACCAGTGAACATCTAGATTATCAAATTGAACTGAAAGAAAAAAAATCCATTACATTGCAAAACATTAGCAGAGGTAAAGGGGATCAGTGCATAATGGCAAAATATTCATTTAACCATTTATAAAAAAAATGTTTTAAATTTTATCCAACAACATACAAGGGAGGACGAAGGGAGAGGGAGGGAAGGGAGGAAGAAAGATTGGGAGAGCAAGAGCAAAATAATGAATTTACAGGGAAAATTAACAAATGTATCATTAATTGTGTTGTTTTGTCACATCTCTCTTAGTTTGTAGAATAAACATTTTAAAAATAAGTAATTTGACAAGTTTGATCACACCATTGCCAAATTAAAACTAATTATATTTACAGACTATTGTATCTTCACAGTTGAAGGAAACATACTTTTATGCATATATTTATGAAAAATGATGATAGGTCATGTCACAAAAGCAGTTTTTAAAACTTTCAAATATTTGGTAGTAGAACTTGTCTGATGACATGGAAGAAGGCAATGGCCCCCCACTCCAGTACTCTTGTCTGGAAAATCCCATGGACAGAGGAGCCTGGTAGGCTGCAGTCCATGGAGTCGCTAAGAGTTGGATGCGACTAAGCGACTTCACTTTCACTTTTCACTTTCATGCATTGGAGAAGGAAATGGCAACCCACTCCAGTATTCTTGCCTAAAGAATCCCAGGGATAGGGGAGCCTGATGGGCTGCCGTCTATGGGGCTGCACAGAGTCAGACACGACTGAAGCGACTTAGTAGCAGTAGCAGCAGATGACATGGCAATTAAGGAAGAAAATAACAACAAAACTTGACAAAATGAAACTACATTTGAAGTATAAAATTAACACATGCAACTGATGGATTATAGAAGAAATTGCTGTGGAACTTAGGCAATTTTTAGGTATTTAAAATAGTGGAAATAGTAGAGCGCATAACTGGGAGTGTTGGGTTGAAGCAATATAGACAGATAAATGGTTAGACTAAAATTCTTAAGTTAGGAAAGGAGTGTAAAACTTAATGAGCTAAACCTCTGTCTTAGGAAATTAAAAATATAGCTACAGAATAAATCCAACAAAATAGCCCAGCATTCTTGATTGGACTTTGTTAGGAAAATACTTTGACTTAAACATAATCCCTTTATTTGGACATACACTTGTGCGATGTAAACATTAAGTTCATGAACAAGTTATTATGTCTAATTTCATATAGATATATTTTTAGTATTATAGCCCTATATTCACATGCAATAGCCTGACAATTTTTAGGCCTTTAGTGCTGCCTCACAAGTATAAAGATGACTTAGCATTTTTAGTATAAAGCATAGTTAGTATAAAGTATATAGTTAGTATAAAAATGAGTTGAGATGTCCTATTTAGCCCACTTTGCAAACCCTCAATGCTGTGGGCTGTTGGTGATCAGTCATTATATTGGAAGGTTGCATTCAGTTCAATTCAGTTCAGTTCAGTCGCTCAGTCGTGTCCGACTCTCTGCGACCCCATGAATCGCAGCACGCCAAGCCTCCCTGTCCATCACCATTTCCCGGAGTTCACTCAGACTCACATCCATCGAGTCCGTGATGCCATCCAGCCATCTCATCCTCGGTCATTCCCTTCTTCTCCTGCCCCCAATCCCTCCCAGCATCAGNTACTTTTTCTTTTTTGTTCTTTTCATGTAGCATTATTATTTTTTAATTCATTTTTTGAGGTGTAGTTGATTTACAATGTTGTGTTAATTTCCACTATGCAGAAACGTGATTTAGTTATACACATATATATCATGTTTCATATTCTTGTCCATCATGCTTTGCTGTTATTATTCAGTTGCTAAGTCATGTCCAGCTCTTTATGACTCCATGGACTGCAGCATGCCAGGCTTCCTTGCCCTTAACTATCTTCCAGAGAATGCTCAAATTCATGTCCACTGAGCCAGTGATGCTCTCTAACCATCTCATCCTCTCCCTCCCTCTTCTCATCTTACCCTCAATCTTTCCCAGCATCAATCTTTTCCAAGAGTCAGTTCTTCATATCAGGTGGCCAAAGTATTGGAGCTTCAGCACCAGTTCCTCCAATGAATAGTCAGGGTTGATTTCCTTTAGGATTGACTGGTTTGATCTCCTCTCTGTCCAAGGGACTCTCAAGAGTCTTCTTCAGCACTGCAATTTGAAAGCATCAGTTCTTCAGTGCTCAGCCTTCTATTTATGGTCCAATTCTCAAATCCACAAATGACTAATGGAAAAGCTATAGCTATGGTTTATCCTGGATATTGAGTATAGTTTTCTGTGCTATATAGTAGGATCTTGTTGTTTATCCATTCTATTTATAGCTGTTTGTCTGTTAATCCCAAACTCCCAATCCACCTCACCCTCATCTGCCTTGATTTATTTTTGTGGTTTCCAGTTCTCTGCCTAAATTATCTTTTCTTAAATTTCCTGAACATACTAATCACAGATACTTCAAGGCCTGTGTGTGAAATCTAACATCTGTGAATCACTGTGGGTTTGTTCCATTGTCTGTTTTTCTCTTGGTTTTCACGTAATTCTTGCATTTTTTTAAAGCAATAGGATATCAGAAGCCACATGTGTTTAAGAGGGTCTCTCAAGTTTGGAGGGTCCTGAACTTCAGTTTTATCTCAAGCACTGTGAAGTTGCTGAAAGCTAGGCATATCTTCTTAAACATTTTCTCCCTTGAGAATTTTGCTTAATAAATCAGCAAATCCCTTCACAGGAAGAGCAGCGTCCTCTTCTGTTTGCGTCTCTTCTCTCTGGAATGCGTGCAGATCACCTCATCCAGGTCATATGCAAGTTGTTCGTAGCTCAAGTTTCTGGTTTTGTTGTGGCTCTTTCTTCTTTCTCCCTCTTCCTCTCTTCCTTTTTTTTTTTTTTTTTTTAATTTTTTCNATGCGTGCAGATCACCTCATCCAGGTCATATGCAAGTTGTTCGTAGCTCAAGTTTCTGGTTCTGTTGTGGCTCTTTCTTCTTCCTCCCTCTTCCTTTTTTTTTTTTTTTTTTAATTTTTCCTTTTTTAGAGGGGGATAAGCTAGTCTGTTTTTGGTCTGCTCTCATTCTCGGTTACAGCCCTTCCTGGGTCCTACCTTGATGCCGCATGTTTACTGGAACACATCCTCTATGACAGCTTGAGCATCCCTCACCTGCCCAGCCCTGTGGGACTCAAAAAAGCTCTTCTCGGCTTCTTAGGCACACAGCCTCCTTTCATCGAATCAGCTGATGCTTTGAGTAGAAAAGTCAGACCAAATCCTCGGCTCTCCTGCCCTTACTGGCCTTCTCTAAGGGACTGTGGTTTCACACATCCCTGCTACCGTGGTGGCACTCAGTTGCCTTCAAACAGATGTTTTTCTTAAAGATATTTTTCCTGAGTTTTCTACACACAAGAAATTTTCTATACAAAATGTGTGACTATCCAAAACAAACTCATCTGTCATATCCAGATGTGAAACACCTGGAGGTATTTTGAAGGGAAGTCAACAAGATGACCTGAGAGATTGTGGGTGTGAGAGAAAGAGAGCCTTGCTCAAGCATGACTTTAAGGTCTGTGGTGGAGAAACTGGAGAAGGGAACTAACATCCTCTGGAGGAAGTTGGAGAGAGATGAAGAGTTAAGTTTTGACCTGTTGGATTTGAGATCTCAGATATCGATGTAGAGAAGTTGATTGAGCACTTGGATACATCAGTCTGGAGTTTAAGGGAAAGATTCAGGCTGAACAAGCACACACAGTTATTGAGTGGGCAGTGGATAATAAACTTGAACTTTTGGAGATATTCTTCCTGAAGATGTAACTGCAGAGTCATTGGCATATACACAGATGTTATTTTAAACCACAGAATTGATCGATCCCCTAGAGAATGAATGTACATGTAAAGAGAAGAGAACCAAGATCTGAGCTCTTTGGCACAACTTTAGGAAGCTGTGGAGAAGATGAGATAAGAAGGAACCACTGCTGAGACAGGATAAAAGCCAAATAGTACCTGTTGTGTTGGAAACCAAGAAAAGAGAACTACCAGTGAAGAAAGAGTTACCATCAGTCTTGACAAAGATGGCCTCAACAGGAAGAATGTGTAGCAATTTCTGGAATCCTCCAAAAGTTTTAGCTCAATCAAAGAATAAGGAGCTGATAAAGAGGCTTAGTAAGAACTTCCCATTAAACAGAACAAACTATACCAGTGTCAAAAAGTCATCAAGAGACTGATTTCAAGAGCGAGGTAGCATTGGGACTTCCCTGGTGGTTCAGTGGTTACGAATCTGGCTTGCAATTCAGGAGACAAGGATTTGGAGTGGGTTGCAATTTACTTCTCCAGGAAATTTTCCTGACTCAGGGTCTGAACCCACATCTCACTTGGCAGGTGGATTCTTTACCACTGAGTCATCTGGGAAGCCCAAATAAGTAAATAAATAAAGAAGAAGGTAGCGTCAAATGAGCCAAAAACTGCTGAAAGTTCAAGTAAGATAAAAGCATAAAAACCTCCTTTGATTTTGGCTATATGGTGGCCATTGGTGAGCCTAACAAGAGCAGGTTCAATAGAATAGTAGGGATGGATGCCCAAGGCAAAGAGTTAAAGAAAATGCTTTATAATTTGTATTAGTCAGGGTTCTCCAGGGACAGAGGACCACTAGGATGTGTAAGTGTGTGTTTGTGTCTGTGTGTATGGGAGAGAGAGATGGATTTATTTTAAGGCATTGACTTGTTGACAAGTCTAAAATTTCCAAGGCAGGCCAGCCAACTGGAGACCCGGGAAAAGCTGACATGGCAGCTCAAGGTCAAGGCCATTTGGAGACAGAGTTTCCTCTCCCTTGAGGGAGCCTCAGTCTTTTGCTTAAGGCCTTCAACTGAATCAGTGAGGCTCACCTACACCACGGAGGGTAATCTGCTTCACTCAGTGTCTGCTGATTTGAATCTTAATCCAAAAACACCCTCACAGAAACATCTAGAATGGTGTTTGATCAAATATCAGTGGGCCATGGCCAAGCTAAGTTGATGCATAAAATTAACCGTAAGAGATTAAAAAAAGAAACAGAGCATAGATGATTCTTTGAGCTGATTCTCTGTGAACAAGATAGAACTAGAGAAGCAGGTGGAATCTGAGCATTATTTTGTTTCTCCAGAGAAGATATTTGAACATGTTTGATCACAAAGCCTTTATTTTTGGAGTAATTATTAATATTTCCCTGATACAATATTCTTTGAATATCAGTCTGAGAAATTCTGGCTTAAAGACTCAAAACTCAAGGTGTATCTTTTTTCAAATAATCAGAGAATTAATCACACAACAACAAACCCCACACTGCTTTCCAGCTTTCTCTGAGCTCCATCTGTGGATTCTATCTGATGAACTTATCCATTGATTTCTGCTAGTGGGGTGTTATTAATATCTTTAGGTTCTGCATTCACATTATGATGGGGTTTCCTGGGAAGGAACAATGCCTTTCATACTGAATGTAGTGACCTAGATATCCAATATCACGCTCCCAGACAGTTGCTGGGTGTAAGTGTGGGATGATCAGCTGGATCACTGGGTGAGCGGCAACGGCAATGGAGACAGAGCAAACTCATGCTCCAGTGTCAGTCGCTCAGTTGTGCCCGGCTCTTTGCGATCCATAGACTGCAGCCTGCCAGGCTCCTCTGTCCATGGGATTTTCCAGGCAAGGATACTGGAGTGGGGTGCCATTTCCTTCTCCAGCTGGGGTAAGAGACCATCCCAATGAGCCTATCCCAGCTGGAAAGAGGCAGTCTTAGTAAATTCTCAAACACACCTAGTGCTTTAAGATTTTCACCGTTCATTCCACCATCTAATTCTATATACTGGCAAGTGTTTATTTAAAAAAAAAAATGATTGGGGAAAAAAATAAAAACAACTTGAATATTACCTCCGACTCTGTGCTTAATTCCCAGAAAGAAATATTAAATTTCGACCAGAAAAAAAACTCATAGTGACCTCAAGGTCCTCAATGCTGATTTTATTATTAATGGTTCAGATGTCTTTGGCCTACAGTTATGTCATTAAGGAATGGAAATTTCCATTTCCAGAAAGGCATTTCACCTGCTTCTCACTTCTGGAATTAGCCCAGACTAAGGTGCAAGCAACAGAACACAGCACCATCACTGTTTAAGCAGAAAAGGAGTTTGTTCAGTAGAGGTGGAGCAGTTCATGGAATTGTTGAGACTGGAGAGAAAAACTCAAGGCTTGCGAGCCAAGGACAGCATACATGTTTATGCTGCAGAACAACCTGGCAGACGTTATTGCGTCGGCATCGGCTCTTAGCTCTCAAAATCTGCACTGCCAAGTGTCCACTAGGGTTAGGTCTTGGACACAGGAGCCACAAGCCTGTAGCGCCGGTACCCTAGGAATAGTTTCCTCCCAAAGACATCTGTACCCCTGTAACTGAGCAGGACCCTATGGGGCCTTCTTGGAAGAGACCACCTCCCCCGCAGTGTCCTCCACCTGCCCCTCTATAGAATAACAGCAGCCTCCTAGGCTTTTCCTGAATTCCAAAAAGTATTTAATCAGAGATGTGACAAAATGCAAAAAGGAAAACAGTCAAGCTAGGTAAAATAATGCTAGTTCAGCCATGAAAAACAAGTCAAGGAGGGGGCTTCTCTGGTGATCCAGCGATTAAGAATCTGAATTGCAATGCAAGGGACACTAGTTTGATCCCTCATCTGGGAAGATCCCACTGCTCTAGGGCCCAGGAGCTGCAACTGCTGAACCCACATGCCTAGAGCCTGTGCCCCCAAACAGGAGAAAGCAATGACGCAGCAGTAAAAACAAGTCAAGGAGGGGGCTTCTCTGGTGATCCAGCGATTAAGAATCTGAATTGCAATGCAAGGGACACTAGTTTGATCCCTCATCTGGGAAGATCCCACTGCTCTAGGGCCCAGGAGCTGCAACTGCTGAACCCACATGCCTAGAGCCTGTGCCCCCAAACAGGAGAAAGCAATGACGCAGCAGTGAAGACTCACTACAGCCAAAACATAAAATAGATAAAGAAATCTGTTTAACAAAATGTCAAGGACCTTTTGTTCTGCTGCAAGGGCTATGGAGATAATATTCTGAGCAATGTTCTTCGAGCTGTTTTGCAGATACTGAAATCCCCACCAGGTGGAAGAAGTTAACTTTATGCTTCCCATAATCATATAGACCCCAGAAGGTTGATGATGTTGACTCCCAATTATCTCACCACCAACCAATCAGAAGAATGTTTATAAACTGATCGTATAGCTCACAATTCCCCTCCCTCACTCTGCCTTTAGAAGGGAGGACAGAGTGAGATGTATGGAAAGAGTAACATGAAAACTTACATTACCATATGTAAAATAGATAGCCAATGGGAATTTGCTGTATGGCTCAGGAAACACAAACAGGAGGGGTGGGATGGGGTCGGAGATGGGAAGGAGGTTCAAAAGGGAGGGGTATGTGTATACCTATGGCTGATTCATATTGAGTTTTGACAGAAAACAACAAAATTCTGTAAAGCAACTATCCTTCAATTTAAAAAAAATAATAATAATTTAAAACATAAATCTTTCCCTGAAAACTTTCAGAAAGTTTAGGACTTTTAGATACTAGCTGCCTAGATTCCTTGCTTGGAGCCTGCAATAAATGCTGCATTTTTTTTTTTTACCACCTCATGTCAATAGACAGACTTTACTGTGCTTGCGCAAGTGGACCCAAGTTTGGTTCAGTAACACCCCCTTTCCTACATCAGCAGATCCTGACTCAAGTCTGACCAAATGTCTCTGGTTGGTGGACTCTAGGTCACGAAGTGTTGCCCCAGGATGGCCAAAACTGTTAATATCTGCCTTTCTCTGCTTCTGTATAAAAGGTGTCTTTATCTCCAAGAACCCTAAGGGAAAGTGCCCACAAGTAGGAAGGAAGATAAAAAGCTTGGTAACAGAAAAACGAATGACAACCACTCGTGCAGCCTGCCACCTGGCTTCTCAGCATCAACATGTACTCTCATCCCATTCTTAGACTTCTCAAGCAGTGCTCCCATCTAACATTTACTCCTCTGCCATCACTACAAATGTACTCCTTGTAACTGAAATTTAAAGCATGACTTCAAGTCCTGTTCGTCACTGTGTCTACCTCCATATGCAATCATGATCTAATCTTGATATTCTATAACCCATGGTCCAAACTACAGAAACAACCAACAGCCATGGAAAGTGTTTGTTGCGCTTGGTTGGTCACTAAAGTCATATATGATTCTTTCGTGATCCCATGGATCCCTGCCAGGCTCCTCTATCCATGGAATCCTCCAGGCAAGAATACTGGGGTGGGTTGCCATTTCCTTTTCTAAGGGATCCTTCTGACCCAGGGATCAAACCCACATCTCCTGCATTGGAAGGCAGATGCTTCACCATTGAGCCACCAGGGAAACCCACCAATGACATACCTTATAGATAATGGTGGAATCAACAGAAAGAAAAGAAGGAGAAAATTAGTAAGAAAAAATATATATATGTATGACTCAGGAAGCAAGAAAATATAGAAATAAGCTACAGTTCTCCTGTCTGTAATTGATGAAGAGACAATGACTTCTAATTGTGACTCCCCGCCCCCGCAGTGTTCATCCCATTTGCCTTCAGCCAACATTTTCGCTGGTCATATTCTTTTAAAGTTAATTTTTCTTGGAGTATATTTGCTTTACAGTGCTGCTAGTTTCTACCATATAACAAACTGGATCAGCTAGACATATACATATATCCCCTTTTTTTGATTGCCTTCCCATTCAGATCCCCACAGAGCATTAAGCAGATTCCCTGTGCTATGCAGTAGGTTCTCATTAGTTATCTGTTTCATACAATAGTGTCAATAGTTTATACATGTCAATCCCGATTTGCCAATTCATCCCACTCTCCTTCCCCATTGGGGACCATATGTTTGTTACCTACATCTGTGTCTCTATTTCTGCTTTGCAAATAGGCTCATCTGTATCATTTTTCCAGATTCCACATATAAAAGTTAATATATGATATTTGTTTTCTCTTTCTGACTTACTTTAGATGACAATCTCTAGGTCCATCCATATCTCTACAAAAGACTCAATGTTGGCCCTTTTTATGGCTGAATAATATTCCATTATATATATATGTACATCTTCCTTACTTAAATCATTCATTCCTGAGGCATCTGAGGCATCTGAGCCCTTGGTGGAGCTGCCTGCAAACAGTAGCTCTAATGTTTCATTAGATGTCAACACTGGGCTCCCACAGACCCCCAGAATTCCTTACCCCTCCATCTTGCAATGTTTATCAACAACCTACTTCCCCTTCCTCATTTCATGGTCAAGATTCATCTTTGAGCCAATGTCATATCATTTTTGTTTGTTTGTTTCTTACCTATTGGCTTTAAGATCACAGAAAGTCCTCATAAACGGTTATTTGCTACCACTCAGTCCTGCAGCTATAGCTCTTCTTTCATGGGTCAATACACAATTTGGAAATTTATCCTCTTACTGATGTATTTCTTGCAAGTATATGCTCAGAAACCGGACATACAGAATGGGGATTAGAGTCACTCTCTGTATCACCTGATCCTCTTAATACTCCACCCACAGTTAGGATGAGGTTGGCCCATTTCTGGGCTTTCCTGGTGGCTCAGATAGTAACGAATCTGTCTGTAATGCAGGAAACCTAGGTTCAGTCCCTGGATCGGGAAGAGCCCCTGGAGCCTGGCAGGCTACAATCCATGGGGTTGTAAAGATCTGAACATGACTGAAGCAACTTAGCATGGCCCATTTCTGACAATCCCTGAAGGTCTGAGCATTTCCTTTTTTCTAGTGAATAGCTGAATAGTCAAAAAGCTGCTGGTCTTTTTTGGAGAGGATGTGAGAGTTGGACTGTGAAGAAAGCTGAGCACTGAAGAGTTGACGCTTTTGAACTGTGGTGTTGGAGAAGCCTCTTGAGAGTCCCTTGGACTGCAAAGAGATCCAACCAGTCCATTCTGAAGGAGATCAGCCCTGGGATTTCTTTGGAAGGAATGATGCTAAAGCTGAAACTCAAGTACTTTGGCCACCTCATGTGAAGAGTTGACTCATTGGAATAGACTTTGATGCTGGGAGGGATTGCGGGCAGGAGGACAAGGGGACGACCGAGTATGAGATGGCTGGATGGCATCACTGACTCGATGGATGTGAGTCTGAGTGAACTCTGAGAGTTGGTGATGGACAGGGAGGCCTGGCGTGCTGCGATTCATGGGGTCACAAAGAGTCGGACACGACTGAGTGACTGAACTAAACTGAGGATAAAAATTCATAATTCTTTTTGGTAAGATTATTCCCAGATCCCGCCTCAAGGGTGTGTAGCCAACTCATCATTCAAGAGGTCCTAGGCTTGTGAACTGACTCCAGTCAGGGCCTTAGGTGAGGGGCCGAGACTCTATGTCTTTATGGCTCTATTTAGGCTCTGTTTATCTGACTTATTCAAATCAAATAGGACCTTAAGTGCTGTGTTTCATTTCTACAGGACTCAACATGCATGAGCGACCTCTAGTAATTTATGAACAGCAGACCCTTCTAATTACACTATTTTGGGTCTTAGAATGCAACCACATCCACTTTGCCTGGATGGTAAAGTGTCACCGTGTCCTTTGCCTAGCCAGGCTCTTGGAATTCCTATTTAAATCAGGAAGCCCAATTCAACTGCAGCATCTCTGCATTGCCTGCCTAAAGACAACTGCCGCTACAGTTCTTTTTAAAGTTTCAGGTCCTTCCATCATCAAAGCACTTATTAATGCATTGGTGAAGAGAATGCTCTGAGCCTTCTGGTAGGCTATAATTAAGGAACTGGAGAGCAGGTAATAAATCTACTCCAGTATTTTAATCTTCCTCCTCATGGAATCCTTCCTCTATGGTAAACAAAAGAAGGCTGGCATCCCAATTTCATTTAGTGTGAGCCTCTGGTGAAATGCTGGGTCCAGATTTTGTTCAGTCAACTCAGTAAATAGAACAATTTTCAGAGGTTTGACTTACCATATTGCAACACAAATTTCTGACATATGCACCCATATTAGGAAAAAAAATAGCCTGGTCAATATTATGTGCTTCCCTGCTGGGACCACCACTATGAAATCTTAGTGCCTCCTTCCCTTCCTTCCAGACATAATTCCTATCGTTAATTTTCTGGCTATCAATTTCTTACTGTTCTTTAGATATTTACCATGTTTTAAAATCACCAAACATAAAAAAGAAAAAAAAAACCTAAATACTATATTAAAGATCACCAAATAATATATTGAATATCTGTAAGCTTTCAACCTGACACAAACTTAGTCTTATGCTTTATGTCTTTTTCGTGAACGTTGGTTTTATTAGTCAAGGTTAGAATTGCAACATATTTTTTTTTCTGATATAAATGAACCAAATCTTGAAAGTTTTTTGGTGCTTCAGTTTATCATTGGTCCTGCTAGGTCTGGAGGAAAGAAAGGTCCATGTAGGCATGGCTTCTGCTCACCGTGGTCCTCAGGCAGAGTCGTTAAGGCATCTTCAGGCGGGTAGGGACCACTTGGCAGAGAGGGAAGTAGAGCTGCTTCAGCTGGCAAGGAGAGTCAGTATGGGGCAGGGACTCAGGCGCCTGTAGTTCATCAGACTTCTCCCAAATGTCTCTGTTCCAGGTCTTGTCTCCAGGGAAGACACGGCTGCCAAACAGTCATGCTGCTGTCTGTCCCATGAACGTTACTAGACCTGTTCCAGGAACTCAGGTTTCCTACAGGCACCCAGCCAACCATCCTCATACCATCCTCTCTGGGCGTCACTGGCTCCCAGGTTTGGTCAGGTGAGTGCATCTGATGATGGAGCTCAGGTGACATGAATACCTGGCATGTTCAGCTTTTCTAATGGGAAGTAATTCTTCTTCCCATCAAGACCCAGAAAGGTGGAGGGTTCTCTGCACATGGGAAAGGGTTTAAGTGGCCAGGCAGCCAAAAAATGACTAATGCCAACCACTTCCTGGAAAGACTGAGTTTGTTTCCTTCTCTTGTTAGTGAAAATCAGCTTTTAGATTTTTATTTATTTATTTGTACTGGAATGGGTAGCCTTTCCCTTCTCCAGTGGTTCTTCCCAACCCAGGGATTGAACCTAGGTCTCCCTCGTTGCAAGCAGATTCTTTACCAGCTGAACCACAAGGGAAGCCCAAGAATACTGGAAGGGGTAGCCTATCCCTTTTCCAGGGGATCTTCCTGATGCAGGAACTGAACCAGGGTCTCCTGCATTGCAGCTATCAGGGAAGCCCTTTTATCTGTTTACTGATTTATTTATTTTTAGTGGCACTGTGCAGCTTGGGATATCTTATTTCCCCAACCAGGGATCAAACCCAGTCTCTGGCAGTGAGAGCGCTGAGTCCTAACTATCAGAGCACCAGCAAGCTCCCCAAATTTTTAATTTAGAAAGAGTAAAAATGAAAACATATTGGGAAGATCCTAACTTATTTGATCATCATGGTGCTGAGGTCCTTAGAGAGTTCAAGATTCATATGGTTAATCCACTTAAGTATTTATTTATTGAGCACTACCTACAAGGCATGTATTCTGCTGAGCCCAGGATAGTTAACTCAGAAATGGCTCCAAACCCACTAGATTATTCTCTGGGACTGAAGACATGGGCTTCCCAAGTGGCTCAGACAGTAAAGCATCCACACGCCACTGCAAGAGATGCAGATTCAATCCCTGGGTCTGGGAGATCCCCTGGAGGAGGCCACATAAGCCCACTCCAGTACTCTTGCCTGGAGAATCTTATGGACAGAGGAGTCTGGTGGGCTACAGTGCATGGAGTCGCAGAGCTGGACACGACTGAGTGACTTAGCACAGCATAAGATACTCCAGTTTTGTTTTCTTGAACCATCCTCTCCAACACACCTTTTTCAGATCCATGTCTGGGGACTTGTATGAGTCAGGATTCTGCAGAGAAGCAGAACCCAGAGGAAGAATACTTGTCGTTGTTTAGTAGCTCAGTCATCTTCAGCCTTTTGCCACCTCCTGGACTGTTGCCTGCCAGACTCTGTCCATGGAGTCTCGCAGGTAAGAATACTGGAGTGGGCTGCCATTTCCTTCTCCAGGGGAGGTGTATATAAAGAGAAAAAGATGGAAAGGAATTGGGGTGCCTGATGGTGGAGGCTCTTGGGTTGCTTGACCAGCTAGGGACTCAGGAAGGAATTGGAGTTCAAGTCCAACACTGTCTGCTGGTGAACCTGAAAGAGTTAAAGCTGCAGGCAGTCTGATGACAAGTTTGCTGCAGAATTCCCTCTTGCTGGGAGGAAAGTCAGCCTTTTGTTCTGTTAAGATCTTCAACGAATTGCACGAGGCCCAGATTACAGAGGATCATCTGTTTTACTCAAGTCCGTCGATTTAAATGCTATCCTTATCTGGGCTTCCCTTGTAACTCAGTGGTAAAGAATCTGCCTGCCAGTGCAGGAGACACAGGTTCAATCTCTGGTCCGGGAAGATTCCACATGGCACAGGGTGACTATGCCCATACACCACAACTACTGGACCTGTGCTCTCAAGACCCTGCTCTGCATCAAGAGAAGCTACCACAATGAGAAACCTGAGCATCACAACTATAGAATAAACCCTGCTCTGTGCAACTGTAGAAAACCCAGTGCAGCCAATAAATAAATAGAACAATGGGTTCTTTATATATTCTGATGCATTGTCTATAGATATTAAGATAAAGGCAAGCGTGTATCTGCTGATACTTTGTAAGCTGATCTGTCTTTATACTTAGAAAAGTCTCTTATTAGTAGGATTCCCTGGTGGCTCAGATGGTAAGAAATCTGGCTGCAATGTGGGAGACCTGTGTTCGATCCCTGGGTTGGGAAGATCCCCTGGAGGAGGAAATGGTAACACACTCCAGTATTCTTGCCTGGAGAATTCTATGGACAGAGGAGCCTGGCAGGTTCAAGTCTATTGGGTCTCAAAGAGTTGGACACAACTAAGGGGCTATCACTCACTCATTTTTAGAAAAGAAAAATAAGTCTTACCCCATCCCCAAACATTCCCCCACACAATAATATTTGACCACGTTTCTGGGCACCATGGCCCGAGCATGTTGACACATAAAGTGAGCCTCACCCTAAACGCAGATGCCTCTGAGGGCTAAGCCCTGCAGGCTCCTTGGTTCACCCTGTGTTAGGGCTTTGCCGTGGCTCATGGCACCATTGATTCAATGGCCAAGAGTTTGAGCAGACTCCAGGAGATGCTGAAGGGTAGGGAAGCCAGGCATGCTGCAATCCACGGGGTCACAAAGAGTTCCATATGACTGAGAACCTGAACGTCAACAATGGATCACTTCCAGAACTCTCTCTCTCCACCCAAATGTTATTCCCTGAAAGCTCTTACTCTCTACAAAAGAAAGTGTTAGTCGCTCAGTCGTGTCCAACTCTTTGTGACCCCATGGACTGTAGCCCACCAGGCTCCTCTGTCCAGGAGCTCAACTCAAACAAACTAACTGCCAGGCAGCAGTAGGTGGCCTGGGAAGGTGTGGCATCTGTCCCCATGGACCTTCCCAAGAGGAAGCAAATCATCTGTCCTGCTGTGCTCAGCGGGGGCCCCACAGGCTTGTACAGGAGACAGGGCCAGATGTCCTCTTGAGACCTTTTCTTGATCAAGGATTTGATGACCCCGGCCCTTCAGTTCTTCTGAACCAACAGCTGCTGATTTCATTGAAATAATCTAATTTGAAATTCTGTTTCTGGAACGCAGACAGCGTTCTCCACCCAAGCAGAACAATGGGAGTGGAACAGGGGGCCTTCACAGGGGATATTTTGGGTGCTTTCAGATATAGAAGTCAACAATCTGTTCATTCACGGGGGCTCTGACCTCATGTTTTGAAGGAAGAGAAGAAAAACACGCTGGTTACAAAGAATGTAAATATTTTGCTTTTACCAATTCTCCAATCTGGACTGAAACAAATGTCATCCTTGAACCTGCCCCCGTCCTCTCCCCTCCCCCAAGACATCTTTGAAAAGCCGTGATCCGATCATGAAAATGGGTTTAAAATGTAATCACCAGTTTTGAAGAGATAGGTGAAGACGCAGCTCTTCCTTTCAGGGAGGAGGAGGGCTTTCTCTCAAATGCTTACAGGGGGGGCTTTGGAGGACAGACATAGACCTCTTCCCAAGTGAATATGAGACAGGCTGGGACCTGCAATGCTTGTACCCAGACTCACCTCTCCTTGGGCAACAAAGAAACTATAGGGGATAAAAACAACTGCACTCGTATACACAGTTGGAGCAAATTATGGGCAAGATATAAAAAGACCAAAATGACCAACTGTTACTTCTGAAGAGCCAGGAGCAAAAGCAGGGCCGGGCCATTGTACATGCCCCCTGCACTTAGCACCACTAGAGGGGTGGGCAAACCACCTAAGCCGTCCCTCTAGCCCAACCCCGGGACCCACCCCTCCCCTCACCCCATATAAAAGGAACCAGCTAACTGTGTCCCCCCAACCCCAGGGAGAGAGCAGGGCACCTGTTACTTGCTTTCGCTCTCCCTGCTGCACCACGGCCCCCAGTAAAGCCTTGCCTGGATTCCTTGTCTGGCTTCTTATCAATTTATCTTGTTTAAGGAGTCCTATAACCCTGGTTGGTAACGGGTGTTTGGAGCTGTCCAGGAGGGAAGGAGACAGCTGGAGGCAGGGAGATGGGCAAACAAGCTGTGCTCACTCCATGTGAGGACCCAAAGTGTGAATGCATGAAGGGAACAGAATCTGAAGACTCACACACAAATAGCTACTCTATGTTTTAAATTTGTGTCTTCATGATGTCCCTGGCCTTCTGCCTTTGGTGATGGTCAGAGGTGGTATGAATCAGGAACGCCTCTGCCTCCTGTCCTGTGTGGCCCAGCTTCTTCATCACAGAAGTCAAAGCTTCATCTCCTTCTTTCTCTGCCGTCTGGGATTCCTCTGGGAAATTTTCGAATGAAGGCTCTGGCTAGATCAGGGACAGCTACGGAGACTGGCTGGATGAATGTTTGCCTGGATGGGGGCACTGGNGACTGCAAAGAGATCCAACCAGTCCATTCTGAAGGAGATCAGCCCTGGGATTTCTTTGGAAGGAATGATGCTAAAGCTGAAACTCAAGTACTTTGGCCACCTCATGTGAAGAGTTGACTCATTGGAATAGACTTTGATGCTGGGAGGGATTGCGGGCAGGAGGACAAGGGGACGACCGAGTATGAGATGGCTGGATGGCATCACTGACTCGATGGATGTGAGTCTGAGTGAACTCTGAGAGTTGGTGATGGACAGGGAGGCCTGGCGTGCTGCGATTCATGGGGTCACAAAGAGTCGGACACGACTGAGTGACTGAACTAAACTGAGGATAAAAATTCATAATTCTTTTTGGTAAGATTATTCCCAGATCCCGCCTCAAGGGTGTGTAGCCAACTCATCATTCAAGAGGTCCTAGGCTTGTGAACTGACTCCAGTCAGGGCCTTAGGTGAGGGGCCGAGACTCTATGTCTTTATGGCTCTATTTAGGCTCTGTTTATCTGACTTATTCAAATCAAATAGGACCTTAAGTGCTGTGTTTCATTTCTACAGGACTCAACATGCATGAGCGACCTCTAGTAATTTATGAACAGCAGACCCTTCTAATTACACTATTTTGGGTCTTAGAATGCAACCACATCCACTTTGCCTGGATGGTAAAGTGTCACCGTGTCCTTTGCCTAGCCAGGCTCTTGGAATTCCTATTTAAATCAGGAAGCCCAATTCAACTGCAGCATCTCTGCATTGCCTGCCTAAAGACAACTGCCGCTACAGTTCTTTTTAAAGTTTCAGGTCCTTCCATCATCAAAGCACTTATTAATGCATTGGTGAAGGGAATGCTCTGAGCCTTCTGGTAGGCTATAATTAAGGAACTGGAGAGCAGGTAATAAATCTACTCCAGTATTTTAATCTTCCTCCTCATGGAATCCTTCCTCTACGGTAAACAAAAGAAGGCTGCATCCCAATTTCATTTAGTGTGAGCCTCTGGTGAAATGCTGGGTCCAGATTTTGTTCAGTCAACTCAGTAAATAGAACAATTTTCAGAGGTTTGACTTACCATATTGCAACACAAATTTCTGACATATGCACCCATATTAGGAAAAAAAATAGCCTGGTCAATATTATGTGCTTCCCTGCTGGGACCACCACTATGAAATCTTAGTGCCTCCTTCCCTTCCTTCCAGACATAATTCCTATCGTTAATTTTCTGGCTATCAATTTCTTACTGTTCTTTAGATATTTACCATGTTTGAGTTCGTGTAAAAAAATAAATAAATACAAAAAATAAATAAATTTAAAAAAAAAAATAAAATAAAATCACCAAACATAAAAAAGAAAAAAAAAACCTAAATACTATATTAAAGATCACCAAATAATATATTGAATATCTGTAAGCTTTCAACCTGACACAAACTTAGTCTTATGCTTTATGTCTTTTTCGTGAACGTTGGTTTTATTAGTCAAGGTTAGAATTGCAACATATTTTTTTTCTGATATAAATGAACCAAATCTTGAAAGATTTTTGGTGCTTCAGTTTATCATTGGTCCTGCTAGGTCTGGAGGAAAGAAAGGTCCATGTAGGCATGGCTTCTGCTCACCGTGGTCCTCAGGCAGGGTCGTTAAGGCATCTTCAGGCGGGTAGGGACCACTTGGCAGAGAGGGAAGTAGAGCTGCTTCAGCTGGCAAGGAGAGTCAGTATGGGGCAGGGACTCAGGCGCCCGTGGTTCATCAGACTTCTCCCAAACGTCTCTGTTCCAGGTCTTGTCTCCAGGGAAGACACGGCTGCCAAACAGTCATGCTGCTGTCTGTCCCATGAACGTTACTAGACCTGCTCCAGGAACTCAGGTTTCCTACAGCCAACCATCCTCATACCATCCTCTCTGGGCGTCACTGGCTCCCAGGTTTGGTCAGGTGAGTGCATCTGATGATGGAGCTCAGGTGACATGAATATCTGGCATGTTCAGCTTTTCTAATGGGAAGTAATTCTTCTTCCCATCAAGACCCAGAAAGGTGGAGGGTTCTCTGCACATGGGAAAGGGTTTAAGTGGCCAGGCAGCCAAAAAATGACTAATGCCAACCACTTCCTGGAAAGACTGAGTTTGTTTCCTTCTCTTGTTAGTGAAAATCAGCTTTTAGATTTTTATTTATTTATTTGTACTGGAATGGGTAGCCTTTCCCTTCTCCAGTTGTTCTTCCCAACCCAGGGATTGAACCCAGGTCTCCCTCATTGCAAGCAGATTCTTTACCAGCTGAGCCACAAGGGAAGCCCAAGAATACTGGAGGGGGTAGCCTATCCCTTTTCCAGGGGATCTTTCTGATGCAGGAACTGAACCAGGGTCTCCTGCATTGCAGCTATCAGGGAAGCCCTTTTATCTGTTTACCGATTTATTTATTTTTGGTGGCACTGTGCAGCTTGGGATATCTTATTTCCCCAACCAGGGATCAAACCCAGTCTCTGGCAGTGAGAGCGCTGAGTCCTAACTATCAGAGCACCAGCAAGCTCCCCAAATTTTTAATTTAGAAAGAGTAAAAATGAAAACATATTGGGAAGATCCTAACTTATTTGATCATCATGGTGCTGAGGTCCTTAGAGAGTTCAAGATTCATATGGTTAATCCACTTAAGTATTTATTTATTGAGCACTACCTACAAGGCATGTATTCTGCTGAGCCCAGGATAGTTAACTCAGAAATGGCTCCAAACCCACTAGATTATTCTCTGGGACTGAAGACATGGGCTTCCCAAGTGGCTCAGACAGTAAAGCATCCACACGCCACTGCAAGAGATGCAGATTCAATCCCTGGGTCTGGGAGATCCCCTGGAGGAGGCCACATAAGCCCACTCCAGTACTCTTGCCTGGAGAATCTTATGGACAGAGGAGTCTGGTGGGCTACAGTGCATGGAGTCGCAGAGCTGGACACGACTGAGTGACTTAGCACAGCATAAGATACTCCAGTTTTGTTTTCTTGAACCATCCTCTCCAACACACCTTTTTCAGATCCATGTCTGGGGACTTGTATGAGTCAGGATTCTGCAGAGAAGCAGAACCCAGAGGAAGAATACTTGTCGTTGTTTAGTAGCTCAGTCATCTTCAGCCTTTTGCCACCTCCTGGACTGTTGCCTGCCAGACTCTGTCCATGGAGTCTCGCAGGTAAGAATACTGGAGTGGGCTGCCATTTCCTTCTCCAGGGGAGGTGTATATAAAGAGAAAAAGATGGAAAGGAATTGGGGTGCNTTGCTGGAGCAGCCGTGAAGAGACAACCACGCCCAAGGTAAGAGAAACCCAAGTAAGATGGTAGGTGTTGCAAGAGGGCATCAGAGGGCAGACACACTGAAACCATACTCGCAGAAAACTAGTCAATCTAATCACACTAGGACCAGGGCCTTGTCTAACTCAATGAAAGGTTGCATTAGTCCACTGAAAGTGTTCTCTCTGGAGGCAGCCTCTTTTATAGTGAACCCTGTTGTCTCAGTGTCTAACAGTGGATTTGTTAGGAAGGCCAAGGACCTAAGGCCCTGTTTGACTGTTATTTGAAGACTCCATTAGATTCATGCCTTGTAGTGAGATAATCTCTGAATCTATTGGGCAAGCTGTAGATCCTTTGCATTGCTACATGACTGCAGCCATGACTTTAAAAGACACTTGCTCCTTGGAAGAACTATGACCAATATAGACAACCTATTAGAAAGCAGAGACATTGCTGACAAATGATCAGTCTAGTCAAAGCTATGATATTTCCAGTAGTCATATATGAATGTGAGGATTGGACCATAAAGAAAGTTGAGTGCCAAAGAATTGATGCTTTTGAACTATGGTGCTGGAGAAGACTCTTGAGAGTTCTTTGGACAGCAAGGACGTCAGTCCTAAAGGAAATCAATTCTGAATATTTATTGGAAGGACTGATGCTGAAGCTAAAGCTCCAATACTTCGGCCACCTGATGTGAAGAGCATTGAAAAAGACCCTGATGCTGGGAAAGATTGAGGGCAGGAGACGGGGGTGACAGCATGAGATGTTTGGATGGCATCACTGACTCAGTGGACATGAATTTGAGCAAGCTCTGGGAGATGGTCATGGACAGGGAAGTCTAGCATTCTGCAGTCTATGAGGTCACAAAGAGTCAAACACAACTGAGTGACTGAACTGAACTGATAGATTCTTTAGTGCAGAACCCTGGAGCCTATGATATATTGATGGTTTATTGACAAAGGTTTCCATCAAAAGTCTACAAAGTCATACACAGATATGGGTAATATCATGGGTTCTGAAGGAGTTGTGGGCTTCAGGACAGCTCTTCAGGTATTAACAATTGGATTGACTTCAAGATCTCTAGCTCTAAAGATCATGGTGTCCTGTCCAATCACTTCATGGCAAATAGAGGAGGAAACAATGGAAACAGTGACAGACTTTATTTTCCCAGGCTCCAAAATCACTGTGGATGGTGACTATAGCCATGAACTTTAAAAATGCTTGCACTTTGGAAAAATGCTATGAAAAACCTAGACAGCATATTAAAAAGCAAAGACACTTTGTTGACAAAATCCATAGAGTCAAAGCTATGGTTTTTCCAGTAGTGGATATGGGTATGGATGTGAGAATTGGACCATAAAGAATGCTGAGCACCAAAGAATTGATGTTTTTGAAATGTGTTGGACAAGACTCTTGAGAGTTCCTTGGACAGCAAAGAAATCAAACCAGTCAATCCACAAAGAAATCAGTCCTGAATATTCATTAGAAGGACTGATGATGAAGGTGAAGCTCCAATATTTTGGCCACCTGATGCAAAGAGCCAACTCATTGGAAAAGACCCTGATGCCAGGAAAAATTGAAAGCAGGAGGAGAAGGGGATGACAGAGGATGAGATGATTGGGTAGCATCACCGACTCAATGGACATGAGTTTGAGCAAGCGCCAGGAGATGGTGAAAGAGAGGGAAGCCTGGAATGATGCAGTCCATGGTGTTGCAAAAGTTGGACATAACTGAGCCACTGAACAACAAAAGTTTTAGAGACTAGGCTGTCTGTTGGCTATGTGTAGAAGCAGCAGAAAAATATCCACTTGTGCCATATGCATCTGCAACATCCATGGAAGTCAGTCAGGTGTTGTGTCTAATTCTTTATAGTCACTGCTACAGAAACGAGAGTTCATCTCTACCATTTGTACTTAGAGCTGCCATAGCAAGATACATAGACTGGGTGACTAAAACAACACATGTCATTTTCTCATACTTCTGGGAGGCTGGAAATCCAGAATCAAGGTGCCAGGGTTGGTTTCCAGTGATCTCTCTCTTGCTGGCTGGCACACAATAACCTTTCTTTTGTGTACATGTGGAGGGAGGGGAAATCTCTGCACCTCTTCCTTTTCTTATAAAGACACCAGTCCTGTCAGATTAGGATCTACTCTTATAATCTTATTCAGTCTTAGGTACCTACCTTATACCCTTAAGGCCCTATCTCTAAGTACGGTTATATTGGGGGTAAATGCTTCAGTGTATGAATTTGGGGAGGTACCATTCAGTCCATAACTATAAATTATGGTCCAGAAAGTTCCCAGCATTGTAACTTGGTGGTACCTTGGACTTTGCTTTCATTCAAAGTCAATCCATTCTGTCAGTTGTGCTAGGAGGGCACATTATGTGATATAAGGAGTTTTCTCAGGTGAGTTATGTTCAAAAATCATCATTGTAAGAAAAAATTCATCATTGTAACAAAATCTGAGCATACACTGAGTCAAATGTTGTTTTGCTATTTGTCCAACTTATTAATGATTTGTCCTTAGCACAACTTGGTTTCTTTCTTCAGAGTCACTGTTATTTCATTGTGGAAACCATGATGACTACTGTATGCCTCTACAGTCTGAGTGACTCCCATTGTCTGGTCAAGGTTGTTAAAACCGGAGATAACTTGAGATAATATCCCTACTTGCACTAATCCCCCTCTGAAAAGTCCAAATACTGTTTCTTCTCCTAGTCTGAGACACTGTCTCAATTATTCAAGCTAAACAATCACTGAAGATGGTGACTGCAGCCATGAAGTTAGAAGACACTTACTCCTTGGAAGAAAAGTTATGACCAACCTAGACAGTATATTCAAAAGCAGAGACATTACTTTGCCAACTAAGGTCCGCCTAGTCAAGGCTATGGTTTTTCCTGTGGTCATGTATGGATGTGAAAGTTGGACTGTGAAGAAGGCTGAGTGCCGAAGAATTGATGCTTTTGAACTGTGGTGTTGGAGAAGACTCTTGAGAGTCCCTTGGACTGCAAGGAGATCCAACCAGTCCATTCTGAAGGAGATCAGCCCTGGGATTTCTTTGGAAGGAATGATGCTGAAGCTGAAACTCCAGTACTTTGGCCACCTCATGCGAAGAGTTGACTCATTGGAAAAGACTGATGCTGGGAGGGACTGGGAGCAGGAGAAGGGGATGACCGAGGATGAGATGGGTGGATGGCATCACGGACTCGATGGATGTGAGTCTGAGTGAACTCTAGGAGATGGTGATGAACAGGGAGGCCTGGTGTGCTATGATTCATGGGGTTGCAAAGAGTCGGACATGACTGAGTGACTGAACTGAACTGAACTGAACTGAACTGAAACAAACATCACAGGGACCATTCTCAGTCATGCATTACTCTTTTTAGAAGTCAAGGCCTGAGGTCATCAAAAACTATATCCAATCAAGATGTTCTTGCATTTGAGCAGTTGAAACATTGATATCAACAATAAAGAGAACTTTTTGGAAATTCTCTAGTGGTCCAGTGGTTAGGATTCCTTACTTCCATTGCAGGGGGCATGGGTTCAATACCTGGTCAGGGAACTAAGATCCTGCAAGCCACATGGCATGGCTAAAAACAGAATAAAAAATAAAAAGAGCCAGAAAACAAGAACAATCTAGAGAACTTTTAGTTCCAGCAAGTCTTCTCTGCTGTCCTTATAAGGAGAAAATCTGGATAAATTGAAAATCAGCAAGTTTTCTTTAACCCAACAAAGAATTGAGTTTGTAAATAAACAGCTACCCCGAAATCTAGAATGAGATACAGAGAATCACAGCCAATATCTGCTTATCTGGAGCACAAGTCACTTGATCCATAAACTGGCAAGATTTAAATGACCATCTTGACAATTATTGGAGATAATTGATAGAATGAGATGAGAAACTGCTGGGGGCTTTAGGAGACCCCTACAATTTTGTGATCTTTACTTCCAGGAACCTCACCAGATTCTCAAAATGAAGATCTGAAAAATATGCCCCTTCTGAGTCTTCAAGGGCAAGGGGAGAGTAATGCTTGTGAAATATGCCGAGACTTTCTCCATACCAAAGTCCTTCTCCTCAAGAGAAAAAACTTGACCTGAGCCTTATCCTGGGATTATGGGGAAGGACATTCCTCTCACTCCAGACCCCTTCCTGTTTTATGCTGAGAGGGAGGATTTTTCTAAAGGCCATAAAAGAAAAAAACACTTATGAAGGTCACAAGTCAAAGAGGAAACCCCACTATCAGAATGAGACTTAAATGGAAAATTATAGAACATTTACGCTCTCACACCTTGTTCCCACACCTATGGAATTACTACTGATCACAGATGAAACTGCTGTAAAACACATTCTTTCTGCAGAAGGGTATATAGGAAAGCCTGAATTCCAGCAGACAAACAAAGTCAAGGGCACTAGAGAAATTAGAAATCTGTGGCACCTATAGCTTGAGCAAATATGAAACAAACCTCAGATCCTGATAAGATCATAAATTCTCATGATACAGGCCTATTTACCTCAATTCCTATTCAGTTCAGTCTCTCAGTTGTGTCCGACAATTTGCAACCCCATGAATTGCAGCACACCAGGCCTCCCTGTCCATCACCAACTCCTAGAGTTCACCCAAACTCATGTCCATCAAAGCGGTGATGCCATCCAGCCATCTCATCCTCTGTCGTCCCCTTCTCCTTCTGCCCCCATTCCCTTCCAGCATCAGAGTCTTTTCCAATGAGTCAGCTCTTCGCATGAGGTGGACAAAGTATTGGAGTTTCAGCTTTAGCATCAGTCCTTCCAAAGAACACCCAGGACTGATATCCTTCAGAATGGACTGGTTGGATCTCCTTGCAGTCCTAGGGACTCTCAAGAGTCTTCTCCAAACCCACAGTTAAAAAGCATCAGTTCTTCAGCACTCAGCTTTCTTCACAGTCCAACTCTCACATCCATACATGACTACTGGAAAAATCATAGCCTTCACTAGACGGACCTTTGTTGGGAAAGTGATGTCTCTGCTTTTGATTATGCTATCTAGGTTGGTCATAACTTTTCTTCCAAGGAGTATGCATCTTTTAATTTCATGGCTATTACCTGATATAAAATGTCCAGAATTCAGAAAATATTTACAAGCTGTGCCACAAGGTAGCAACAACAAAAATAGTCTGAAAAGGACCTTTGTTGGGAAAGTGATGTCTCTGCTTTTGATTATGCTATCTAGGTTGGTCATAACTTTTCTTCCAAGGAGTATGCATCTTTTAATTTCATGGCTATTACCTGATATAAAATGTCCAGAATTCAGAAAATATTTACAAGCTGTGCCACAAGGTAGCAACAACAAAAATAGTCTGAAAACACAAAGCAAGCATTAGAATAACACTCAGATGTGACACAGATGTTGTTATTATTAGACAGAGTGTCTTAAATAACAATGATTAATATGCTAAGATCTTTAAATGGATAAAATAGACAACATGCACAAACACATGGGAAATGTAAACAGAGAGAGAAATTCTGAGAAATAATCAGATGGAAACCTGGAAATAAAAATTTATGTAACAGAAATAAAAATGCATTTAATGGACTCATCAGTTGACTAAACAAGGCCAACGAAAGAATCAGTGAGCTTCTAGATTGGTCAGTAGAAATTTTCCAAACTAAAATTCAAAGACAAAGAGAATAACTTTAAAAATCAATGGAACAAAATAGAAAGCCCAGAGATAAATCCACACACATAGGGACACCTTATCTTTGACAAAGGAGGCAAGAATATACAATGGAGTAAAGACAATCTCTTTAACAAGTGGTGCTGGGAAAACTGGTCAACCACTTGTAAAAGAATGAAACTAGATCACTTTCTAACACCACACACAAAAATAAACTCAAAATGGATTAAAGATCTAAACGTAAGACCAGAAACTATAAAACTCCTAGAGGAGAACATAGGCAAAACACTCTCCGACATAAATCACAGCAGGATCCTCAATGATCCGCCTCCCAGAATACTGGAAATAAAAGCAAATATAAACAAATGGGATCTAAT
>SJYX01006616.1:11949-37263 GCA_006410675.1 Oreotragus oreotragus | reverse complement strand
TTTTTTTTTTTGTCAAAATCTGGTTTGTGTCTTCTCAATTTTGCAGACTTTCTTATTGAATTATTTATCTTCCTTTTACTCAGCTTTATACTTGCTGATATATTACACATATCCTAGTTTTACTGTAAATTTCCAAGCAGAAACTATGATTAATTTTCTCTACATAGCCAGTTTCCAGCAAATAGAAATACATGTAGTTACCAGTATGTGCTTATTAAATGCATGGAGACTCAGACTATGGGGGAAAAGAAAGAACTAAAAACAAAATTCTGGGCATGTAGAAAACAAGATAAAACAGTTAAGAAGACACAGCCAAACTAAGTTAAAGAAGACAACAGAAAAATTCAGTATCATGGAAGACAAGAAAGGGGATTATCAAGAGGAAAGGCTGGTAGTTTCAAACGCATCAGAGAGAATATGGGGGATTCTTATTGACTGAATACTGTGGGTTGAGCCATGTTACCCAAAACAGTATGTTCAAGTCCTAACCTCGTACCAGTGAATGTGACCTCATTTTGAATATATGGACTTGGTGGATGTAATCAAGTAAGATTAAGTTAAACTGGAGCAGGATCCCTAATCTATAGATTGGTGTTGTTATAACAGAAAGAAGAGGGAGATTTATTCACATAAGCATAGAGACACAGCCACAGAGGAGACAGCCACATGACTACGGAGCACACACTGAGGTGGTACCCCTGCAAACCAAGGAATTACAAGGATTGACGCCACCGCCAGAAGGCAGAAGACTCATTGAAGGATTCTTCCTCACTGTCTCTGGAGCTGGTCTGGCTCTGCTGATACCTTGACTGCAGACTTCTGACCTCCAGTAGTTGTGAGAAAATAAATTTCTGTGATCAGAGTAGTCAGAGAAACCAATACACCAAAAAGAGATAAATGATTAGAGAATTTCCTGGGATTGTTCCAAGGCAGTTGTTTGTGATGGCAGATAGAAGCCAAAATGAAGACTAGTTGGGAAATGTATGAGAGGTGAAGAAATAATTCCATAATCATGAACCAGCATTGCAAAAATTTTAAGTGATCAATGCAAAATAGTTTACACTTTTTTCAGATACTATGATAATTATCATACTGAGTAAAGTAAGTCAGACAGAGAAGAAGAAATATTGTACAACATCCCTTGTTTGTAGAATCTAAAAAGAAATGATACAAATGAATTCACAAAACTAAAAGCTTCACAGAGAACAAACTTATGGTTGCTGGGGTAAAGGATGGGGGAAGAGACAGGGAGTTTGAGATGGACATGGACACACTATGTTTAAATGGATAATAATTTAAATGGATATATACTATATTTAAAATAGATAAGCATCATTGACCCACTGCATAGCACAGGAAACTAGGTTTAATGTTATGTGGCAGCCTGGATGGGAGGGAGTTTGGGGGAGAAGGGATACATGCATGTGTATTCCTGAGCTTTCTTGTCCACCTGAAGCTATCATTGATAACTGGTTGTACTCCACTACAAAATAAAAAGTTGTTTTTTTTTTTTTAAGTTTTATATCAACAGTTCTGTAAAGTCAACAAAGCAACTGATAACATGTTTCCACATGCTTTGGGGGTGTGGGAATTAGGATAACATTATCAGGCAACACTTTGAAATTGTTGAAATGCAAAAATTCATTGCATCTATAACACTTCACAAATTCATTGTCGTTTTGGCAATGTCCTTCCTAAATTTATTTTAAAGCCAACAATACATAATCAATTTCCAGGTGAGTTCATATTGAAGTAAGAGTTATCTCTTTGTCTCGGTGTGTCTTTCTTCCTTCCTTCACTTTTCTTTCCCTACTGCATAATCTAATTCAACTTTCCTTTTCACCCAGTTCTTTGTGCAAAGAATCAGGATATAATTTCCTTCCATGTTAATGAAGTTCATTATGTAGTTCAGTCTTAAAATATCTTAAAGCCTAGACCAGTACTTCTGTTTGGCTCCTTTCACCCTGTGCTGTGTTTGCCTTAGGACAGATCCTGCTTGTAGAGGGATTACATCAACAGCTCAAAGCAACCATTTTTTTTCATCAAGAATAGATTTCAACTGACTTTCACTATTGTCTTTAAGAACATAAGGATATTATTAATTACAATTCTTATCATAGGAGTGTCTTAGTAGAACCAATATTTCCCACTATTAATGTCTTTTAAATTTAAATGCTGTAATAAGTTCAAGATGTCAGTATCAGAATAGTCATTCTTACCCTTTGTCCATGAAATAGATCATTACAATAGGCCTGAGTTTGGATTGCTACTGAGAGGACCAGAGATAAAATATGAGACAAGTACTGCTGACTATTTAATTCAGCAATTCTACCATTTTTTTTTTAACATATGATACCCTAGCACTGTAGTTTTCAAGAAATGACTATTTTAATCTGTGAACAATTAAAAAATAGATATTATATGCATTTTAAGAGATCTTCAAAATCTTTGCATTCAGATTTATTTCTCATCATTCTTCTGAGAGGAAAAAAAACCAAAACTGGAATACTATTGAGGAGACTCACAAGTAATTAAGAGTATGTGTCATCTTCTGGTGTATCGAAACTATTAGGAAATAATCTTTCAATTATAGTATTTCTATAAAATAAAATTTTGGAGAAATTTATTTTAAAATTCTTCATTTCAGAGATTCCTTGTGAAAGAATTTTATTCTTATAGAATATCTGAAAGGAAAAAGTTTATGTTTTGCAATCTTTCTGATGATGACATTAAATATGAGTGTTATTAGTAACATGATGTTAAATGATTAGTAGGTTTTCTTAATAGAATATAAAGTGTTAATACTGGAACCAGCAGCAACCATGTTGCTTTTGATATGAAATAAACTATTTGTTTCATATCAAAAGCAACATGGTTAAAACCTGATCATGTACCCAGTGTGATTTTTATATCTGTTTTATTCCTTTTGATTGTTGATACACATCAGAATTTAAACAAGTGTGAATTCTTTGGCATCATTTTGTACTTGAATTTCATTTAAATGATGGCATATAATCTGACCCAATTGATTATATTAACTGGGTTTCCGACCATTTAATTTTGGCTAACTACATATCATAGGCAAGACTCACTTTATTTCCCCCGCCCCCAAAAATGATTATTTCTACCTTACAGTAGATAATTTATTAGATATTTTTAGAAAGATAACTTTCAAAAACTTATCATCTACCAGAACATAGCTTGATATCATTATAAAAAATACTGCATTTATAACTCTGAGTCTTCATTAGAGGCTGGAAAAAGTCCATCTCTAATAGTTTCTTCTCTCCAGAGGAAAAGCTGATGATGAAGCTTGGGCATAATACACACTTGGAGTCAAAAAAGGTGGTGAGCCTAGTGTTTAAATATTTAACTCTGGAACCAGACAATCTGGGTTCTAACATAACTTAAATAAGTCACTTAACCCTCTCTTAAATTTAGCTTCCCTATGTGGAAAAAGAGAATGATATAACTGTCTCATAAGGTTTCTGAGAGAGTTAAAATATGTAATAGCTTTAATATAGCACCTGACATACAAAAGTTAATCATTATTAATTGCTAATAGATTAATAGAGTGTAGAAGGTTGAAGCAGTGCCAGTTGCAGGGGCCATCAGTTGGCTTTGCTCACAGATTTCTAGAAAAGATTCAGAAATGTACAGTTACATTGTGTGTTGTACCACTGGGAAAAAAAGACATTAAGGAAGAGAGAACTAGTTTTCTCTGAGAGCCTTTAAAGCTTTCTGCATGTGCTCCGTATGCTTGAATGAGTTGCTAAGGAGATATCAACATTTTTTTTTTCCTCCTAAAGGTTGAATTGCTTCCCTGGTGGCTCAGAGGTTAAAGCATCTGCCTCCAATGCGGGAGACCCGGGTTCGATCCCTGGGTCGGGAAGATCCCCTGGAGAAGGCAATGGCAATCCACTCCAGTATTCTTGCCTGGAGAATCCCATGGACGGAGAAGCCTGGTAGGTTACAGTCCACGGGGTCGCAAAGAGTCGGACACGACTGAGCGACTTCACCTTCAAAGGTTGAATTATTTGAAAGTGCTTGCAATCCAGTGTTAGATATGTACCTAATAGAATAAGTGCAATAAATAAGAATTGAGGCCATTGTGTGTTTTCACTTTGTTTCAACTGGAATTAAGCAAAATCCAGAATCATTGCTCTTCACTTTTATTCAAATTATTAAATTGGATTATGCTGACATTGTCCGCATGGGAAAAAGAAAAACTTCTAGCCTCCTAAGGAGCAGGGAAGCAAACTCTGGAATGTCCAAGGCTTCTCGATGTAAATGAGGGGAGATTCTAAGATAAATTAGAAGAATGATCTTTACCTAAGGCCATATTTCTGTAGTACAACTTGTATATTATTTTTCAGAATAATCCAGGAGGAAAGATGACAAGGAAGTGTGTCAGGATGCTTTAAGCTCTTTCTGTCAGGAGAGAAAGGAGATAATTACATATCTGAATAAGTAAGGAGAGGAAAAGTTAACCTCAAACCAGAAACAGTGACAGAAAATAAAAAAACTGTTCCTAGTTTAAATTTACAGAAAGGATAATGAACTCTTCATATTTTTTTCATTTTTTTGAAACTGTAATTTGTATTTGCAATAGTGGTGGTGCTCTCAAAACAAGGAGATCAAACCAGTCAATCTTAAACAAATCAACCCTGAATATTCATTGAAAGGACTGATGCTGAAGCTGAAGCTCCAATACTTTGGCCACCTGATGCAAAAAAGCTGATGCTTTGGAAGAGACCCTGATGCTGGGAAAGATTGATGGCAGAAAGTGAAGGGGGTGACAGAGAATGAGATGTTTGGATGGCATCACTGACTCAAGGGACATGAGTTTGAACAAGCTCTGGGAGATAGTGAAGGACAGGGAAGCCACACATGCTTCAGTTCATGGGGGGCAAAGAATCAAACATGATTTAGCAACTGAACAACATGAACATATTGGTAAGAAAAGGAAGGCAACATTTTCTATAGGTTGATCCTGATATATATTTAAAAGAAGAAGACGTGGAACAACAGTCAACAAATCATATACATTTGTGACTACAGAATATACCTCACTCATCTCCAACTCCATGCATTCTCCCCTTGACTTCTTGGTTGAGTTCTCCAAAGCTGGTGAAACCAATTAAACTCAGTGGAAGCATAATGAAAGGGATATCAGAGTAGAAAAGACATTTCANTTTTTTTTTCCTCCTAAAGGTTGAATTGCTTCCCTGGTGGCTCAGAGGTTAAAGCGTCTGCCTCCAATGCGGGAGACCCGGGTTCGATCCCTGGGTCGGGAAGATCCCCTGGAGAAGGCAATGGCAATCCACTCCAGTATTCTTGCCTGGAGAATCCCATGGACGGAGAAGCCTGGTAGGTTACAGTCCACGGGGTCGCAAAGAGTCGGACACGACTGAGCGACTTCACCTTCAAAGGTTGAATTATTTGAAAGTGCTTGCAATCCAGTGTTAGATATGTACCTAATAGAATAAGTGCAATAAATAAGAATTGAGGCCATTGTGTGTTTTCACTTTGTTTCAACTGGAATTAAGCAAAATCCAGAATCATTGCTCTTCACTTTTATTCAAATTATTAAATTGGATTATGCTGACATTGTCCGCATGGGAAAAAGAAAAACTTCTAGCCTCCTAAGGAGCAGGGAAGCAAACTCTGGAATGTCCAAGGCTTCTCGATGTAAATGAGGGGAGATTCTAAGATAAATTAGAAGAATGATCTTTACCTAAGGCCATATTTCTGTAGTACAACTTGTATATTATTTTTCAGAATAATCCAGGAGGAAAGATGACAAGGAAGTGTGTCAGGATGCTTTAAGCTCTTTCTGTCAGGAGAGAAAGGAGATAATTACATATCTGAATAAGTAAGGAGAGGAAAAGTTAACCTCAAACCAGAAACAGTGACAGAAAATAAAAAACTGTTCCTAGTTTAAATTTACAGAAAGGATAATGAACTCTTCATATTTTTTTCATTTTTTTGAAACTTTAATTTGTATTTGCAATAGTGGTGGTGCTCTCAAAACAAGGAGATCAAACCAGTCAATCTTAAACAAATCAACCCTGAATATTCATTGAAAGGACTGATGCTGAAGCTGAAGCTCCAATACTTTGGCCACCTGATGCAAAAAAGCTGATGCTTTGGAAGAGACCCTGATGCTGGGAAAGATTGATGGCAGAAAGTGAAGGGGGTGACAGAGAATGAGATGTTTGGATGGCATCACTGACTCAAGGGACATGAGTTTGAACAAGCTCTGGGAGATAGTGAAGGACAGGGAAGCCACACATGCTTCAGTTCATGGGGGGCAAAGAATCAAACATGATTTAGCAACTGAACAACATGAACATATTGGTAAGAAAAGGAAGGCAACATTTTCTATAGGTTGATCCTGATATATATTTAAAAGAAGAAGACGTGGAACAACAGTCAACAAATCATATACATTTGTGACTACAGAATATACCTCACTCATCTCCAACTCCATGCATTCTCCCCTTGACTTCTTGGTTGAGTTCTCCAAAGCTGGTGAAACCAATTAAACTCAGTGGAAGCATAATGAAAGGGATATCAGAGTAGAAAAGACATTTCAAGCCAGTCAGAATGGCTGTGATCCAAAAGTCTACAAGCAATAAATGCTGGAGGTGGGGTGGAGAAAAGGGAACCTTCTTACACTGTTGGTGGGAATGCAAACTAGTACAACCACTATGGAGAACAGTGTGGAGATTCCTTAAAAAACTGGAAATAGAACTGCCTTATGACCCAGCAATCCCACTGCTGGGCATACACACCAAGGAAACCAGAACTGAAAGAGACACGTGTACCCCAATGTTCATCACAGCACTGGACATGGAAGCAACCTAGATGTCCATCAGCAGATGAATGGATCAGAAAGCTGTGGTACATATACACTATGGAGTATTACCCAGCCATTAAAAAGAATACATTTGTATCAGTTCTAATGAGAGAAACTGGAGCCTATTTTACAGAGTGAAGTAAGCCAGAAAGAAAAACACCAATACAGTATACTAATGCATATATATGGAATTTAGAAAGATGGTAACAATAACCCTGTATGTGAGACAGCAAAAGAGACACGGATGTATAGAACAATCTTTTGGACTCTGTGGGAGAGGGCGAGGGTGGAATGATTTGGGAGAATGGCTTTGAAACATGTATAATATCATATATGAAATGAATTGCTAGTCCAGGTTCGATGCATGATACTTGATGCTTGGGGCTGGTGCACTGAGATGATCCAGAGGAATGGTACAGGAAGGGAGGAAGGAGCGGAGTTCAGGATTTGGAACATGTGTATACCTATAGCAGATTCATGTTGATGTATGGCAAAACCAATACAATATTGTAAAGTAATTAACCTCCAATTAAAATAAATAAATTTTTTTAAAAGACAGTAGTTTATTCTCTTGCAATTAAGACTGCTTTCTAATTTTTATGAAAATATATGACCATGAAGCAATATCACTAGGGTACCTCTCAGGTCCTTGATGGTTTCTGTTCAAATGAGGAACCCTGAAGTTTAAATCTAATTAGCTTCAAAAGAAATCAAGCTCTGATTGTTTTCATCAGTTTTTCCCTTTTTTTTCATCTTACTGAGCTTCCACATCATTGTTGCATGATGAATTCTTCCAATTATCTGCTTGATTTGTACCCACTCTTCCAAGTCCCTTTCTCTCTATCTATCCTAATACAACAGCCAAAGCAATTCTACTTAAACTGCATCTCCTACATTCCTTTTCTTTGATTAGATCTATCAATAATTACGGGGTTCCCTTGTGGCTCAGGTGGTAAGGAATCCACATCAACAATTACATACTGCCTATACAATGATTTACAAATATCTTATCTGGAATTCAAACCTCTCCTTAACAAAGCCCATCTTGCTTCTTCCATATCTTCCTTGTATAAAACTGCTGTGCTGGTGTCAATGCATGCTATTCATGCTAAGTCACTTCAGATCAGTTCAGTTCAGTCAGTCATGTCCACCTCGTTCCGACCCCATGCACTGCAGTGTGGCAGGCTTCCCTGTCCATCACCAACTCCTGGAACTTGCTCAAACTTATGTCCCTCAAGTAGGTCATGCCATCCAACCATCTCTTCCTCTATTGTTCCCTTATCCTCCTGCCTTCAATCTTTCTCAGCATCTGGGTCTTTTCCAATGAGTTAGTTCTTCCCATCAGGTGGCCAAAGTATTGGAGTTTCAGCATCAGCATTAGGCCTTCAAATGAATATTCAGCGCTGATTTCCTTTAGGATTGACTGGTTTGATATCTTTGCTGCTCAAGGGACTCTCAAGAATCTTCCCCAACACCATATTTCAATGCATCAATTTTTTGTTGCTCAGCTTTCTTTATAGTCCAACTCTCACATCCATACATGACTACGGGAAAAACCATAGCTTTGACTAGATGGACCATTGTCAGCAAAAGAATGTCTCTGCATTTTAATATATGGTCTAGGATGATCAGAGCTTTTCTTCAAAGGAGCAAGTCTTAATTTCATGGCTGAGTCACCATCTGCAGTGATTTCAGTGTCCAAGAAAATAGTCTTTCATGGTTTCCATTGTTTCCCCATATATTTGCCTTGAAGTGATGGGACCAGATGCCATGATCTTCATGTTTTGAATGCTGAATTTTCAGCCAACTTTTTCACTCTTCTTTCATCAAGAGGCTCTTCACTCCTCTTCAGTTTCTGCCGTAAGGGTGATATCATCTGCGTATCTGAGGTTATTGATGTTTCTCCCAGCAATTTTGTTTCCAGCTTTTGCTTCATCTAGCCTGGAATTTCACATGATGTACTCTTCATAGAAGTTAAATAAGTAGGGTGACATTATACAGCCTTGACATACTCCTTTCCCAATTTGGAACCAGTCTGTTGCTCCATGTCCGGTTCTAACTATTGCTTCCTGACCTGCGTACAGATTTCTCAAGAGGCAGGTAAGGTGTTCTAGTATTCCCATCTCTTTGAAAATTTTCCACAGTTTGTTGTGAGCCACACAGTCAAAGGCTTTGGTGTAGTCAATAAAGCAGAAGTAGATGTTTTCTGAAATTTTCTTGCCTTTTCAATGATAGAAAGGGTGTTGGCAATTTGATCTCTGGTTCCTCTGCCTTTTCTAAATTCAGCTTGAATATCTGGAAGTTCATGGTTCACATACTGTTGAAGCCTGGCTTGGAGAATTTTAAGCATTACTTAGCTAGCATGTGAGATGAGTGCAATTGTGTGGTAGTTTGAACATTCTTTGGCTTTGCCCTTCTTTGGGATTGGAATGAAAACTGACATTTCCAGCCCTGTGGCCACTGCTGAGCTTTCCAAATATGCTGGCATACTGAGTGCAGCATTTTTTTAGTTTATTTTTTTATTGAAGGATAATTGCTTTATAGAATTTTGTTGTTTTCCGTCAAACCTCAAACTAAATCAGACACAAATATACATATATCATCCCCTCCCTTTTGAACCTCCTTCCCATTTCCCTCCCCATCTCACCCCACCAGGTTGATACAGAGCCCCTGTTTGAGTTTCTTGACCATACAGCAAATTCCCATTGGCTATCTATTTTAAATATGACAATGTAAGTTTCCATGTTACTCTTTTCATACATTTCACCCTCTCCTTCTGTTTCTCCATGTCCACAAGTCTATTCTCTATTTCTGTTTCTCCACTGCTGCCCTGCAGGTAAATTCTTCAGCACCATTTTTCTAGATTCTGTATATATGCATTAGAATACGATATTTATCTTTCTCTTTCTGACTTCACTGAGTGCAGCGTTTTAACAGCATCATCTTTTAGGATGTGAAATAGCTCAACTGGGATTCCATCACCCCCACTAGTTCTGTACATCCTGATACTTTCTAAGGTCTGCTTGACTTCACATTCCAGGATGTCTGGCTCTAGGTGAATGACCACAGCATTGTGGTTGTCTGGGTCATGAAGATACTTTTTGTATAGTTCTTCTGTGTATTCTTGCTACCTCTTCTTAATACCTTCTGCTTCTGTTAGGTCCATAGTGTTTCTGTCCTTTATTGTGCCAGTCTTTGCATGAATTTTACTCTTGGTATCTCTAATTTTCTTGAAGAGATCTCTAGTCTTTTCCATTCTATTGTTTTCCTCTATTTCTTTGCATTGATCACTGAGGAAGGCTTTCTTATCTCTCCTTGCTATTCTTTGGAACTCTGCATTCAAATGGGTATATCTTTCCTTTTCTTTTTTTGCCTTTTCAGTTCTCTTCTTTTCTCAGCTATTTGTAAGGCCTCCTCAGACAACCATTTTGCCTTTTTGGATTTGCTTTTCTTGGGATGGTCTTGATCACTGCTTCCTGTACAATGTCATGAATCTCCATCCATAGTTCTTCAGGCAGTCTGTCTATGAGATCTAACCCCTTGAATCTATTTGTCACATCCACTGTATAATCGTAAGGGATTTTATTTATGTCATACCTGAATGGTCTCATGGTTTTCCCTACTTCCTTCAATTTAAGTCTGAATTTGGCAATAAGCAGTTCATGATCTGAGCCACAGTCAGCTCCTGGTCTTGTTTTTGCTTACTGGATAGAGCTTCTCCATCTTTGGCTGCAAAGAGTATAATTAATCTAATTTCGGTATTGACCATCTGGTGATGTCCATGTTTAGAGTCTTCTCTTGTGTTGTTGCAAGAGGATGTTTTTCCATGACCAGTGCATTGTCTTGGCAAAACTGTGTTAGCCTTTGTCCTGCTTCATTTGGTGTTCCAAGGGCAAATTTGTCTGTTACTCTAGGTATCTCTTGACTTCCTAATTTTACTTTCCAGTCCCCTATCATACAAAGGACATCTTTTGGAGTGTTAGTTCTGGAAGATCTTGTACGTCTTTATAGAACCATTTTACTTCAGCTCCTTCAGCATTAGTGTTTGGGTCATAGACTTGGATTACTGTGACAGTGTTACCAAACGGAACCTTTGCTAGTCTCTAGTAAGACAGTAAAAACTCTGTCGTGGGACGGAAAGTCTGAGAAAACAACTGATACTCCCTAAGAACGGGTGTCATCATCTATATTACCAGTAGACTTAATTTAAGTGGGTAAGGTCAGGTAAAATCAAACGACTAAGGATTTTACAGTCACAAGTAAGAAAGGTAGAGGACAAACTGGTGAAGGTTAAGTGGAACTAAGTAAGGTCGTCCCTATACAATTTAGCTCTTTACAGCATTGGACTTTACTTCCATCATCAGTTACATCCACAACTGGACATTCTTTTTGCTTTGTTTCTATGTCTTCATTCTTTCTAGAGTTATTTCTCCATTCTTCTCCAGTAGCATATTGGGCACCTACCAACCTAAGGAGGTCATCTTTCATTGTCATTTCATTGTCATATCTGTTTGTCTTTTCATACTGTTCATGGGGTTCTCCAGGCAAGAATACTGGAGCGGGTTGTCATGCACTCCTTCAGGTGATCTTCCTGCCAAAGGATTGAACCCACATCTCTTATGTCTCCTGCATTGGCAGGTGGGTTCTTTACACCAGCACTACCTGATGTCAATATTGTTTTTAATTCTAGGACACTCTCGATGCATTCTCATATCTCAGAGTCTTTGCTTGGATGTCCTCTTCCCTTAAATTAGAATTTAATAACCAAATATTCCAAATATTCTTGCTGTTGTTCAGTTGCCCAGTCATGTCCAACTCTGTAACCACGTGGACCACAGCATTCCAGCCCTCCCTGTCCCTCACCATCTCCTGGAGTTTGCCCAAGTTCATGCTCATTGCATTGGTGATGCCATCAAGCCATCTCATCCTGTGATGCCATCTTGTCCTTCTGCCCTTGATCTTTCCCAGCATCAGGAACTTTTCCAGTGAGTCATCTGTTCATATCAAATGATCAAAATACTGGAGCTTCAGCTTTAGCATCAGTCCTTCCAGTGAATATTCAAGGCTGATCTCCCTTAAGATTGACTGGCTTGATCTCCTTGCTGTCCAAGGGACTTTCAGGAGTCCTCTTGAGACCCTCCCACATAGAGCCTTTGGGGAAAATTTCCTCTTGTGTTACATAATATTGATTTGGTACTGAGTGCAGAGATTCTAATTTTAAAAATAGAGTCTGTTAAGTCTTGTAAAATTTTGCCTAACTTTTTGCCTTACTATACATAGAACACATGTGTTGAGAAATTGTCGATGTGAATATTGAGAATAAATAGGAGTGTTGGGGGCTTAATTTTAGTATAATTGCTAACTATTTACTGTCTGTTCTTGCTATGGTAATGTAATAGCNTTAAAAATAGAGTCTGTTAAGTCTTGTAAAATTTTGCCTAACTTTTTGCCTTACTATACATAGAACACATGTGTTGAGAAATTGTCGATGTGAATATTGAGAATAAATAGGAGTGTTGGGGGCTTAATTTTAGTATAATTGCTAACTATTTACTGTCTGTTCTTGCTATGGTAATGTAATAGCATATAACAACTTCATGTCAGGAAATAATATCATGTTGGTAATTTTATGTTTTTCTAAATCTCTTTGAAATAAACATTTGCTTTAAAAAATACTGATGGACAATAGAAAGGAAAACAAAAGTAGTCAACTGATGCCTTAGGCCTATAGGTCTTTGAAATCAAATAAAAAAGAAAAATGGGAAAAATAATACATCTAAAAGATATTGTTGAAACTATTTGAAGCCATTATTTTCACTTGAATAGTTGAGTGACATCTTATGTTCATCTTCTGCAAATAAAGCAAAAATTTGTAAAGGAATATCACCCTGAAAATACTTTAAAATCTCCATAAATGTGTAAAATCTCTATCCACACATACATAAATGTGTGTGTGTGTGTGTGTGTGTGTGTGTGTGTGTGTATACATTAAAAGCCTTTAGGGTGATTGGTGTTGTTGTTCAGTCAGGAAGTCCTGTCTGACTCTGCACCTCCATGGAATACAGCATGCCAGGCTTCCTTGTCCTTTACTATCTCCCAGAGTTTGTTCAAGCTCACATCCATTGTGTTGGTGATGCCATCCAACTGTTTCATCCTTTGTCACTCCTTTCTCCTCCTACCCTCAGTCTTTCCCAGTATCAGGGTCTTTTCTATTGAGTTGGCTCTTCACATCAATTGGTAAGGTATTGGAGCTTCAGCATCAGTCCTTCCAATGAATATTCATGTTTACATAATTATAAGATAAATAGGTAAATGTGAAGCATTTACTAAAATAGATATGGAAATATTTTATACTATTTTAATTTATAAGTGTTTAATACTATGGGAAGCGAATAATTTGAAAGGGCAGATCTGTATGCATAAAAAATAAAATTCAGTGAATCAGATCGCTGGGTTTGATATCTAGTTTTAGCACCATGTTTTTTGACTTTGAAGAAATGGCTTAAATGGTCTGTAGCTCAGCTAAATTCTTCCTCATGGCATGAATTCACTCAGCTCCATTCCTTATCAGCAAAATGCGTATGAAAGCCACAAAGGTTTATTGTTCTATGTTCACTAGAAGGGCAAAAATTACAAAGATAGAGGGTGTGTTGAGGGTGTGGAAAAACTTACAACTTGCTGGTGGGAATATCAACTGATAGAGTCTTTTGGGAAAATGTCTAATGATCCCTATTACACCCAAACATAATCATACATGATGTCCTGATATTCCACTCCTCAGTACGTAGTTATCGGAAATGAGGGCATGTGCTTACTGAAACCTCATAATATGGTGTTCATAGCAGCACTGTGTGTTCCCACCGAACCACAATCTACCTAGATGCCCACTCACAGGCATCAGGTAAATAAAATGTGGCATAGTCAAAGAACTGAGTGAAAATGAAATTGTTAGTTGCTCAGTCATATCAGACTCTTTGTAACCCCTTGGACTGTAGCCCACCATGGGATTTTTGTCCATGGGATTTCCCAGGTAGGAATATAGGAGTGGGTTGCCATTTCCTTCTCCAGGGAATCTTCCTGACCCAGAGATCCAACCCAGGTCTCCTGCATTGAAGGCAGATTTTTTTTTTTTTTTTTTTTTTTACCATCTATGACACCAGGGAAACCCAAAGAATTGAATATCATACAGCAAAAAGAGTTGATAATCTACAGCAACACCCAGTGGTGTGGTTGAATAATCTAAACATTGTTTTTAGTGGAAGACTTCAAGCACAAAAAGATGAATATGTTATTACCAGATGTATATACAGTATTAATATAAAACCAGGCAAATCTGTCCCCTGTGCACAAAAATCAGGAGAGGGTACAGTGGGGCAGGGTTGACTAAAGTGTTGAATGGGAAGATGGGGTGGGGGGGTTAGGGGGGTGCTGGGGTTTTCCTGAGAAGCTGTTTTTCACCTGGTACTCTTAGCATGTGTTTCTTCACTTTCTCTATATTCAGCAAACCATTTGCTTAGGTCTCTTTAAGTATATTATATTTCAGTACAAAGTTTTAAAAATTCAGCATTTCAATTTCTTGAATTTTGAATTATTAAACTCTTTGTACCTAAAGAGAGTGAGCCTGTTGCTTTACACACATTTATAACAAATCCTTAAAAGATTAATTTCTTGAACTGCAGGAAAAGCAGGCCTCCAAATCAGCCAACACTTGCATTCTTGGCAAAGTCTATTCCTGTTGTCTGGGTCTTGATTGTGAAAGCAATGCCTAACCTCAAGTTCTGTAAATGAATTTGAAAGAGCTTCTATTTATTTATTTTTTAATCTCCTGAGGTTACAGATGGTAGATATAAATAGGTCTGATTAATCGGAGGGTTTATGAAATGCAGAGAGTATTACCAGTTATGCACATTCCAAGAAGCTGAACATTTCCAGAGAACTAGCCTGGGTTTATAAAAACAAATCAAGGGCAGGTCACGGCATTCACTTTCAGTGGGAGTACAGGTTCAAACTCTGGCATTGCTGGGGCTCCTGACTAAGATTTTTCTTTCGCTTTGCAAAGTTTCTGATGGGCGGGACATCTAGCAATCCCTATAACTCCCAAGCTGTGTTTCGACTTCCTTTTGGAGCAGTGGTTTCCTGCACTTTTCACAGTGAGAACCTGACACAGTGGTGAGCACTGTCAATGCTAGATGTGCCCTGAAGGGTCTCCAAAATGAGATTTCCAGCAAAAGTTGTGTGGCTTGTGTTGTGGACCGTTTGTGTCGCAGAAGGTAAGAGTTTTGCGTTTTTATTTTTTTCCTATATTTCAAAACATTTGCTAACATGCTTTTAATGGCAGTATGAAAAACTTGGTCTAGAAGAGGTGATTTCATTACTGTTCTGTGGCCTTCTGTGTGAGACACTTTTGACATTGTGAACAATGTCAAAAAATATAAGCAGCTTATTTGAATGGCATATCTGATCATTCATCATAATTTTATCTAATATAAAAATTAAAAAAATGTTTTAATAATTATTTTCAAAAACTGTAACATGTCATAATTGCAATTTTTTTTTTGGTTAAAATTTTCACCTTATGTGAAAGTATTAAAAAGTATGTGAACATATACAGAACAAGAAAATAAATTAGAAATTAAAAGCCTTCATATTACAATGATTGGACTTATTTCAGATATAGATGTTAAATAGTTCTAAAGAAAAATTTACTTATCATTTACAACTGATACTGTGATGGTCTTAAAAGTCAAACACCACTTGCATCATTAGAATGAAAATATATAAATTTGAAAAAAAATTGCATATGCAACCTTTGTTGAAAGGAAAAAATAGGTTTTTGCTTTTTTTCCCCTCACAAGTTGTATTTAAGATATTCTAGAAGAATAGCCTTTAGGAGTAGTACATCTGAGTGCAGGGTTTTTTTCTTTATATCAATAAGAAAATTTCTGGATAATTAAACTCTATTACTTTTTCCTCATAGATGAAAAAATGTCTTTGTGGAGGAAATTTGGTTTTCTAGTTCATGTTAGGTAACCAATTATGGGATAGATGTTTGACTAACATTTTTTTAAGTTATCATTTATGAATTCCCAGCATTTTTCACTGTCAACAAATTTTGACCAAATACTTATTTCAAGTCAACCTCTAGGCAATGGGGAATATTAGCAAATAAACAAAACTCCTATTCTTGAGGATGGTTCAATCTAGAAAATAAAGGCAGTTTTTTTTTAAGCTATATCCTTTAGTAATTTTTTCAGATTTTCTCAAATGTGTTTAAGACTTTTTTAAAGATAAATTCTTTTCTTGTTATACATGCTAATATGCAATTGCTTGATTTTTAGCTTATAAACCTTATTATATTCAGCCACTTTGAAAACTAGGTATACAATCATTTCCCTATCCATAAAAATATTGCAATAATAACTAATATTACAACAAAATATATGAAGAGATGATTACAATGGCAAAGAGTTCTGGAACAATGTAATGTTCTCAATACCAAGCATCTTTTTCTTTACACAAGTGTTTCTGTCTTGTCTTTAATAAGAATACTTTTAGTGCTTCCTGATTGACATCCTGTTTGCTGAGGTTTTCTGTCCACTGCATTTGTCAAGCTAGGGAAGATTTGTTTTGTTTCTAGCTCATGTTTAAAGCTAAGGATTGATGCTAAATTTAATTAAACTGTTTCAGTTATAACAAAGTGGAACTTGAATTATTATTAACATTGTTTGCTACAAAGAATAACTGACAAAACTAAGTAGCAGTGATTTAAAGTCCTTGCATTTCTAATTTATTCCAGACGACTCATTTCATTTGTATTTTACATTTCATCAATGTATGTTTGAATGTGACATCAGTTTCCACTAATGAACTGAGCATTAGCACTATACCCATTACAGTGAGAATGGCTATCAACCTGGTCACATTCTAGATAAAGTACAGCTTTAGTATTTAAAGTAATGTTTAGGTTAGCCTCATGGTTTTCACAAAAAACACCCTCAATGCACAAGCTAGTAGAGAAAAATTACATGAGCTTACAGTGGATATGGGGACTTCCCTCATAGCTCAGTTGGTAAAGAATCTGCCTGCAATGCAGGAGACCCCAGTTCAATTCCTGGGTTGGAAAGATCCCCTGGAGAAGGGATAGGTTACCCACTCCAGTATTCTGGCCTGGATAAGTCCATGGGGTCACAAAGAGTCGGACATGACTGAGTGACTTTCACTTTTTCAGTGGGTATAGAACTACTCTTTTACTGCTTGTTCACCAAATATTTCTGAAACTGATAGTTCAAAATGTCAATCAATTTCATTGGTCTAGCATACCTAACAGAAATTTTATTAAAGAATGACCTTAGTCATTTAAAAATATACACATACACTTCAACACCGGCCCCTTTTTTTGTCTCCTGTGTAGAAATAACTACAGAATACAAATTGAGAGGTTGAGAAATACTAAATTGAGTACTGAATGCTAAGTTGAGACATTGAGAAAAGACAGGTGTGTCTGCTATCACAATGGGCTTCACTCAACTAGATATAGCCTTTCAGCATTTCTTACATGGTCTTTGTCTTGTTAGGAGTGAACATTCCTTAACAATACTAATCACTACTGCAGAGGAATAGTAGCCAACAGGAAGAATTTATAAGCTCAACTCTCCATTAGTTTTTCCTTTGTACTGGAGACCAAGTAGTATCTTTTTAATGCAGTAGGTTATCTGCATTTTCATCCTTAGTTGAACAAGAACATCAGTCGCTTTAAGGGGAGTCACCCCAGGCTACTAAAAATCTGGTCAGATTTACGGAGTTTAGAATGACAGTTCCTCAGTTATAACACATTGTTTCTGCCTTCTGGAATATCTTGTGACCAACTTTTCAAGAAGACCTTTTAAGATCCAAAAAGTGTATACGCTTTGAAATTAACCATGGCCCCCAAATTCCAGGAAGATTAAAGTAAATAAATCAAAACATAGCTGAGCATGTCCAAGGCATGATGGCTTATGTTGCTTGGCAAGATATGTGTTTTCTAATTCTGGAGGTTAAAAGGATAAAAACATTCTTTCAGGACCTGAAATATGTTACATATCAGAGAGATTCTATTCCAACACAGAGAGGAGAACATTTTTTAAGTATATTTTACTATTTCAAGTACAAGGTGGTTTTGAATCAAAGTTAAATCTAATGTAAAAAATTTGATACTGTGATCATAAAAATTAATTATAAATTCATAAAAAATACTTTTTAATGCAAAAATAACTGACATGATAAGAATTAATTATAAATTAATAACAATTGCTCTTTTACAAGGATAGACGTGAATATCACATATAGTTATCTAATCTAGAAAACGAAACTCTGTGTTTCAGTTCTAGTGTGATCAATAAGTAAGAATCCATCCTCTCCAGAAAACTCACATTTTCAGATCTAGTAGTGTGAGTGTTTACCCATATGGTGTGACTTAAAGCAGAGCAATAGAAAAGTTTTTGTCAATATCTTCTGTTCTCTTAAAATGTACATATTAATAATACCATAAATTCAACCAGTCTGAAATTTATGTGGAAGGCCATATGTGAGTAAGAGTTGGGGTAGTCATGATTCACTGTGAATTACATGTTGATAAGTTTTCTGCAACAGTTTTAGTGGGCAAAGAGTAGCAACGAATGGAGATAAGAACAGAGTAAGCAATTTGGAAGATGAGGTGTTTCCAGGAAGGAAGATCTGATGGAAGAAGTGCTCTCTGGGTGCTTTGACAAAGGGTGGAGCAAATGCCCCGGGGATGGCCAGGAGAGGGAAAGCCTTGCTAATTTTAAGTTTAGGTCCAGCCTGGGAATGCACATTCTACTCTTTTGCCTGTACATAATTTTATTTTATTTTTTAAATTTTTATTTTTATTTTATTTTACTTTACAGTACTGTATTGGTTTTGGCATACATTGACATAAAAAGAAGCAACCCACAGGAGAAAATATTTGCAAATGATGTGACTTACAAGGGCTTAATCTAAAAAATATACAAACAGCTCAAACAGCTGAATAGAAAAAAAATTAAAAATAAGCAGAAGATCTAAATAGATGTTTCTCAGATGGCCACAGAGCACATGAAAAGATGCTCAACATCACTAACTGAGAAATGCAACTCAGAACCTCAGTGAGTATCACCTCACACTGGTCAGGATGACCATCATCAAAAAGTCTTCAAACAATAAATGCTGGACAGGGTGTGGAAAGGGGAACCCTTCTATTTTGTTGGTGGAAGTGTAAATTGGTGCATCCACTGTGGAGAACAGTAGGGAGGTTACTTAAAAAATGAAAAGTAGGACTACCATATGATCTAGCAATCCTTCTCTGGGACATATATCTGAAGAAAGCCATAATTTGAAAAGATTCATGTACCCCAATGTTCACAGCAACATTATTTACAATAGCCAAGACATGCAGTCAACCTAAATGCCCTCTGACAGAGCAATGGATAAAGAAAATGTGGTACATATATACTATGAGATATTATTCAGCCGTAAAGGAGGATGAAATAATGCCATTTGCAACAACATAAATGGACATAGAGATCATCATACTAGGTAAGTCAGATAGAGAAAAACAGATATCATATATCATTCATATGTGGAATCTAAAAAAAAAAATGATACAAATATACTTATTCACAAAGCGAGAACAGACCCACAGATTTAGAAAACAAACTTATGGTTACCGAAGGGGACAGGTGGGGAGGAGGGATAGGTTAGGAGGTTGAGGTTAAAATATAAACACTACTGTATATACAATAGAACAAAGACTGCAAATACAGTACAAGAACTCTACTCAGTATTCTGTAATAACTTAGATGGGAAAAGAATCTGAAAAAAAAAGAACCTGAATCACTGAAACTAACACAACATTGTAAATCAATTATACGTCAATATAAAATTTTAAAAAATTAAAAAGGCACACTAGAGAGGTTCCCCGGTGGCTCAGTGGTAAAGAATCCACCTGCCAATGCTGAAGACACGGGTTCCGTCCCTGACCCAGGACGATCCCACGTGTGGTGGAACAGCTAAGTCTGTGCACTGCAAGTACTGAGCCTGTGCTCCACAACACGAGGGCAAGAGGGGCCACCGCCACCTCAGTCAGAGAGCAGCCCTTGCTCGCTGCAGCCAAAGGGCAGCCTGCACAGCAGTGAGCGGATGACAACAACAAACGTTCATTATCCCAAAGTCCTGTGGGCCAGGAATCTGACCATGCCTTAGATGGATGTCTTTGGATCAAGGTCTCACACGGCAGCAAGCAAGTTGGTGATCAGAGCTTAAGTCATTCCAAGGCTTCACTAGGTAAGTATCTGTTTCTGAACTCATTTATGTTGCCCTAGGCAGGTCCCAGACCCTCACTGATCGTTGGCTAGGGACATTAGTTCCTTGCCCATGTGTGTATCTCTACTGGGTGGCTCTACAACACAGCAGTGGTTTCTTTAGAGAGTGACTGTGTGTGTGTGTGCGCGTGCACGCGTGTGCACATGTGCATGCATGCACATGATCAGTCACATCTGACTCTTTGCGTCCCCATGGATGTGCCCTGCCAGGCTTCTCTGCCCACGGAATACTCCAGGCAAGAATACTGGAATGGGTTTGCCATTTCCTATTTCAGGGCATCTTCCCAACTCAAGGATCAAACCTGAATCTCTTGCATCTCCTGCATTGGCAGGCAGATTCTTTACCAGTAGTGCCACCTGGGAAGTCCAGAGACTGATTAAGAGACAAATTTAAGCTAGAAGCCATAGTCTTTCATCTCCTAATTTCAGATGACATGCCATTGCTTCTGCTATATTCTGTTTGTTAGATGCATGTCAGTAAGTTTAGTCCAGAAGGGAGAGGATGACATAACATTAGAATACCAGAAGGTGAGGATCTTTGGGGGACATGAAGGAGGCTGTCTACTACACAGTCTTTAGGCCCCGATGATTGACATTCAAAATACACACTCTCCCCTCCTAGGTCCTTGGGGTCCTATTCCTTTGCAGCAACAGCTCAAAGTCCAGATTTTTATCATCTAAATTAGGTCCAGGCATGGATATTTCTCAGGTATAGTTTCTTAAATATAGCTTTTTGAGCACAGTTTCCCTCCGCATGCAGATCTGTGAAACTAAAGATCCAGGTGATCTGCTCCTCACACACTCAATATATAATGGTGAAATAAACAGGCCTATTAAGATAACCATTATAAACATTCCTAATCAGAAAAAGCAAAAAACGGGGGCCACAAAGGAGAATCTGGTGAACAGGAGTTCTGAAATCTAACAGAAAATGTTGGAAATCCCTTGATTAGTTCCAGCAATCATTCTTCATGGCTTTTGATGATGCCCTCTGACCTTAAATTGGTTGGCTTGGTCTGCATAGCAATACCACAGGCTAGAGTGGCTTAAACAACTGAAATTTATTTTCTCACAGTTCTGGAGGCCAGAAGTCCTGTGTCAATGCGCCAGCAGTGTTGATGTCTGGTGAGGCGCCTCCAGACAGCAGATAGCCACCTTCTTGCCATGTCCTCACATGGCCTTTCCTGTGTGCATGTGCAATGACAGAGAGAGAGATCTGAGATCTCTTCCCTCAAAAAGATGTTGGTCCTGTCCAATTAGGGCTCTATTCGCATGACCTCCTTTAAGCCTCAAGGGCTCCTTGAAGGCCCTATATCCAAGTATAGTCTCATTGAGGGTTAGGGTCTCAACATACAAATTTTGAGAGATTCAATTTAGTTCATAACAGGTTCTTAATGCACCCTCCTGACTCATCCTATTTCATGAAAGATATCACATTTGCCCATGAGTACTTTTCCCAGCCTATTTTCTCATATCTTGGGGGATCCATTTGCCTCTTTGTACTTTTATGCTGTCTCTGTCCTTTTCAACCCAAGGTGGCATGGTACATCTTTAATCTCAAAGAGCCTTTTTTGTGACTGAATAATTCTCTGAGGCCCTATCTTTCATCTTGCTGAGGTCTTAACAAAAGATTTTGCTGTCATACCCTCAGCTTTATCTCTAGACCAACAGCATAATATTATGTCTCTGGTATTTTTGACAAAAATGCACAACTGAATTTAATCATGAGGAAACATCAGACAAACCCAAATTGAGAGACATTCTACAAAATAACTAACCAATATTCTTCAAAAGAGTCAAGGTCATGAAAGATGAAGAAAGCCTAAGGAACCATCTCAGATTAAAGGAGACAAAAGGTATGTGATTAAAAGAGAGGAAAGGGTGTGACAGCTAAATACAGCATGGGGTCCTAGATTGGATTCCAGTCCAGAAAGTGGATATTAGGGGAAACTTGGCAAAATCTGAACAAAATATATAGATTGCTCAATAGTAATTTAAGGAAACTAGATGAAAGTGTACAGGCATAGTACAATATTATTTTAGAAACTTTTTTCTGTAACTGTGATATTCAAAACAATAAGCTTTGTTAAAGCTTTAAATAATTTACCAAAAATCAGTTATACAGAAAAGATGTGAATTTTAAGAGCATAGACTAGGAAGTAGTTGCAGAAGAATTGTCAGAAAAATGAGCCAACAGGCAAAACACATTACTTAGGCATTTCCAACTATTTCAAGTTTGAGGCCTCCATATTAAACTGATTATGGTCAGGAAAATTTGATCTGTGTTGCACATTGAATATCTATGTTGATTCTGCTCCTTTTATTTGCATGCTGGAATGCTGTTACGTTAGTGGAATGTTAGTATCACAGTCTTACAAGAAATAAGACAAAGTAAAACAAAGAATGTCCGTTATCTGGAGCCAGGGCCACAAATCTAAGCTTAGGACTGGTTACTCCAGGGGCACTGGGAATGAAAACTCATGTACCATCTGGGTGGAGACACTGAGGCATAGTTTCAGTTTGTGCTGACATTCAGGGATATATTCATCTCCAAACTGGCAAGTTTGCAAAACCAAAGACCTCACTAGACAGTCTTGATTCAAAACTGAAGCTATATCATATGGGTTAGAGCAATATAGACTTGTATCCAACTTAGCCAAGCAGGAAAGAAGTGCTATATGATTAAGATAATTCCAAGAGAATAATAGCCAATGAAAAAGGGTAGACATGATAGTGGGGTATAGAGTAGTCATTAGCACAGTTTTTTTTCATCATAGTTTCTGTTGCTGTCCTTTCCCAGTGACATGAGGTTTGGTATGGTAATCAGTTCTGATCTTTGGTTTCAGCATAGCACACCCTACCTCACAGATGTTACTGTGCACATTAATTAAAGAAATGCATAGATCAAGAACATGACACAGTAAGCATTTGATCAATGGCAGCCTTCATTTATATCCTGATGATGTTAAGCCACATCTAAGCAGACTGATGTTTTGGGGAGAAGTGTCCCACAAAGACACTGGATAACAAAGCAGATACAAGGGAAAAAATTGAAAGAATTTTCATGACCATTTGTTCATATTCCATGAGTTAAGGCAAAAGTGATAGCTAAATAAGCCTTGTAAGTTTCAGGGTTCCACTTAGATACTACAGATCTGTGACTTAATCCAGAAAGACTATTTCTGGTCTCTCTGCCCATAGGTGGAAGTGGAAATAATGTGTTCATTTTATTGCTCAGGAAATGAAGATAATTCAGCTATAGCAGCATGTCTTAAAGAAGCACTAATAATATCTTGGATAAGATCATTCTGAACCCAGTCCCCTGAAGAGTGGGTAGGTGGGGAGAATTCAGTAACTAGAAATTAAGGGATCCTGAAGACAAATTTATCAGGCTTGCATTTCACACGCATGAACTGAAGTTCAAAAATATAATGCTATTTTCTACAATTAAAATATATCTTCTGACGTTGAGCCTTCATTTGGGTTCTTGCACACAAACATAATTTATTTTAGGTAAACTCAACGAAAATATGGTAGTTTCTCANGAATTTATCAGGCTTGCATTTCACACGCATGAACTGAAGTTCAAAAATATAATGCTATTTTCTACAATTAAAATATATCTTCTGACGTTGAGCCTTCATTTGGGTTCTTGCACACAAACATAATTTATTTTAGGTAAACTCAACGAAAATATGGTAGTTTCTCAGGCAATCTTAGTTGATAATGCAGAAACATTCTGGATAGAGCTTCCTTTTTGGCTTTTATCCCTGGATTTGAGTCTAAGAATGAGTGGGTTGATAAAGAAATTTTGCTCCAAATCCATGCAATATTGTTGGGAAGAAAGCCATTTGCTTCTTAGTCCTGTTGTATTCTGACCCTACACAGATGTCCTTTGAGCTATAACTTGCCTGCTTTAATTTTCAGGCACATCTCATGGCTTACCATCTGCCAAAATGCATAATTTTTAGTCAGTGTTTGATTGTTAGACTCTACCCAGGGTTTATCTATTTAAAATCTGTGATGCTGTCATGGTCTCTGGTTATGACACTGCATTTTCCCTGGCCCAACTTCCAGTATTCTCTTGGTTTCCCTTTCCATGTCCGAATTTTTTCTCCCCATCTTGAGATTCAGGGTTCAGGGATGCTCAGAGGCTCTCACTCCATCCCGAACACCGTTTCTGACTCATCTCTGCTCTGTTATCTGCAAACTCTGTTCTTATTAAGGACATTGGCTTGGTGTCTGTTCCTGAAGTTCAGGCTGCACTGGTGAAGTATTCTTTTCTATGGTAATGGTACCAGGAACTCCACCAGGCAGTGAGACTCACTCAGAATGCAAGAGATGTGTCCTTTTTGTTATCAGAAAACAAAATTTGCAGGACAATTCCATTGTTTTTTCCCCTCCATCTTCAGGTGTCAGGTGAGAGATGGGGAGGGCCAGGAGCAGGACACAGAAATGCACAAAATTCTTTAGTCTTGCTTTTTTTGTTTGTTTGGTTGGTTGGTTGGTTCTTGCTTCTCTTCCAAATCTTCTTTTTTCTAGCACAGCTCAAATAGTTTCTGGACTTGGGGCAGGGGTAGAAGCATGGGTGAGCTTTACCAAATTGCTTTTACTTTCAAGACCTTTTGGTCATACATTCAGTTCAGTCGCTCAGTCGTGTCCTACTCTTTGTGACCCCATGAATCGCAGCACTCAAGGCCTCCCTGTCCATCACCAACTCCCGGAGTTCACCCAAATCCATGTCCATCGAGTCGAAGATGCCATCTAGCCATCTCATCCTCTGTCGTCCCCTTCTCCTCCTGCCCCCAATCCCTCCCAGCATCAGGGTCTTTTCCAATGAGTCAACTCTTCAAATGAGTTGGCCAAAGTATTGAAGTTTCGGCTTCAGCATCCGTCCTTCCAATGAACACCCAGGACTAATCTCCTTTAGAATGGACTGGTTGGACCTCCTTGCAGTCCAAGGGTCTCTCAAGAGTCTTCTCCAACACCACAGTTCAAAAGCATCAGTTCTTCAGTGCTCAGCTTTCTTCACAGTCCAACTCTCACATCCATACATGACTACTGGAAAAACCATAGCCTTGATCAGATGGACCTTTG
>SJYX01006615.1:106156-160170 GCA_006410675.1 Oreotragus oreotragus | reverse complement strand
TGTGAGCGGCGTCGGCGGGGCGGCGGGGCGGCGGGGGCGAGGGGGGCGCGGGGCTTATTCCCGGCCGCAACCAGGTACCTGGTGACCACGCTGATGGGCGCCGACCTGAACAACATCGTCAAGTGCCAGGCGCTGAGTGACGAGCACGTCCAGTTCCTCGTGTACCAGCTGCTGCGAGGGCTAAAGGTGGGCGCGGAGCGGGAGCGGGAGGCGGCGCGGGGGCCAGCGCCTGACGCCCCGCTGTCTCCCCCTCGCAGTACATCCACTCGGCGGGGATCATCCACCGGGTAGGTGCGGTGCGCGGAGGCGGCGGTGGTGGTCCTGGGCCCGGGACTCTGCTGGCCTCTCACCGCGTGCGCCCGCCCCGCAGGACCTGAAGCCCAGCAACGTGGCCGTGAATGAGGACTGTGAGCTGCGGGTGAGCGTCTGGGGCAGGGGCTGGGAGGTGGCTGCGGGGAGGTGGAGACCCGTGGAGCTGAAGCCGGGGGTCGCCGTAGATCCTGGACTTCGGGCTGGCGCGCCAGGCAGACGAGGAGATGACTGGCTACGTGGCCACGCGATGGTACAGGGCCCCCGAGATCATGCTGAACTGGATGCACTACAACCAGACAGGTGACGGCAGCCCCACAGGGCGCCGCCTGCGAGGGGTGGGCGGGGCCCAGAGGCCAGGGGCCTTGGGGACAGGCCAGGCGCTCAGGACCGGACCTTCAGAGAGGCAGGGCACCGCGGCTCCTGGGCTGACCCTTGCCCTGCCCAGGGTGCCGTCAGGAAGGGGCCTGGCTGGATGTGACAGTGGGGTTGTGGGTCCAGCCTCCAGCTCTCTGGGGGAGGACTTGGGGTGGGCAGACTGATGGCGACACCTTCTCCTTCAGTGGACATCTGGTCCGTGGGCTGCATCATGGCTGAGCTGCTCCAGGGAAAGGCTCTCTTCCCCGGAAGTGACTGTATCCTTGGCTCAGGCTGGGAAGGAAGGCTGGGCCCCTACTGCAGGGTGGGGGTCAAGGGGCGTGGGCTCTGACCCCTTCTGACCAATCCTGCCTCCCCCGCCCCACACCATGCCGCCTTGGGCTCACTGTCCCCGGCGGCAGGAGAGCAGGGTCTGGGCAGTGGCCCAAGGTCTGGGCTCTGGGATCCCAGGAGAGTCCATGCCTGGCCGTTGGCCCTTTCCTGAGCCAGGCAGACATCGACCAGCTGAAGCGTATCATGGAGGTGGTGGGCACACCCAGCCCTGAGGTTCTAGCCAAGATTTCCTCAGAACATGTGAGTTGTTGGTCAGCAGCCCTTCTGCTGACCTGGTGGAAGGGGGGCTGTGGGATTAGATGGGGCCCCATGGGGGGAGCATGGGTCACCGTGGAACAGACCCTAAGGCGGGCATGGCCCCCTTCAGGGAGACCTGGGGAGACACTCCTGGCGTGAGGGACAGGGCGGGTGAAGCCTGGGCACCTGCAGCGTCCTGGCTACGGACCGTGGAATGGCACCACACCTGGGCCTGCCGGCCTGTGGGGCCAGGCGAGGTGCTGGAGCCCCCAGATCTGAGGGGGGAGGGCTTTGTTCCACGCATGCCCTTGGCCAGGCATGTTGGAGAGAAAGCCTGGGGGCCTCTCCCATCAAGCCCCTGCCTGGCTTAGGGCTGGGGGCGGGGAGGCCTCGCACAGGCCCTCAGACCCTTCCGTGGGCCCCTAGGCCCGGACCTACATCCAGTCCCTGCCCCCCATGCCCCAGAAGGACCTCAGGAGCATCTTCCGCGGAGCCAACCCCCTGGGTGAGGACGGGCCGGGGGCCTGGGTGGGGCTCCACGCTCGGCCCCGGGGGTGGAGCTGACCTGGCGCCCCCGCCTCTGCAGCTGTGGACCTCCTGGGCAGGATGCTGGTGCTGGACAGTGACCAGAGGGTCAGCGCGGCCGAGGCCCTGGCACACGCCTACTTCAGCCAGTACCACGACCCGGAGGACGAGCCCGAGGCGGAGCCCTATGATGAGAGTGTGGAGGCCAAGGAGCGCACGGTGGAGGAGTGGAAGGGTGGGGCCACATCCCCGAGGCTGGCCCTGGCCGTTCTTAGCAGGGCGCTCCTGTTCCTCTGAGAGGGTCTGGGTGGGGGGACATCTACCCCCCCGACACTGGGACGGGCGGGGGCAGTTAGAGCTAGGCCTGGGTGAGTCCACCAGAAACCTGGGGGCCACACAGGGTGGGCCTAGGAAGAGGGGTGCTCCCAGGGGTCGGGGGGCCTGGGCCGCTGGGGGCTTGAGCTCACGCTTACCCCCTCCCCGCACAGAGCTCACCTACCAGGAAGTCCTCAGCTTCAAGCCCCCAGAGCCCCCTCAGCCGCTGGGCAGCCTGGACGTTGAGCAGTGATGGAATGCCGCCGCCAGCCGCCCTGCCGGGACTCGAGCAGGGGCCTGAGCCCACCTGCCGCCAGCCCCGGCCTGCCAGGCCCCCGTGGGGGGCGCCTGCCTTGACGCCACCACAGCCAGTGGCACCCAGCCCTGGCCTGGGACCCCCGTCCTCACACCGCACCTTCTGGGCAACCTGTGCATGTGTGGACGCCTGCACGGGCGTGAGCCGTGGGTGTGGGAGACCAGGCAGAGCGTCCTGCACGTCCTTGTCCTCCTGCCCCCTCCCGAGGTCCCCTTCAGGGCCTCCCTGGGGGAACCTGGGTGCCAGAAGAGCTCTCCCTGGGCAGTGTGTGTGTCCCCAGACCTGGACCCCAGAGGGCTGGCTCTGTGGGGGCGGGAGTACGTACACTGGGGCTGGAGCTTCCCTGAGACAAAGCAGGAGCCTTGATGGCCAGAGCTGTTCGGTCTGGAAGTGAGGGGCTCCCTTCAAAAGTGCTGAGGCTCACAGGGTCTTCCGTGGGGGCGTGGGAGTGGGGCGGCTGCCTGGGCCACGTGTCCGCCCATGCTGTAGGCGGCGCGTGTCCTGGAATCCACGTCAGAGCAAACTGAGGCGTGTGTGTCTGAGGGCTCCTGAGAGCCACCGTGTGACCAGCCGCAGGCCCAAGTGGGGGTGACTGTACCATTGCCTCCCCTGCCTTCAGTCCTCGAGGTGGGTGGGGCACAAGGCTTTGCTAAGAGGCTGCTGGGCGGCGTGCAAGGGGCTCAGGTGGCCACGGGCATCCCTGTGAGCAAATCCCCTCTCCCCGTGGACGTGGGAGCTGCAGAAGGTTCCCGAGGCACGAGGGTCCGGGCCCGCTGAGGGGCTGGCAGGCTTGGGGGCTCTGGCCTCGAGGAGGCGGCCATGAGTGTGGACGTGGATCCTGGCCCCGAGTGGATGGAAACCTCTGCCCGCCCTCTGGTTCTGCTGCCGGGACCTGGGGTGCCCTAGTCTGTGGGTCCGCCCCGTCCTCTGTCCTTCCAGAGCAGAGGGGACCCAGTGACCTCTGGGACAGGCCCCTGCTCCAGATGTGTTGGTGTGGGCCCGCCGTCAAGGGGCTTCCGTGCCAGGTGGTGACCTCTCACCCTGCAGGACCAGGGAGGTCTGAGTGTCAAGTGCCTGCATGGGGGTTTTGCAATAAAGGGGGTCCTGCCCTCCACTCGGCTCGTGACTCAGGCTCCAGTTCCTGCTGCCGCTCCTGCCTGTAGAGCAGGGCCGTGTCCCGCCGGTCCCTGAGGGCCGGTGGGCTCTGAGGTGGACAGAACAGGATGTCCACTCACAATCAACCCACTGCCCTCAGAGGTTCACTAGGCAGCGTCAGGTCTAGACCCAGACCTGCCCCTCACTCTGGTCAGGGAGCATGCAGTCGGGGAACAAAGGCCTGCCTTCCCCAGGGCCAGGGAGAAACTTTGCTTTCTTTCCAGGTCAAGCAGGGCTGCCCACTGAGCGGTCAGCCCCTGCTGCTCCCTGTAGCTCAGGCTAGGAAGGCCCAGGCCCTACTGGGGACCAGGCAGAGTGTCCCTAGTCTGGGGACATTCCGTGCCTTTGCCCCGGGCCTTGGGAGGGCTGTGGGGATCATCTGGGAGCTGGGCCTGCAGAGAGGCCTGGTGAGTGTGGCTGCTTGGCCTCAAGTCTCAGAGGACCCCCGGCGACCAGGCTGGGCCGAATCCTGGGGGCGGGGCAGGAGCAGCAGAACCCTTCTGGATCCCCGCACCTCAATGCCCGGAGTCAGGGGGCCAGCTGGGGGCTTCCTGGAGGAGGCAGGTGGGGTACCACAGCGCATGAGGGGCACAGGCAAACGTGATTGTGGCTCCAGGGATCCCAGGCTGCGGCCGTGGACCAGCCTGCAGCTCCCGAGCCCTGGCTCGCTGCAGTGGAGCAGGTGTAAAGCTGCTTGGGCCAGCAAGCTGCAGGGTTGCTGATCAATGGCGCAGGGTGCAGAAGGTGGCTGGGGCCCCCCTGGGATCTTGTTACCCCGCTGTGTCTCAGGCCTGGGTCACTGGGCTAGGGGAGGGCATGGAGGGGGCTCTGACGCATGAAATGATAATGTCCCCATCTAAAGGTAAGTGGGCGCCCCTTCGCCTTGGGGGTCGGACATATCTTCCTGGGGCAAGTGAGCCGCTCTGGCTGTGTTTTGAAGAGTAAACCTGGGGCCTGGGCTGGATGGGGAGGAACCTGCAGTGCGGCTTGCACATCTCTGGGCAGTCTCCCCAGCCAGGTGGGACCTGCCGGACCACCCTCTGCTCCAGCGTGGTAGGTGCCCTGAGTTTGGGAGAGGGAATCAGCTTCTTCACAGGGAAAGGTGGATAGAGGCAAGACGGGTGGGAACGGAGCTGGGGGTGGGAGGGTCAGCTCAGGGTGAAGGGGCATCCTGGGGTGGGCAGTTGGCGCTACAGTGCTCAGGTCAGGTGCCTCAGGGTGGGAGTTCTCTGGTGCGGCGAGGAAGTTGGCGGGACTGCTGGACGGTGATTTGGGGCTGGGGGTAGAAGCTGACAAGCTCAGGCGGCCAGGACGGGCCAGCGCCCCGGGGCGCGGCGGGAAGGAGGAGACACGAGACGCACGGGCTTCCCGCGGAGACACCGTGCGCTCGGCCCGGGGAGCCCGGGGGCGGAGCGCGGAGGCAGGCCGGTCCAGGCGCCGCGTCGGCTCCGGGCCTGGGGCTGCCCTGAGCGGCGGCGCTCCCCTCCCCCGCCTCCGGCCTCCCAGGCGAAGCCGCCTCGGGTTTCCCGAGGGGCCGCAGGGCAGCAGCGCGGGGCCGGGGGGAGGGCGGGGGCGTCACGTGCGCCCGGGCCCCGGGGCCGGTTGGTCATCCCGCAGGGGAGGGGCCGCGGGCGGCCCAGGCGGGGGCCGGGCTCGGAGCTCCGGACGGGACAGCCAGGAGCCGGGTTAGCCGGCGGCGGCGGCGGCGGCCCGGGGTGCGCGCCGGGTCCCCCCGTGGATTCCGGGTCCCCGGCCCTCGAGGCACGGTGTCCGCGGCGGGGGCGGTGCCCGGCCAGCCATGAGTTCTCCGTCGCCCGCCCGCAAGGGCTTTTATCGCCAGGAGGTGACCAAGACGGCCTGGGAGGTGCGCGTCGTGTACCGGGATCTGCAGCCCGTGGGCTCGGGCGCCTATGGCGCCGTGTGGTGAGCGCAGGCCGGGCGGGGCGGCCGGGGGCGGGGTGTCCCGGCCCCTCGCTGAGCTGTGCGCCCCGCAGCTCGGCGCTGGACAGCCGCACGGGCGCCAAGGTGGCCATCAAGAAGCTGTACCGGCCCTTTCAGTCGGAGCTGTTCGCCAAGCGCGCCTACCGCGAGCTGCGCCTGCTGAAGCACATGCGCCACGAAAACGTGAGTGGCGCCGCACGGACCCGCCCGCGGCGCCGCGCTCCGCTCAACCCCTGCCGGCCCCAGACACCACTCCCCCCGCCCCCGCCCCGGAGACCCCTGGGCTGCTCTTCGGGGTGGCAGGGCGGGGGCCATGGGTCGGGCCGTGTCCCTGAGCGTGCGGGGTCGAGAGGACAGCTTCCGGGTTTCCCGACTGCTGTGCCTGGGCCAGTCCCGCGGCCGCCTCTGGCTCTTCGGCCCGGGGCCTGCTTGCGGATGGCCCAGGCTGCAGGGCTCCTGCCCTGCTCGCTCGAAACCTTGACGAGCCCCGGGGACCTCAGTGGGGAGGAGGGGTTTTCCTGGAAGGCACCCCCCCCCGCCCGTCTCCACCCCGTCTCCGCGCTGGCCGGCTGCCCCCTCTCTGCTTCTCCAGCCCCTCTCCTTACCCCGGTCTGCCTCCTGAGCCCCAGCCCTGGGGCTGTGGCGGCTGGGAACACGGAGGAAGGCAGAATCAGAGCTGTCAGCTCCCTCAGAGCCCCTGGGTCTCTGACGGTGAAGGGGTTCAGTGAGCCGTGTGTGGAGGGCACCGGGCACCCACGGGCACACAGACCCTTCCTGTGATGCCCACGCCCACCGTGTGAGGAAGGGCCGGCCACCACCAGGGAGGGGTCTCCTCTGTTTCCAGACCTGCCCACGGGAGACCCCACGAGGCTGCGGCAAGCCTCTCCCTGCACAGTGCGGGCTGCAGAGGGCCCTTCCGTTCCTCCTCCATGCAGTTCCTCCTGTGATCCTGAAAGCTGCCTGCTTCCCCGCCCACAAGCCACTCCTGCCCAGTCTGAGGGTGATCTGGGTGCCTAGACCCTGGCCAGTCATGGCGGGCTGGCACCTCCTGGTCCCCATGTCCACCAGGAAACTCCCCTTAGCTCCAGGGCCCACCCACTCAGCGCCTCGGGTGGGTCCTGCCCTCTCATTCCCGGGTGGAATCCCCTTTGTGGAGGACACCCGCTGAGCGCCGGCTTTGCTACCTGCAGGCCACACCTGCTCACACGCGGGACTCATCCACATGAGGACCGACCCCTCTGCCAGAGCCTTCCTGTGGCCCCCTCCCTCCCAGTCCGTGCTCCCCCCTTTCCCCCGGCCTGTCCACTCTCTCCCTGGGCTCCTGCTCTGTGGCCTCCCAGCCCTGTCCTTTCTCGGGTCTCTCCACTGCCGCTGCTCTCTGCCTTCCCCCAGATCTCCTGACCCACAGCAGCTGCCCCCCTTAGCTGGGAGGCTCTGCCTTTCATGACCCCATGTTCCTGGGAAGAAACGGTCTCCGAGAGGCTGAGGTGTGCCCCAGTCCTGCCCGTTCTGTGCCCACCTCCGCCCCTTTACCCCAGCCCCTCACCCCCAGCACTGGCCTCCCTGTGCAAGGCAGAGGCCTGGAAGTTTCCGTCAGTCTGACACGCCTCCCCTGAACCTCTGAGATCCTTGCTGAAACCACCTCCTGATGCTTCTCCTGCCTCTGGCCCCTCTCTGGGCGTCCCCGCCTCCTCACCCGTGTCTGGCCCTGGAGGCTACCGCGGTCACCGAGCCGTCTCTCTGCCTCGTGTCCACTGTGTCCCTGCACTGCAACCAGGGCCGCACCCAGCAGCATGCCCGCCTAGCGCCCTACGGCGGCTCCTGGGATCCGGGCAGCCCTCACCTGGTGTTGCGGGCCCGCTCGGTTTCCTCGGCTTACCCTTGGCGGCTCCTTGGCCTGGTTCTTGGCCACCTGGCCTCTCTCCCGTGTTCCTCAAGTGCTCCGAGCCCTCTGTCTCCTGCCTTGGCCACCACTCGTGTGGCCCCTGCCAGGCCTGCCCCCTGCCAGCACGCCCACCTGTCCCTCCAGCCGCTTGGATGTGCAGGCTTCATGGGGTCCCTGGAGGCCTGGATGCCGGCTGTCACACTGCCTGTGTGCTCTGTGTCGCCCCCCAAGCGGAGGCCTGCGGGGCTGTGAGTTTGGTCCTAGTGCTGCCTGCCTGGACCCGTCTGGCAGAGGCATGGTCCCTGCTAAGGGCTGGCTGCCCCCATGCTGGTCCTGGGTCTTCAGTAGGGACAGGAAGAGGTGGGAGGACAGGCCAAGGGCTGAGCTCCTTCGATGGCTGGGAGCTGCCCCGGACTTGAGGCTGCCCCTCCCCCAGAGGGTGCCTGCGGTCTCCATCCAGAAATAGCCTTTGTCTGTGAGCATGTGTGCCAGAGCAAGGTAGAGCTGCCAGTGGGCAGAGCCGGGCCTGTGGGCAGCTGCAGGGGGCTCTCCTGCAGTGGGTGCCCGAGCCCCCGCCCACCCGGCGCTTGGCCTCCTCCCCAGGTGATTGGGCTGCTGGACGTGTTCACGCCCGACGAGACACTGGATGACTTCACGGACTTGTGAGTGCCAGCCCGGGGCTAGCCGGGTAGGGAGCTGGTGTTGGGTGGCTCCTGGGTGTCAACTTCAGGTTTGGGGTTGGCTGGGGGCCCCTTGAGGCGGGCCTCGCCCCACAGCCTGGCCGGGGGTCTGCCACATGCCCCTGGTGCCGCGGGGTGGACCTGGGCCTCCTCCAGTGCCAGAGGTGTGAGTCTTGGCCCCAGGGGCTGTCAGCGGGTCCCGTGTTCCGGGATGCGGGCCCTGAGGCTGTGCCTGTAATTGGAGCTGCTGACCTTTGCCGGTGGGAGGGGAGGGGTGCAGGGGGCCCAGTGCTGACTGTTCTGCGGTGCCTGCCACGTGACTGCCCAGGTGGCTACCCCTGGACTCACGCTCCCCTCGTCTAGGAGCCCAGGGCCCGGCCGGGCAGGAGCGGAGGAGATGGGCTCCTCGCTGCCCAGCCTCGCGGAGATCAAGGATGCATACAGACTGGCCTGGTTTCCTGGTGGGGTGCTCGGGGTGTCTCCCTTTCTCCCCATCCTGTCCAGCTTGCCCCCCGATGCGGATGCCCTGTCCAGAGGCACCACTTTCCTTTTCGCCCCTCACCTCTGCCTCAAACCTTGGTCTCCCTGGCTACCCTTCGGAAATGCCAAAGCACACTGCTCACCTGCCTGGCATCGTGAAGCCTGCAGGGTGGGGCCTGGGGCAGCGCCGTGGGAGGCGGGGACTGCGTGCCGCACGGTGACGGGGCCCCACGCGGCCCTGAGTGTGTCTGCCCCGTCGTGCGCCGCAGCTACCTGGTGATGCCGTTCATGGGCACCGACCTGGGAAAGCTCATGAAACACGAGAGGCTGAGTGAAGACCGGGTGCAGTTCCTTGTCTTCCAGACACTCAAGGGGCTGAAGGTGGGACACGGGGCTGCTGGGCTGGGAGGGGCCCCGCGCTGGCCGGAGCGCGGGCTCCTAAACCGACGGCTGCTGACCGCTCTGTTCCCACAGTACATCCACGCTGCTGGCGTCATCCACAGGGTGAGTCCTGGCCGGGGGGGAGGCGCCTCTCCTGGCTGTGGGTGCAAGGGGCTCCGTCACGGAGCTGCCGGCCCCACCCCTGAGGGGGTGCCCCATCTGCACACAGCCCGGGGCGGGTATCCCACCCTTCCTGGAAGGGCTGTGGGGAGGCCAGCCGTGCCCCATGTTCAGGCGCTGCTTGGGCCCTGGCTCTGCTGGGTGGCACTGCGCTGACGCCGCCCTTTGTCCCCAGGACCTGAAGCCCAGCAACCTGGCTGTGAACGAGGACTGTGAGCTGAAGGTGGGTCCGGGCACTTGGGGCCCCCCCGCACCTGCCCATCCACCTGCTGGGCCCCTGTTCTCAGGCCTGGAGGTGGGCTGGCCCAGGCCCACGTGGATGGACCAGACCCTAGCCTTCTGGGTCGTGGCTGGGGTCCTAGAGCGGCACTCGGTGGGGTGACCCGGGTACGTGCCTATACCCGCTTGAAGAGAAGAGGGGCGGAGAGGGTCTGCACAGAGGCACTGGCCGGACCAGGGCAGCTGCAGGGGCGGAGGAGACCCCTGGGGGCCTGTTACTGAGGGTTGGAAGCAGGTGCAGCCCTTCGGGCTGGGGGCCCTGGCTGTGACGGGGGGCCCTGTGGACAGGGTTAGGGGCACGTGGCTGAGACCTCAGCCCCAGAGGGTTGGCTCGAGGCCCCACTGTGCTCAGGCCCCTTGGGGTCTTCTGGACCACAGTCGGCCCACCCACTACCCAGGGACCGCTTTGCCCCCCACCCCCTGTGACTCTGGCTGTAGATCCTAGACTTCGGCCTGGCCCGGCAGGCAGACAGCGAGATGACTGGCTACGTGGTGACCCGGTGGTACCGCGCGCCCGAGGTCATCTTGAACTGGATGCACTACACGCAGACGGGTGAGGAGCTGCCCGCCCGAGCCCTGCCCCCCAGGGGTCCGTGGCGGCTGCTCCGTGGGGAGGCTTGGAGCTGGGTGGGGGGCTGGGCGGGGGGTGGCAGGCCGGATGGGTCCGGTGCCCACGACTCCTCCACCGCCCCCTCCCCTGTCTGTGTGTGCCCCCCTCCCCAGCCCGCGGAGCCCTGATGCAGGGGCTTCTGTCTCAGTGGACATCTGGTCCGTGGGCTGCATCATGGCTGAGATGATCACAGGGAAGACGCTCTTCAAAGGCAACGACCGTATCCTACACCAAGGGCCGGACTGGGGCCTACCCTGCACCTGGGGCTGGGCTTGGCGGGCTTACCCTGCATCTGGGGGGACACCTGCCGGGAGCAGGTGGGTGGGCGAGCCCCGTCTCTGGCCCACTCTGTGTTCCTGACCTTGGCCAAGACCTGGACCAGCTGAAGGAGATCATGAAGGTGACAGGGACGCCTCCCGCGGAGTTTGTGCAGAGGCTGCAAAGTGACGAGGTCAGCCGGGAGCCGGGCGGGGGCTGGGGACAGGCCCGGGACTGGCCCCTCATGCTCTCCTCCCGTGCAGGCCAAGAATTACATGAAGGGCCTCCCTGAGCTGGAGAAGAAGGATTTTGCCTCCGTCCTGACCAACGCGAGCCCCCTGGGTAGGTGGCGCTGGGGTGGGCATGGGTCCCGGGCCTGGGACGCTGCCTTTGGCTGGCCTGACCTGCCCTCCCCACAGCCGTGAGCCTCCTGGAGAAAATGCTGGTGCTGGACGCAGAGCGGCGGGTGACGGCGGCTGAGGCGCTGGCCCACCCCTACTTCGAGTCACTGCACGACACGGAGGACGAGCCCCAGGCCCAGAAGTACGATGAGTCCTTTGACGACATGGACCGCACGCTGGACGAGTGGAAGCGTGAGTGGGGGCCCGGGTCAGCTGCACGGGGGGCCGGGCTCGGGGGGGCCGCGGGTCAGCTGCGCGAGTGGCCGGGCTCAGGGTCCCGGGCCGCCCCCCGGAATGCAGGTTCAGCAAGGGACGCAGCAGGAGGCCAGAGGACAGACCAGGCACTGGGTCTCTCCCAGTGCCCGGAGTGGCCAGCGTGCCCATCCACGTCTAGGCCAGGGCCCGGGCTGACCCGGAGAGCCCGGAACCCCTCCCCCAGGCCTCTGTTCGTACGTCTTGGATCTCCCGGCCTTTTTGCCCCTTTGAGGACCCCTCCTACCATGCAGCCACACAGCATCCTTGTCCTGCTGGGAGGGTCAGGTCCGTGCCAGGCAGCCCGTCTGCCTTCCACCTTCTTCAGCACCCCGGCCTGTCCCCTCCAGCCCACTGAGCACCCCACCTGCGCTCTGCGCTCCAGGCTTTGCACCGGCTGTCCCCTCAGACCGAGGGCCCTGCTGGCCTCTGAGGGCTGCCTGCCCCTGCTCAGCCTGAGGCTGGGCTCAGGGACGCCTGCCTGGTCCCCGGCACCCCCCCTCTGCCAGGTCCCTGACGCCCCACGCTGGATCGGGCCTCAACCAGTGGACTCTCTGTGGCTTCGGGCCCCCCAGAGAGAGGGGGACACAGCAATAGGGCCGCTGGAGGTGCGGGCCTGGTGGCTGCTGTCCAAGACCCCGTCCCGGCCAAGCCTCAGGCCAGCGCTGTGGTCCTGGACGTGGAGGAGGGGCAGAGCCGGGCGGCTGTGCTGCTCACACCAAGCTCCTTAGGGTCCCTGGGTCCTCAGTGCCACCAGTGGGGGCTCCACCCTTGTCTGTGCTGTTTTGTGCTTATAAGTTTTCTGTTGCTAAAAAAAGATCAGAAAACCAAAACCCGCGGGCCACAGGATCCTGTCTGTGGTTCCTGCCCCAAAAGCAAAAGCTTTTACTACAGACCATGTTTGCGGTTAAGTCCCTGGTCAGGAATTCAAGCTCATCACTTCCTGTCTCCCTGGGAAAGGCCATTCTTCCAGCAAGGGCTTTTCCACACGGACCTCCCCCATGTGGCCTGGCCCCTCCCTGCGTGAGGGTCACACGGAAGGCCTGGGAGGCACCCCACGGTGCCGCTCACTGGGCAAACCACACAGACACGTGCTGAAGCCTCTGAACGGGGCTCCGGGAGCCCCAGTGGTCCCCCAGACGGGCGCTCTCCTGGCCCGGCGAGTGTGGGCACGCTGGGGGAGGCGTTGCAGCGCCCCCTCCCTTGGGACTGCCCGCTCTGGGCATGGTGCAGGAAACATGGGGACTGGCGAGGAAGCCCGAGATGCAGGTGGTCAGTGGGAATTTGACTCTTGTTGGAGGCTTCATAGATGTTCTGGATTCAGAAGCTGGAGCGCCCTGGTGGGACTCTGCCTAGCTCCACTCGAGTGAACACATTGGTTTATGTTCCTGCAACATCCTCTGTTCACTGAAGCAGGCTGTGGGGCCAAAGCCACTCTAGGGGCCGTGGGTATGGGCTGGCTACAGGAGTCCCCTCAGGGTGGACAGTCCCTGTGGATGGACACGAGTGGACTCGCACATGCGGGACAAAGGAGCTCCTTGGTGCCTAAGCCCTGGCAGTCAGAGTCAGATCTCTGGCTGTAATTTAGGGGGGGCAGTGAGCCCCTAGGTAGGTGACCTGTGCTCTGGGCCCGGGAGTTTTCCCCATCCCCACCCCGAGTGGAATCTCAGGAGTTATCACTGGTCCGGGCAAGCACTTGGTCTTGGTCACTGGCGTCAGGTGGTGGGCTCCTTCTCCCGTGATTCTGTCCTTCTGGCCCCAGGTGTCACATATAAAGAGGTGCTCAGCTTCAAGCCTCCCCGGCAGCTGGGGGCCAAGGTCTCCAAGGAGACAGCCTTGTGAAGATTCCTGGGCCCTGGCTGGGGCTCCACCTGGACGGGAGATCCCATCTGCCACTGTGACCTTGGCTGAGGCTGGATTCCCCGTGCTCCACGGAACCTCTCTTGGAAGCCTGTTTCTCTGCTCGCAGACCCCATCTCAGCCTAACCTCGGAGGAGCATCTGGACTTTCTGGATAGGATGCCCACCTGACCTGGGGCTGGCCTCTGACCCTGCTAGCAACAGTCCCCGCCCCCAGGATGCACCAGAAGCTTCAGAGCCAGTGGGGTGGGACGGGGCTTGGGATCAAGTCCTGGCCTCTGACCCTGCCTTCTCTGAACTGTGCTGAGAAGGAAGGACAGGATGCCGACTCACGGATGCGTCTCCTGGGGGCGTTTGTGTGGATGCTTCTTCACCCCCAGCCTGGAATGTACGTTGGCCACATGGTGGCCCCTTGGCTGGAGGAAATAAACCCTTTTGTAGGTCTCCTGCTTCACTTCCTCATTCCTGGGCTGGAGCCCCACCTTTAGGTTTTTGTTTGGAGTAAGGAGGCTGCTCTGGGAGTTTCTCCCCACCCGGAGCCACTGGCCCTGGGCAACCTTTCCCTCCCAGGTCACAAAGCTGACCCCCCCCAACCTGTGTCAGTGAGCCTCAAGCCTGGAGCCCCCAGGTTAGGGCTTGGCCCCGCCCTTTTGTCCTAGTTGAGTAGTCAGTTGCTCCATCCTGTTCGATCCTTGCGACCCCAGGGACTGTAGCCGGCCAGGCTCCTCTGTCCATGGCATTCTCCAGGCAAAAACACCGGAGTGGGTTGCCGTTTCCTTCCTCTAAGCTTAGACCCTGGAGCCAAATGCAGGGCAGGGCCTGACGGGGGTGAGGTGGTCAAGGTCCAACTCAGGGGTCAACTCTGGGGTCCCCGCACTCTCTAAGGCCAGGTTCTTGGGGTGGCAGGGTCACGCAAGACGCTCGCAGCTTCTCAGGGGCCTCCGAGACGCCTGTGCTGTAGCAGAGGGTGGTTTCCGCGTTCCTATTCCTGTCGCAGGCCCGGCCGTACCCATCCGGCGCTGGCGAGCCCGCGGAGCCCTCTGCTGGCCGTTGCAGAGGACTTGCCGATGGGCCAGGGGCCACCGGGCTCCTCCCGACTGTTTCCCTCGGCAGGAGCGCGCAAGGCGGGATTAGCCCGTCTTCCTTCTCCCGGCCTCGCGCACAGCTCGTTCAGCCGAATATACGGTCAAGACAAGTTGCCACAGTGGATACCTACCGCCCGTCTCGACCTAGGCCCGGCGGCGCCCGTGACGCAGGCGTTCAGCCATCGGCGGGGCGGGCGGCCGCGGACCACGCCTGGCGACCACGTGCGCCGCCTCCGAGCTGCTCTGATTGGCTCCGGGGCGGGCACGCCTTCCGCAGCCCCGCGGCGGCCAGGGGCCCACGCGGGCAGGCACCCCGGCCGGGGCGTGGGTATTTCGAGCGAGGCTGCGGGCCGCGGGGCAGTACCAGGGCCTCCCTCTACAGCTGCCCCGCCGTCGGGGTCGTCCCCGTACGGCTGGGGAGACCGAGGACCAGAGTGAGCACGCCCGCCCAGGGCCCCACCCCCAGAGCCTGGGGCCCCCGCCCCGCTTCCAGGTCTCCCGCTGCGGAGACCAGCCCTCGCAGGCCCAGCCATCTCGCCCCGACCCGAGACCGGCTTAGAAAGTCTGCCCTCCAGGCCCAGGCCCGGCCCACGGGCTCAGTCCCCCGAAGCCCTCGGTTTGAGGTCGGGGGCTCCCTGTTTCCTCCTGTCTTTGACCCTCCTGTTCTTGGCTGGGCCCGCGTTCCTTCACGCTCATCCCTCCCTCGCCCGGACCCCACTCTGTTGGCCCCCTCCCTGGCTTTCCCTACGCGGTGGCGCTCTGTTCGGCTTCTCAGCCACAGCCCTGACCCCCCGAGTCTCGGCCGGGGGTCTTCCCGGAGCTTCAGTCGGACACTTCTTGCGCCTCGGGGGCAGCGCTGCGCTGCAGCCCCGGCCGGCCTGAGTCCTGGCCCCCATCCCGGGGCGAGGCTGTCTCATTGCCTCGCTTCCGCGGAGGCTCTGCCTCGCGCTCCTTCCCTTCTCCCTGAGCCCTCGCTGCGGGGCCTCGGGCAAAGTGGGGCGGCGAGGGACAACCGCTGTGTCTGAGCCGCGGCGCGCGGTCTGGGCGGGTCTGGAGGAGGCCCGGGGCGGGGGCGGGGGGCGCGGACCCGCGTGGCGCTGCCGCGACAGCCCGCGGAGCTTAAGCACCCTGGCCGTCTCGCTTCGCACCGGGCCGCTCGGACTCCCGCAGGGGTGCGAGGCCGAGCCCGCCCTCCGCGCCGGGAGACAGGGAGAGGGAGCCGCCGCTGGCGGGAAGGGAGGCGCGCGGAGCCCTAGGGGCTCAGTCCTGGGCCCGCCCTGGTCGGGGCGGGGACTGGGGCAGCCAGAGGCGGGCGCAGGGCAGGCCCGCGTGGGACAAGCTGGAAGCCAGGGCTCGGGAGCTCCCCAGGCGACCCCGGCCTGGCTCCGTGTTCACCTGGGGCTGGGGCCTCCTTCCCGTCTGGGCTTCCTGAGATTCCGCCCAGGCTCCGGTGGCGCCCCTGCTGCTCCCTGGGGTTGCCACGAGGGGCAGGCCGCGCACTGACCTGCCTGTGAGCGGGAGCGTTGGGTCCTGCCCACCCTGAGTGGCCCACAGTGACCCCGGGCGGGCCATGGGGACCGCACTTGTGTACCACGAGGACATGACCGCCGCCCGGCTGCTCTGGGACGAGTAAGTGGGGCCTGGCAGAGGGAGAGGAGGGGGGTGAAGACAGAGGCTCTGGACGCTGAGTGCTCTGTCCGCTCAGCCCTGAGTGTGAGATCGAGTGTCCCGAGCGCCTGACCACTGCCCTGGAGCGCCTGCAGCAGCATGGTCTGGAGCAAAGATGTCTGCGGCTGGTAGCCCGTGAGGCCTCGGAGGCGGAGCTGGGCCTGGTGCACAGGTCAGGTGGGGGGCGGGCCGTGGCCCTGGGAGGTGGGGCCTGCCCCAAACCGTGGTGCCGGCACACAGAGCCTCCCACCAAGCCTGCCTCCCTATCTATCGGGTGGGTAGGCTAGCGAGCAATGAGGCGGGCACTCCCTCTCTCCTCTACCTGCTCCTCCTGGCGACCCTGCCTTGCCTGCCTGCCTCTTTGCAGCCCCGAGTACGTGGCGCTGTTGCGGGGGACCCAGGCCTTGGGCACCAGGGAGCTCCAGGCCCTGTCCAAGCAGTATGATGCTGTCTACCTCCATCCGGTGCGTGCCCTGGCTGACCCACCCACCCAGTCACACATCCGGTACTTGTGCCTGTTTGTGGCCCATGCTCCCGTGTGCTGTGCCCTGCTGGCTGCCGCTGCAGGTACCCAGGACTGGCCTGGCCAGTTCTGCTCGCTGCTTGGTGCCCTGTAACCTGGCACCGGCCTTGGTAGAGCCTGGGAGGGGTGGGGGGCGGGGAGCTGACCTGGACCCTTGCCCCCGCAGAGTACCTTCCACTGTGCCCGGCTGGCCGNGGTACCCAGGACTGGCCTGGCCAGTTCTGCTCGCTGCTTGGTGCCCTGTAACCTGGCACCGGCCTTGGTAGAGCCTGGGAGGGGTGGGGGGCGGGGAGCTGACCTGGACCCTTGCCCCCGCAGAGTACCTTCCACTGTGCCCGGCTGGCCGCGGGGGCCGCGCTGCAGCTGGTGGACGCGGTGCTGACGGGAGCTGTGCGCAACGGGCTCGCTCTGGTGAGGTGAGTGCGGCCCCCCACCCCTGACCTGTGGGGGGCCCTGTGAAGGCGCGATGACCCTGACCTGCCCCGCGCGCACCCCCAGGCCTCCTGGGCACCACAGCCAGAGGGCTACTGCCAACGGATTCTGCGTGTTCAACAATGTAGCCATAGCTGCCAAACACGCCCAGCAGAAGCACGGGTTGCACAGGTTTGTGCCAGGCCGGCTGCAGCGTAAGGCCCAGGCCAGACGGGACGCGGGGACGGAGGGGCCCCTTCCCGTCCTGGGCCTGGCTCCTGGCCAGGAGTGCGAGGCCCGGCCCCTCAGCGACCCCAGAACTGTCTGTCCCAGGATCCTCATCGTTGACTGGGATGTCCATCATGGTCAGGGCATCCAGTATATCTTCGAGGATGACCCCAGGTAAGCGGGGGCCTCCCTGCTACCCCACTTTTCAGGATGAGCACAGCCTGAGAGCTGAGACACGGCAGTGTGCTCGGCGGCTAGGGGGCGGGGGTCAGGGTTCTGCCAGGAGCCCTGAGGCTGGGGGGGGGCCTGGCCTCTGACCTCTGACCCCGGCTGGCTGTTGCAGTGTCCTTTACTTCTCCTGGCACCGCTACGAGCACGGGCACTTCTGGCCGTGTCTGCGGGAGTCAGACGCTGATGCTGTCGGGCGGGGACGGGGCCTCGGCTTCACCGTCAACCTGCCCTGGAACCAGGTACTGGCCCCCGCCGAACCCCGCCCCGGCCGCCGGCCATTACCCAGCCTATGCTCCCCTAACCCGTGTGTAGCCCAGGGCGTCTGGCCAGAACCACCCCTAGAAGTCGGGCCTGGGGTTGAAGACCCTGCAGTCGTCCCTGGCAGGGCTGCTCTGACATCCCTTGGCTGCAGGTCGGGATGGGAAATGCTGACTACATGGCTGCCTTCCTGCACGTGCTGCTGCCCCTGGCCTTTGAGGTGACTTTCGGGGGGGTGGAGGCAGGAGGGGAGGGGGATTCAGAACCCAGAGCACCCCCTCTCCCCACCAGAGTGGAACAGGTTAGGAGGTTGGGGCTTAGTAGGGTCTCTCTGGAGGGGCCTCCCCTCTGCCTCTGCTCCAGCTTCTTTTCTGCCCCTTCCCACTGGGCCTTGCCTGCAGTTCGACCCTGAGCTGGTCCTAGTCTCTGCAGGATTCGACTCAGCCATCGGCGATCCTGAGGTGAGGGCCTGGCCTGGCTGCCAAGTGAGGGCCTGGAGACTTCTGGGGTCCCAGGCCAGGCCCTCCTCACGCCCAGGTCTGGCTGCAGGGTCAGATGCTGGCCACACCGGAGTGCTTCTCCCACCTCACGCAGCTGCTGCAGGTGCTGGCTGGAGGTCGGGTCTGCACCGTGCTGGAGGTGACCGCGGCAAGGGGGAGTTGCTGCCGTGCGGGGCGGTGCTCCTGCCTGGGGCCCTGACCCCCTTGTCCTGTCGTGTCTCTGCTTCCTCCTCCTCCCAGGGCGGCTACCACCTGGAGTCCCTCTCCCAGTCTGTGTGCATGATGGTGCGAGCGCTGCTGGGCGACCCTGCCCTGCCCTTGTCAGGGCCCATGGAGCCCCATGGCAGGTGCGAGGCCGGGAGGAGGGAGGGTGGGAAGGGCCGGGGTGGGAGGCTGGGCCTCATGGTCCTGCTTCTCCTCGCAGCGCCCTGGAGTCCCTCCAGTGTGTGCGGGCAGCCCAGGCCCCTCATTGGGTGAGCCTCCAGCAGCAAGGTCAGCCTGACTGGGTTTGGTAGGTGGGATGGCGCCTCAGGCTCCTGTAGGTGGCTGTGACTCTGAACCACCCTGTACCCCTAGGTGCCGCCCCTTTACTGAGCTCCGGCACCCCCTGCTCAGAGGGGAGGCCCTCGCCACTGCCGCCGGGGGAGCCCGAATCGAAGGCAGTGGTGACCCAGGCCGCTGCTGCTCTGAGCTCGCTCCTGGACCAGCTGCGCCTCCACCCCACACCCCCTGTCCGCGTGGCTGTTGCCCTGACTGCTCCAGTCACAGGCCTGGCCCTGCCCCCGGGTGTCCTCTGTGAGGAGGGGTCACTGCCGCAGGAGGAGATGCAGGCCTGGGCCAGGTGGGCAGGGTGGGCCTGCGGGGAGGGACCAGGTCATGTCTGCACGTGTGTCTGTGACTCAGCTGTGGTCTGCATGTCATGGCGTCTGTTCCCCTGGTTTGTCCACCACAGGCCACATGAGGCCCTGGCCCAGGACGAGGCCCTCACTGCACTCGGGAATGTCCTATACCTCTTGGACAGGATCCTGGATGGGCAGGTGGGGGCAACTAGGAGTCAGGGCAGGGCTGGGTGGTACAGAACCATGTCAACGTGAGTGTTTCTTTGTGCCCAGGATCCTTCCCAGAACAGCCCCCAGGGACAGAGTTCAGGAGCACCCCTCAGTTCCCTCAAGGAAATTCTCTTGGCAGAGAGGTGAAGGGGAGGACTTGTAGTTTTAAGCGTCTTATTTTCAGAAAAGGAGTGAAGTAGTTGAAGCAACTTGACCTCAGATTGCACAGATGATACCCCGTAGCCAGGGGCAAAGAAGGGACTCCCAGCCTGGGAGCTGCCCTTTACACCTGTTACCCACCCCACAGGTGAGCAGCGGCATGGCAGCCACCCCAGTCCCTGCTGCAGCTGCCACCCTGGGCGTGGCTGTTCGGTATGGCCTGTCCCGCGGAGCCCATAGGTAAGCCTCTCCTGGCTGGTCTAGGGCTCCAAGGCAGGGCCCGTGGGCTGGCCGCATGGGGAGGGCTCTGGGCATGGGCTCCAGGTGGGGTGCGTGCAGCTCATCCAGGAGCCAACTCTTCCTCCAGGCTGCTCTGTCTGGCCGTGGGAAAGCTGGATCGGCCCCCAGATCTCACTGATGACGGGTATGACTCTCGGGTCATATGTACTTCCAGTTTCACAAGTGGGTGGGTGAGCATATCACCCTGCATTCCTGGGTGACAGGTGGGCGGGGCCTTCTGCAGCTGGAATTCCAGAAGGGCCCCCTGGGAGCAGTGCCAGGAGGGTCTTCAGCACAGAGGGTCAGCAGTCCTAGCGTCTCTGCCCCTGAGCTGTCCCTCATCTGTCTGGGCTTTGGAGGGTGGGCGGCATCTCACACACAAGCACGTGTATCCATATGCTTGCTCTCCCCTGGAAGGAGGAATCTATGGCTGAACATTGGGGGTGAGGAGGCAACTGCCCCGTCCATGTTCCACGTCTCTGTGCCACTGCCGGTGGTGAGTGGGGGGCTCACAGGGCAGGGCAGCTGCTGCTCACTAGCACTGGCATGAGGGCCAGACTCCGGGCCTTTACCTGCCCTTCCTGGCGGGGCTGTGGGTGTGGGTGTCTGCCCACCCGAGATTGGGAGGTGGGGGTGACTCGAGCTGGCCAGAGTTCCCTGGATGTTGGGCTGGGCTATGCCGCTGTCACTCCCACAGACAACTGGTGGCTTCCTGAGCTGTGTCCTGGCCCTGGTGCTGCCCCTGGCCTACAGCTTCCAGCCTGACCTGGTGCTGGTGGCGCTGGCGCCGGCCCATGGCCTGCGGGACCCCGAGGCTGCACTCCTGGCTGCACTGCTTCGGGGCCCAGCAGGCGGCCGAGTCTTCGCCCTTGTGGATGAGGTGAGCTGGGTGGGGTGGACCTGCTGTGGGATGGGAGGTGGGGAGAGACCAGTGCCTCACGGCTTCCACCTCTGCTGCTGGCCCAGGAATCCACACCCCAGCTTGTGACAGTGCTGGCCAGGGTGCTGGACGGGGAGGCACCCCCCAGCCTGGGCCCCTTCTCCATGGCCGCCCCAGAGGACACACAGGCCCTGATGTACCTGAGAGGGCGACTGGAGCCAAGGTGGAAGATGCTGCAGGTGGCAGGCGAGGCTGCGGGGCCAGGCTCAGGCTGAATGCATGGGGCCGTGGGCGACAGCTGCCTTCGGGCCCTGCGGGGAGGGGCCTCCCGTCCCGGGGAGCGGGGTGCTGCCCTGTCAAGCAGTTGTGCCCCACTTCTCAGCGCCTCCTCGAGTGCTGTGACCTGGCAGCTTGAAGTCGGCCAGGGTGGGCGTGTCTGCACCTTGGAAGAGACACTGCGCACCAGTCCCCCGGGAGCCTGTTGTTAGCCGTGCGCGAGCACGTCCCTGCGCAAGGCCTTTGACCTGAGGGCCAGGCTGTGGGCCTGCCCAGGACACGGGCTCAGGGGTTTGGGACCCCTGCTCCGGCGCCAGCCTCTATACGGACGGGCTCTCCCCGGCTCCCTCCTCCCAGCCATCAGGAAAAGTAGGTTAAGCCAAAGTCTGACTCCGCCTCTTTATTGAGCGCCGTATAGTGAGTGGACTCGGTCGGTTCTGGCTGAGTTTCCCATCCCGCGGGGATGAGGTCCCAGGCCGGAAGTGCTGGTGGGCGGGGCCTGGGGCCCCGCCCCCTGCGCGCGGGCCTCCCGGCCCCTCCGGGTGACGCAGTTCCGGCGCGCTCGCGCCTGCTGTCCGGCTGGTCGCGCGGCGGTGACGCGTTTGCGGCGCCGCCGCGCGCGCCTTCCTCCGGCTGAGGGGACCCTGAGAAGGCGGGTCGGGCCGCGCGCGCCTTCCTCCGGCTGAGGCGGCCGGGCCCACTCTCCGTCCTCGGCGGCGCCGCTGCAGGTCGTCATCTTTCCGGGGCCCCGAGAAGGCGAGTCCGGCCGCGCGCGAGGCCCCGGCGTGAGGCGGAGGCATGGCCAGCGTCCCGCAGCTGGTGGACGACCTGTGTGAGGTCCTCCTGCCGGCCGCCAAGGCTCCCTCGGGCCCGCGCCGCGGGAGCCGCAGGAAGGCCAAGCGGGGACTCAAGAGGGTGGCCTATGACGCCCTGTTCACGGGCCTGTTTCAGGAGGAGGGCCGCGGGCTGCAGCCCGGCCTCCCGAGGCTGCCGGTGAGGAACAGGATCCTTATGCTGTCCTTCGACCTGCGGGTGGGCGGCCTGGGCGCCGAGGCCGACCGCCTGGAGGAGCTGGTGGAGGGGCTGGAGGCCGCGCCGCGCCAGCCGCTGGCGGAGCTGGGCGCGGTCCTGGAGCTGTTGGTGTGGCTGGCGGGCAGCGGGCCCCCGCGGGTGCGGCGGCGCCGGCGGGGCGTCTTCCTGCACAGCCGGCCGGTCGGGAGAGCCCTTCCCTACGGCGGCTACGACTGCGCCGACTTAAGCGAGTTGGAGGCGGACGTGCGGTCGCTCATCTTCGGAGAGGAGTCTCTGTGTCGAGACCTGGTGCGCAAGACGCGGCAGGTGATGGAGGCGGCACCGGGCACCGGACTGCCCGCCGTCGGGCTCTTTTCTTACGGCGACCCCTACGGGGACAGGTTTGAAAGGGACACCCGCGTCTCGCTCTTCGGAGCCCTGGTGCACAGCCGCACGGCCGACCTGGACGTCCGCTTGGACCTGCCCCCGGTGCCGGACAGCGCAGACCTCTCCGGACTGGCCATCAAGGTAGAGTGTTTGCTTCCTGTCTGCGGCTCCTCGGGCTTGGGAAGCATCTCGTTTGACCCTCCCTCCACTGGGGCAAAGGGAGGACTGCCGGAGTCCAGCACTGGCGGTTGAGCTGTGGGGTGGGGCTGCTGGTGCGGATTCCCAGCGGCCCCCTCCCCGCAGGCCCGAGTCACATGCCACTGTTTTCTTGTATCTGCCATTCAGTCATTTCCCCTGCCTTCCAGTTGATGTTTAAATTCCCTGGTGGCTCAGAGGGTAGAGAATCCACCTGCAGTGCAGGAGACCCGGCTTCAATCCCTGTGTCGGAAGATCCCCCCGGAGAAGTATCCCACTCCAGTATTCTTGCCTGGGGAATTCTATGGACAAAGGAGGGCTACAGCCCTTGGGGTCGCAGAGTCAGAGGCGGCTGAGCACAGCATGCCTGCTAAGTCACTTCAGTCCTGTCCAATTCTTTGCAACCCCTTTGGACTGTAGCCCACCAGGCTCCTCTCTCCATGGAATTCTCCAGGCAAGAATACTGGCGTGGGTAGCCATTCCCTTCTCCAAGGAATCCTCCCGACCTGGGGGTTGAACCCTCATAGCTTACTTCTCCTGCACAGGCAAGCTGGTTCTACAGCATAGCACGCAAAATGAAGCAAGTCTTGATTCCTCCCTGTGTACTCAAGTACTCAGTAGCCATAGGTGCCAAAAATCATTTCTCCTGGCTATTTGTACAGTGTTATGTGCTTTTTTCTGGATGAAGTGGGATTTTTCAGACCTTGTTAATCCTTTGCCTTTGCCTTTTGTAGATCTGCTGAAAGGATGTGGTGTTGCTGTTCAGTTGTTGCTTTAGTGACATTTACATTGTTTCCAACCACAGTGCTATAGCAAACACCCTGGGAGAAATGAATTTTTCTGGGTCTATGTGATTTTTTTTTAAATGCTGGGTTCCCCAAAATGGAATTTTCAGATCAGAGACATGTTATGGAAAATGTCATTGTAAGCATCAATAAGCTTGTGTGAAGCTGGAAATTGATAATGAATAAATTTAATTTCTTAAATGGGGGCAAAAGCATGGTGTAGTAACTTGTGTGCTTGAGAAAAAGAGAAGAAATGTTCTGCCGGGTCTTTCCCATAGAGTGAACGGGAGCTTGTGGAAGGGTTCTTGGAACTTCTCACACTGGGGTGGAATCCAGACACCATGCCGCAAGTGAAGTCCTTTTCCCATGGGCTCCAGGTCCCTCCGAGCGTGGATCAGTCAGAAGATGAAGGGTTCCAGTCAGCATCCAATCTGACTCCTGACTCCCAGTCTGAGCCGGGTGTGACGCCAGACATTGACCTGTGGGACGCTGTGCTCACCTACGAGGCCAGCAAGCGGAGATGCTGGGAGCAAGTTGGATGGTTCGTGAACCTTTGCCCTAAATGCAAACCCTGCCCCTCCCCTGCCCTCGAATGTGGCCATTACTCAACCCACACTGGGGACTCGGAAAGTTTCAGTCAAGCTGTGTGCAAGTTGTGTGCCCTGAGGGTTGAGAGAACCCCCAGGAGAAACCTACAGAAGTTTCCACTGAGCCAGTAACGGCTGCGGCTGACATCCTGGCCACGGCGGCTGCCGGTCAAGGTGGCAGGCTCTGTGGTCGGTGCCGGGCACGGGGTGCTGCTGACGGAGTGCTTCTCACACCTGGGAGGCCTGAGGGTGGTGTTCCCCTGAGGGAAGCCCGTCATCGCAGTGTTCCCTGATGGGTGCTCTGATGCCGGGTCTTTCAGCCCATGGCGTGCTGGCGTCTCGCAGACTCCCAGAGCGGGGGTAGAGGACCCATCTCCCACATGTTTGGGCACCTCTTCTCTGTTAACAGTTCTGTGGGATGCCAGCGTGGGGAGCACCGAGGGAGAGAGGCGGGGTTTGCAGGGAGCCGAGTTCCTTCCAACGCAGCCTTGGCTCCTGCGGGGCCTCCCGGGGACGAGCAGATGCTCGGGGTGCTGTGTGGGCCCTGCTCCTGCTGGAGGGGCTTTCCTGGCGTGCGCATTTCCCCCCCAGGCGGGGCCCGCTCCCTGCTTCCCCAGGCACCGCCAGCACTGGTGGCCATCTGGTCCTGCAGGAGCGCCCTTGCCCTGTGACTTGCTGTTTGGTCTGCACCTGTCTTGTGTGTACAGAGCAGACCTCACCACCTGCTGCCTGCGAAGCCCTTGCAAGTCTGCGCACTGGCCATCAAGCAGCCCTGCTTTCTTTTGTGAATGTTCACTAGTGGATTCATTTGCCAGTTCCCGATTTTCTCAGCTCAGTTTTTCAGATCACTCTTTAGTAGGAGGCATGATTGCTCAGCTGGTCAATGTTCTTGTCCCCTTTTGTGAATGCACTTAGTCTCTTCAGTGTCCTCCTGAAGCAGAACTGACCCCATAGCTCCAGAGTGAGGACTGGTTCTTGGTGTCCCTCCAAGGAGGATGGTGGCCGGTATGTTAGCCTGTGCCCCGCAGGAGACACCGGCCACTCTGCAGCTCCGCCTCTTCTGTTGTAACCGGATGCCCCTGCCCCTGAAGCCTGTTGCTCAAGTTCATTTGGAGAATCTTGGGAATCTGTTGCTGTTGGATCCCAGCCACTTGCTAGTTTCTTGCCAGGAACTCTAACAAATGGGCAGTCAAAGCTTCCTTGGCAGCCACAGCCCTTGATTGTGAACTCTGCCCTTGCCTGAGACCCCCGGAGGACCCCCACCCCTGTGCTTCCCCCTGCCAGCTAGCTTGGGTCCCCCTGCTGCTGGGCACCTCAGCACCTGTCACCCTTTCTGGGGAAGTGGTCTTGTGATGTTAAGGACCAAGTTCCCCTTGGGGACGAGTGTGAATGTGGTGTTTCCTTCACGGGTCCTCGTCTCAGCTCTCAGTCACCAAGGGGCTTGACCCCAGGAGAGTGGCCAGAGGCCGATGTCTGCGTGGGCACTGGGGTGGCACCCGCAGCACTGGAGCCTCGGGGTCCCTGGAGCTCCAGAGGCTCTTCCTCCCCTCTAGCTCTCTGTGCCCCGAGGAGCGCGGCTGCTGTCGTGGCCTGGCTGGCCCCCGCTCCTGATCTGGACACTCAGGACTGGCCCGCCTGCTTCTCCTGCCTGCTGGGCCATCCTCCGCTTTGCCAGCGCTGCCTTCGAGGGATGGCGATCGGAGCGCGCTGCTCCACCCACCACCCCTCAGCCCTGCCCACTGGGACTAGCCGTGGGCCCCTGCCCTCAGCCCTCCCATGCTGAGCCCAGAGCACCTGGCCCCTTTCTCCTCCCATCTCTAGGCTTCCATGCAGGCCGCTCCTACCCCCGGGGACACTGCTCTGGGCGTGGCTGTGCTCCCCTGGCCTTCCTGACCAGCATCTCTGTTCCCTGGGTCCCTTTAGAGCCCTTGTTCTGGGCGGCACATCGCGCCTCCTCGCAGCCTGTGTCTCGTAGCGGCGCCAGCCCTGTGAGGCTGGGCTCGTCCGCCTGACTGCTCTGGCCCTGCTCTTGCTGAATGTGGGAAAGGGCGCCTTATGGTGCACTGTCCATCAAGGAGCACTTTTGGTCTTAGCAAGTTCTAAGATTTTTCCTGGGCTCCATTTATTAAGAATCTACTTCTTCCAGTGGACTTTAAAAAGCAGCTGTCTCAGGCTTTCAGTAGGAGTTGGTTTCCAAGGGAATGTCTAAGAAATGGTGCTGTCTCTTTGGCCTCTTTTGAACAGTGTGACCAGGCTGGTAGACCCTGTTCTTGAACTTCCTGCAGAACCCCCATAGGCAGAGACCCTAGGGCAGGCGTGTGCCTGTTTTCTCCTAGAATTCCAGGGAACTTTTGGCTCTGTACGGTCTTTGTGCTTTCTTGGGCAGAGAGTGATAACATCCTATGACATGAAGTCTTAACATCTTAATCCTTTTGACATTTCCATCAGTGGCATTAAGCACATCCACGTTAGGTGACCATCAGCACCATCCTCTCCAGAACTTTTTCGTCCACCCAAACTGAGACTGTCTCCATCACACCCTCACTCTCCACACTGTCCTCCCGCCCTGGGCCTCCACATCTCCTTTCTGGGTCTGTGACTTTGGGGACCCCACAGGAGTGGGGTCATGCAGCACTTGTCCAGGTGCACGACTGGGTAATCACTCAGCCTTACGCCCTCAGGGTTCCTCCGTATTGCAGCATCTGATACAGTGTCAGAATTCCTTCCTCCTGAAGGCTGGGTTAATGTTCCTCAGCGTGAACAGACCAGGTCTTTATCCAGTCCTCTGCTGACGGACACTTGTGCGGTGTGACTGTGCTGCTCCGGGCCCGGGTGTTGTTTCCCACGTAGAGGTCATCGGAAGCGAGCGAGGCATCAGCCAGAGGACCGCCATGTGCCCCGTGGGTGCAGGCTGGGTGGGGACACTTGCTGCGCAGTGCTGTCTGACAGACCTGCTGGCCATAGACGGGGGGCCACTGGGGAGTCTCATTTGGCCTTAGGCGCCTCACGCCATTGAGGTGGTCTTTGTCCTGCCCTCTGCTCACCTCAGCACGCTGCTGCTCTGTCCCCACAGCCCCCCCGGCCACTACGAGGAGCCCTACCTCACCGAGGCGGGCAGGGACGCCTTTGACAGGTTCTGCCGGCTGCGCCAAGGAGAGCTGCAAGTGCTGGGCGGGAGCCTCCTGCAGGCTCCGCAGCCCGTCCTAGTGAAGGAGTGCGAGCTGGTGAAGGACGCGCTCAACGTCCTGATCGGGGTCGTGTCCGCCACGTTCTCCCTCTGCCAGGTAAGGAGGCGAGGTGTGGCCAGGAAGCCGTCTTGGCAGCCTCCCTGGAGATGGTCTTGTTTCAGTTTGAAACTGAATTCCCCACATGAATGGGATCACAAAGTGTTTGTCCTCTGTGTGTGACTTACTTCATTCAGCATGACCTCAAGGCTCAATCATGGTGTAGTCTGTCAGAATTTCCTTCCTTTTTAAGGCTAGAAAGATTCTCCACATCTGTTGTTGTTGAGTCACTAAGTCATGCCCGACTGTGTGCGACCCCATGGACTGCAGCCTTCCAGGCTTCCCTGTTCTTCAGTGTCTCCCAGTGTCTGCTCAGATTCCTGTCCATTGAGTCAGTGATGCCATCTAACCGTCTCATCCTCTGCCACCACCTTCTGCTTTTCCTTTCACTCTCTCCCAGCATCAGAGTCTTTTCCAGTGAGTCATTCTTCGCATCAGGTGGCCAAAGGATTGGAGCTTCATCTTCAGTATCAGTCCTTCCAATGAATATTCAGGGTTGATTTCCTCTGGGATGGACTGGTTGGATCTCCTTGCTGCCCAAGGGACTCTCGAGTCTTCTCCAGCACCACAGTTTGAAGGCATCAGTTCTTTGGCCCTCAGCCTTTCTTATTGTCCAGCTCCTATATCCATCCATGACTGATGGAAAAACCGTAGCTTTGACTCTATGGACCTTCGTAGGCAAAACGATGTCCCTGCTTGTTAATACACTGTCTAGGTGTGTCATAGCTTTCCTTCCAAGGAGTAAGCGTCTTTTAATTTCATGGCTGCAGTCACCATCTGCAGTGATNACTGATGGAAAAACCGTAGCTTTGACTCTATGGACCTTCGTAGGCAAAACGATGTCCCTGCTTGTTAATACACTGTCTAGGTGTGTCATAGCTTTCCTTCCAAGGAGTAAGCGTCTTTTAATTTCATGGCTGCAGTCACCATCTGCAGTGATCTTGGAGCCCAGAAAAATAGAATCTGACACTGTTTCTACTTTTTCTGCACCTATTTTCCATGAAGTGATGCCATAATCTTAGTTTTTTGAATGTTAGTTTTAAGCCAAGTTTTCACTCTTCTCTTTCACACTCATCAAGAAGCTCTTTCTGCCATTAGAATGGCTTTCTGCCATTAGAACGGTATCCTCTGCATATATGAGGTTGTTGATATTTCTCCCGGCAGTCATGATTCCAGCCTGTGCTTCGTCCAGCCTGGCATTTTGCATGATGTACTCTGCATACAAGTTAAATAAGCAGGGTGACAATACATAGCCTTGACGCACTCCTTTCCTGTTTGGAACCAGTCGGTTTTTCCATGTCTGGCTCTAACTGCTGCTTCCTGACCTGCACACAGGTTTCTCAGGAGACAGGTCAGGTGGTCTGGTATTCCCATCTCTTTAGGAATTTTCCAGACTTTGTTATGATCCACACAGTCAAAGGCTTTAGTCTAGTCAATGAAGCAAAAGGAGATGTTTTTCTGGAACTTTCTTGCGTTTCTATGATCCAGTGTATGTTGGCGATTTGCTCTCTGGTTCCTCTCCCCTTTCTAAACCCAGATTGTACATCTGGAAGTTCTCAGTTCACGTACGTCTGAAGCCTCGCTTGAAGGATTTTGAGTATAACCTTACCAGCATGCAAAGTTAGCACAATTATACGGCAGTTTGAACATTCTTTGGCATTGCCCTTCTTTGGAATTGGAATGAAAACTGACATTATCCAGTCCTGTGGCCACTGCTGAGTTTTCCAAATTTGTTGACACACTGAGTGCAGCACTTTAACAGCATCATCTTTTAAGACTGGAAATAGCTCAGCTGGAATTTTGTTACCTCCAGTAGCTTTGTTCATAGTGATGCTTCCTAAGGCCCGCTTGACTTCAGGCTCCAAGACGTCAGACTCTAGGTGAGTGACCACACCACTGTGGTTATCTGGGTCATCAAGACCTTTTTTGGTACACTTCTTTGGTGTATTCTGGCCACCTCTTTTTAATCTCATCTGCTTTTGTTAGGTCTTTACCCTTCTGTCCTTAATCGTGCCCATCCTTGCATGAAATGTTCACTTGACATCTCCAGTTTTCTTGAGACCTCTTGTCTTTCCTGTTCTGCTGTTTTCCTCTGCTTCTTTGCACTGTTCATTTAAGAAACCGTTCTTATCTCTGCTCACTATTCTCTGGAACTCAGCATTCAGTTGGGTGTGTCTTTGCCTCTCTCCCTTGCTATGTGTGTAAAGACCACGTTTTGTTACCTATTTATCAGCTGATGGGTGCTCGGGTGGATCTCAACTTCTGACTGTTTGAATAGTGCTATTGTGACCATGGGTGCATTTAGCTCTTCAAGGTATATTCCTGGGAGTGGGCTTGCCAAGTCCTGTGGTGATTGTTTGGTTTGTTTATTTGGCTGCACCGGGTCTGTGGCGGCACACGGGGTCTTTGATTGGGGCATGCAGGGCCTTTTCAGTTGCGGCCTGTGGGATCTAGGTCCCTGACGAGGGAGCGAACCCGGGCCCCCTGCATTGGGGTGCAGAGTCTTAGCCACTGGATCACCAAGGAAGTCCCAGTAATTCTGTTAACCTTTGGAGCAGCTGACAAACTCTTTTTCACCATGGCTGTGCCCTTTTCCGCTCCCTCCAGCAGTGTGTGTTACTCAGGGGTTCCAGTTTGCTATGTCCTCACCAATACTTGCTACCCCCCCACTCCTTTTTAGGTAAATAATAGCTGTCCCAGTGGGTGTGAAGTGGTGTCTCGTTATAGTTTTTTTCCCCAAAATCCAAATGCTTAATTTTTCTGTTTTTTTTTAATTGGAGGATAATTGCTTTTTGGTGTTGTGTTGGTTTCTGCCATACAACGATGAGCATCAGTCATGACTATATATATGCACGTACGTGTATATGTATATCCCCTCCCTAGTGAGTCTCCCTCCCACCGCCTGCCCCCAGTTCTCCCCCAGCTCGGGCTGTCACAGAGCACCAGGCTGCGCTCCGTGTGTAACGTGGCAGCTTCCCACTGTCCTGACCTGCGCGCTCAGTCATGTCTGACTCTCTGAGATGCCGTGGCTGTAACCTCCCAGGCTCCACTGTCCAGGGGGTTTCCCAGGCAAGAACAGTGGAGGGGGTTGCCATTTGCTACTCCAGGGATCTTCCTGACCCAGGGATTGAACCCGCGTCTCTGGCATCTCCTGCACAGGCAGGAGAACTCTTCACCAGTAATGGCGCCCACTGGATGGCTGTTTTATACTGGTAGTGCATATATGTCTCACTGTAATTCAGATCTGCATTTCCATCATGAGCACTGCTCCTGAGCACTTCTTCACTGGTACATCTCTTTTGGAAGACAGTCTGTGTTAGTTTCTCGTCCTTCGCCTTTTGTTTTGGTCAGAGAACGGAAGTGTGCTCCCCACTGTTCTGGATGCTGGTGGTGCGAGCGCGGTGCTCACAGTGAGCGTCTCAGCCTGCAGACTGCTGCCTCCTGCTGTGCCCCCGCCCGCCCTTGCCGTCCGTTGAGTAGGGTTCTTGAGTTGTAGGAGTTCTTGATGCATTCTGCATATTAATCCCTTGCCAGATATATGATTTGCAAATATCTTCTCTCATTCTGTAGGTTGTTTTTTCGCACTCTTGGTAGTATGCTCTGAAGGACACAGTTTAATGCTGATGAAGTCCAGGTTATTTTCTTCCTTTGGCTACCTATACTTCTGGTGTCGTATCTAAGAAATCACCAAATCCAAGGCCTCGGTGTTTCCACCCAAGAGTGTCACAGTGCTGGCTTTGTGCTTTTTAAAATGGTTTCGTGTATTCGTTTGTTTTCGGCTGCACTGGGTCTTCTTTGCTCTGCTCGGGCGCTCTCGCCGCAGCGAGCAGGGCCTCCTCTTCACCGTGGCACTCAGGCTCCTCGGTGCGGCGGCCTCTCTCGTTGCAGAGCGCGGGCACTTCGCGCGCGGGCTTCAGCAGCCGTGGCGCTCAGGCTCCGGGCGTTGCTGCTCCTCCACGTGTGGGGTCTTCCCGGGGTTGGGCCCGGTGCCCTGTGCTGGCAGGTGGGTTTCTGTCCACTGCAGCACCACGGAAGGCCCGGAGTGTCAGCTTCACAGTTCAGATATTTGATCTGTTTTGAGTTCATCGTGCATGTGGGACAGCTTTAATCTTTTGCGTGTGGATATTCTGTTTGCCCAGTGCCCTCTGTTGAAAAGACTGTGTGTGCTCGGTACCCTTAGGCATCGCTGACCACGTGTGAGCTGTCTGTTTCTGGGCTCTGCTCTCTCCACTGATCTTCATGTTTGTCCTGATCCCACTCCTGCGATGTGTTTTTGTGGCCACACCCCTCACCTTGCAGGATCTCCGTTCCCTGACCAGGAATTGATTCTGGTCCACGGCAGTGAAATCCGGAATCTAACCACTAGACAACTAGGGATGTCCCCCGGTTCTGCACTGTTTTGTGCTCTCTCCACTGATCTTCATGTTTGTCCTGATCCCACTCCTGCGATGTGTTTTTGTGGCCACACCCCTCACCTTGCAGGATCTCCGTTCCCTGACCAGGAATTGATTCTGGTCCACGGCAGTGAAATCCGGAATCTAACCACTAGACAACTAGGGATGTCCCCCGGTTCTGCACTGTTTTGATGACTAAGACTTTGTAGGAAGTTTTGACCTTGGGAGGTATGAGTTCTCCACCCTTTTTTTTTTTTTTTTAAGATCGTTGTGGTTATTTGGGGCCCTTTGCAATTCCATATGGATTTTAGGATGAGTTTTTCTATTTCTGCTAAAAGCATCGTTGGGATAATGATACGGGTGGCACTGAATCCACAGGTTGCTTTGGGTGAATCGTTATGTATTTAAATGTCTTTTTTATCTACCTGGCTGTATTGAGTGTTAGTTGCAGCATGGCGGATCTTCGTTACAGCTTGTGGGGTCTTTCACTTCTGCGAGTGGGCTTCGTTGCCCATGGCATGGGGATCTTAGTTCCTGGGCCAGGGATTGAACCTGTGCCCCCTGCAGTGAAAGCATGGAGTGCTGGGGAGTCCCTGGATGTATCATCCTGACATTATTAGATACTCCAGTCCATGAACATAGGATATCTTTGCATTTATTTAGGTCTTTAATTTCTTTCAGCAGTGTTTTCTAGTTTTCACTTCAACAAGTCTTTTGCCTCCTCAGTTAAATTTACTTAAGTACTTTATTCTTATATTGCACTTGTAAACAGAATTATTTCTTACTTTCCTTTTTTGGATTGTTCATTGCAAGTGTATGGAAATAAAAATGATTTTTGTATGTTGATTTTGTATCCTGGTACTTTGCTGAATTCTTTTAACAGCTCTAACATGTGTTTTGTGGATTCTTTAGCATTTTCTGAATATAAGGTCATGTCACCTGCAAATAGATCATTTTACTTCTTCCTTTCCAGTCTGCGTATTAAAATTTCTCCTTGCCTAACTGCTGTGTCTGGGACTTGAGTGTTACACTCAAGTGGTGAGAGCACGCGCCCTTGCCTTGCGCCTGATCACTGGGGGACGCTTTCAGTCTCTCCTGAGTGTAATGCGGGCTCTGGATGTCTCACACACAGTCTTTATCTTGTTGGGCCACTTCCATCCTTTTCCTAGGTTTTTGAGTGCTTTTAATTGTGAAAGGGTATTGTTCAGTTGCTCAGTCATATCCGACTCTTTGCGACCCCATGGACTGCAGCACGCCAGGCTTCCCTGTCCTTCACCATCTCCNACACACAGTCTTTATCTTGTTGGGCCACTTCCATCCTTTTCCTAGGTTTTTGAGTGCTTTTAATTGTGAAAGGGTATTGTTCAGTTGCTCAGTCATATCCGACTCTTTGCGACCCCATGGACTGCAGCACGCCAGGCTTCCCTGTCCTTCACCATCTCCAGGACCTTGCGAAAGCTCATGTCCATTGAGTCGGTGATGCCATCCAACCATCTCATCCTCTGTCGTCCCCTTGTTCTCCTGCCTTCAGTCCTTCCCAGCATCAGGATCTTTTCTAGTAAGTCGACTCTTTGTATCAGGTGACCAAAGTATTGGAGCTTCAGCTTCAGCGTCAGTCCTTCCAGTGAGTATTCAGGATGAATTTCCTTTAGGATTCAATTGACTTCTGTCAAATGCTTTCTTTGCATCAGCTGACATGGTCATATGTATGATTTTTCCTTCATTCTATTAAAGTATATCACATTGATTTTTGTATGTTGAACTACCCTTGCATTCCTGAGATAAACCCACTTGGTCATAGTCTATTATCCTTTAACTTTATCCATAGTGTATTATCCAGTTTATTATCTAACAAACTGTTAGATTCAGTTTGTTAATATCTTCTCAAAGATTTTTGTGTCTGTGTTCATAAGGGATGTTGGACTGTAGTCTTTTCCTTGTAATGTCTGTATGTTACTTTGGCATCAGAACAATACTGGCCTCTTAGAATTAGGAAGTATTCCTCCTCTTTAAGTTTTGGAAGAGTTTAATAACAATCGGTGTTTTGTTTTTTAAAATTTATTTATTTGGTGCCCTGGGTCTTGGTTGCAGCACACAGAATCTTTGATCTTAATTTCGGCATGGGAGATCTAGTTTCCTGACCAGGAATCCAACCCAGGCTCCCTGTGTTGGGAGTGAGGAGTCTTAGCCATTGGACCACCAGGGAAGTCCCAACAGTTGGTGTTCTTTAATGGGTAGGATTTAGCAGTGAAGCTGTCTGGTGTTGGACTTCTCTTTTTTGGGTTTTTGTTTTCTTTAAATCTTAAAGTTCATGTGACGTTAACATTTACCATATTAACCTGTGGGAGCTGTCATGTCATGTCAGTGGCAGCCTGCTGGCAGAAGGCTTTCTGTCTCCTGGGCCCTCCCTGTGTGTCTGGGTCTGGGGCTCCCGGTCTAGGGGTGCTCGGGGCAGTGCCAAGGTGGGGTGCCTGGGTGCAATGGGAGGCAGCACCACCCGAGTGCCCCACCCCAGTGACTTCCCTTTTGTCCCGTCCAGCCAGCTCGGGCCTTCACGGTGAAGCGGGGCGTCCACGTCTCTGGAGCGTCCCACGAGAGCATCAGCAGCCTCCTCTCCGAGGTGGCTGAGTGTGGGACCCATTACGCACGCCTCAGCCACTTCTCCCTGCAGCCCGTGCTGGACTCCTCCTGCAGCAAAGGCCTCGTGTTCCAGGTGTGGCCCCGCTCCACACTGCTGTGGGTCCCCAGGTGCTGCACGCAGGCCTGCCCGGGGCCTCTGAGCCAGGCCGTACTCTCCTCAGTGATGTCAGAGTCTGTCAGCTGCCCTTTGGGAATGGCAGCCGGGGACCACATCGTTCCTGGCCCATCACTGCGTGGAAACCCGGGGGGATGTGTTGGGGCCGCGAGAGCATGGGAGGCGGCTGTGGCTAGTGCTGGGGGCTCGGGCCGGGGGCAGGCCAGTGGTGTGGGGGGAGCACATGCTGCCTGGGCCCCGCCGGGCCCCTGGTGCGGGACTGAGCCAGGTCTGCCTGAAAGCCTTGCCGTCAGTGCAAACGCTGGGCAGGCCCCTAGGACAGTGGGCAGCTGTGTGGGGGGCCGTGCGGCCTGAGAGAGAGCGCAGGCACTGGGCCAGGCCCTTGGCACTCGGGCATCGCAGCAGGGCTGCTGGGGTGATGTGACGAGGTTCGGATTCTAGGATGGGCCTGAGAGGGAAACCCGGGCAGGACTGCCGTGTTGACTGTCTGGGATGGAGGGCAGGGCAGAGGTCTCTTGGGTGCCTGATGTTTGCCCTGGAGCGCTCCAGCAGACCACCTGGAAGTATGTGAGCCGCGCTGCGGCCACGCTCCTGGGCACCACCCCGGACACCAGTGTCCTGGGGACCCCAGTGGCCTGAGCGTCCAGAGACCCTCTGGGAGTTGGCGTCTGTGCACACAGCCCAGCTGCCCGGGATCTGCAAGGTCCAGATTTCTGGTGCAGCTGGCCTGGGGGGCTTACAGTGGGCTCGGGCTTCTGGCCGGGCTGGGTGTCTGCATGTGACCTGCAGATGCCCGTTCCTTGGAAAACGGAGCCCCAGGCTTGGGGGTGGAGGCCCAACTTTTCCCCCCACCCAGGTTCTCTGGTTCTGAGCTTGGTGGCCATGCCCCTGTGCCTGGCCACCCTCCTTCCAGCCCCCTGCCCCACAGGCCTTCACTAGCGGCCTGAGGCGGTACCTGCAGTACTACCGCGCTTGCGTGCTCTCTACCCCACCCACCCTGAGCCTCCTGACCATCGGCTTTCTCTTCAAGAAGCTGGGACGGCAGCTCAGGTAAGCCTCGGCGTGTGACTTGGTGGCTGGTGAGGCAGGCATGGGCCGTGCTGGGTGGTGGGCAGCCTCCTGGTCGGTGTCTGGATGGCCCTTGACCCAGCTGAGTTCATGAGGTGCCCACCAACAAGCCCAACCCGGGATCAGGGCTCCTACCCGACAGGCACACAGGGGCCCTACAGACAGACTTGGCGCCTGTACTCAGGAGCTGGTCAGTGAACATGGGCAGAGTGCCTGCTGGCAGGTGCCATCTGGAGAAGGCAGAGTGGAGGGCTAGGGGTTGAGGGGGTGGGTTCAGTGGAGAGGAGCTCCTGCAGGCTGAGGGGAGGAGTGTGGAGGCCCCGGGGCTGGAGAAGGGGCGCAGGGGGTAGGCTGAGCCTGGAGGTGTCTGGAGGGCGTGATGGGAGCATAGCCTGAAGTGGGGTGGCGAGGCAAGGGGCCCAAGGGGACTTGGTAGCCATTCAGGATGGCGGAGGAGGTGACTTGGAGGTGGTGGGTGCAGGAGGGGCTCTTGGGGGAGAGCAGCAAGAGTGGGGAAGGGTCGTGGACTCAGAGTCTTGGCCAGACCTGGGAAGGAGGTGGGGTTGCATGGGGTTCCTGGGAGGGGTCTGACAGGCAGCTCAAAGCTGAGCTTCTTGAGGTGCAGGCAGTTTTAAAGCTGGACTATGCAGACAGGCAGGGGAGGGCCTGGGTCTTCTGCCCACCTGGTCTCCCCGCCTCTGTGCGCAGGTACCTGGCTGAGCTCTGTGGTGTTGGTGCCACGCTCCAAGGCTCCGGTGGCGGCGAGCCCAGGGCTGCCTTCCCCACGGTGAGGACTGGCGGGCTCCGGGGCGGGCAGGGCTCCCCCTGCGGTGTGTGGTGTGGCTGAGACCCCCTTGCTGTCTGCAGGGTGTGAAGCTGCTCTCCTACCTCTACCAGGAGGCCCTGGATAACTGCAGCAACGAGCACTACCCGGTCCTGCTGTCTCTGCTCAAGACTAGCTGCGAGCCCTACACACGGTGGGGCGGCGCGGGGGCTGGGCAGGCTCTGGGGGGGCGGGCTTGGGCTGCAGCCCCCCAACTCCCAGGGCAGAGCTCTCTACCCTGTGGATGTCCTGCCCAGCTCAGCCCCCTTTCCACACGCACGCAGGTTCATCCACGACTGGGTCTACAGTGGGGTCTTCAGAGATGCTTATGGCGAGTTCATGATCCAGGTGAACCACGAGTACTTGGGCTTCAGAGGTAGGTGGAGGCTGCCGCTGGGCGGGGACACTGCCGTTGGCTGGGCCAGGGCTGCACGCGTCGCAGGCCTGAGCGAGCCGTCCCACATGCAGACAGGTTTTACTGGACCCACGGCTACGTGCTCATTTCCAAAGAGGCGGAGGACTGTGTCCCCGTGTTCCTGAGCCACATCGCCCACGATGTGTACATCTGCGGGAAGACCATCAATCTGCTGAAGCTCTGCTGCCCCCAGGTGAGGGGCAGAGCGGCCGGCCTCCGCCAGCCCCACGCTGCCTGCCCATCTGGCCTCAGCCCGGGTCCGTAGTGTTCCAGCCCGGGTTGGGTGACCTCAACCTCAGTCCCCTTGAGAGTTTCATGAGCGGCTCTGTTGAGTTTCTGGTGCTCCTTCAAAGATAGGAGGAAAGCTGAAGGCCTTTCAGAGGCCAAAGGGGCAGTGGGCTCCTCCCACTCCCCCATCTTGGAAACCGCTCCAGAGGGATGGGAAGGGCTGTGTTGGCAGGAGGATGCACCCCGGGGTCGTGTGAGGGGTCCCAGGGCTCGGCCGTGCCCTGGACCAGGGGCCTGAGCTGGTGGAAGATGGCCAGTGGCAGTGGGTGGGACGGCGGCCCTGCAGGAGGTGCTCTCTGGCAGCTGGGGGCTGGGGCTCCCGCAGTGCTACAGCCAGGGGCAGGCCAGAGCAGGGGCAGCCGCCGGCCGAGTGCAGGGCTGAGGGCAGTAGGCTGGAGTGGCCAGGATGGGCTCAGGGCTGCTGGGGGCTGCAGCATCTGTGAGCCCCCAGGAGCTGCCCAGCTGGTGGCTGTGTGGGCGGGGCCGACCTCAGGGAGGCCCTGTGGCTGTGTCTGGGCCTTCCCCCCTTTTCCTGGAGCCTTACTTGTGGGAGCCAGGCCTGGCCTCTGCTGCAGGGCGGCCTGGCCTTGGGCGTTGACCCACACCTGCTGTTCTGGAGCTGTGGAGGGTGTCAGCGGGGCGCACAGCACTCCGAGGCAGGCTGTCCACATGGGTCGCCAGCGGGAGGCAAGGCAGGCTGTGTCCGCGCGTCCCTGGGCTCACGCGCTGCCCCCCCCGCCCCCCCCTCCAGCACTACCTGTGCTGCTCAGATGTCCCGGTCCCGCGCATCTCCGTGATCTTCTCCCTCGAGGAGCTGAAGGACATCGAGAAGGACTGCGCCACCTACGTGGGCCGCATGGAGAGGGTGGCGCGCCACAGCTCGGTCAGCAAGGAGGAAAAGGTGAGGGCACCACAGCCCGGCCTTCCCTGGCCTGCCCCCCCTCTCCTCTGGGGTGGGCTGGGCGCTAGGCAGCCCCACCCTGGCCGGGCTGTGGCTCCAGGGCATCAGGGCCTGAGGCTCCTGGCCTCAGTGGCTCCCTTGAGCCCCATCCTGCTCAGAAGGGTCAGGTGCACTGAGGCCCGAGCTTTGAGGGTGAGGTTCCTGTGTCCTGGGGAGGGGTTGATGCAAAGTCCTGGCACCTGCGCGCAGCAGGAAGCTGTGGGCAGGGCAGGCCTCTGAGAACCAGTCAGGTGGAGGGGCGAACCCTGGGGTTGCAGGGGGCTGGCCTCTGTGGGAGGGCCAGAGTGGGCATGAAGGCTGGGGTCTTGGCCCCAGATCACTCTGAGAGAGGGTGTCACCTGCCTGGGGACCAACTTCACTGCCTTGCAGAACGGGCGCTGCACCCCCAGACCCGGTCTGAGCAGACCCCTCTCCCTGGCTGTCCCACGGGTAGGGGGTGAAAGGTCAAACGCATCAGTCGCTGGTGGTCTTTTTCAGGAATTACGGATGGAAATTGCAAAGCAAGAATTAATTGTCCAGGCCCGGGAGGCGGCGTCCAGGGTCCTGCGGGCGCTCAGTGGTGCGTGGCGGCTCGGCTGCCCCTCCATGTCGGGGGCCTCCTGCTGGGGCTCCTCACCACGGACCCTGGCTGTCTTGTTCCAGATCGGCAGATGTCGGAGCGGATGGTCTCGGACGCCCGGAAGCGAGAGCAGTTCCAGAGGCTGAAGGAGCAGTTTGTGAAGGACCAGGAGGTGGGAGGGCTGGCCCCAGGCTGGGGGGTGGGCTCGAGGGGTCGGCTTCACTAGCGGGGCGCCTGCGGGATGTTCTGCAGCGACGCCGAGTGGCCAGGCAGGAGGAGCTGGACGAGGACTTCAGCTATGCCCGCGAGCTCCGGGACCGGGAGAGGAGGCTGAGGGCCCTGGAGGAGCAGCTGGAGAGGAAGGCCAGGTGGGTGGCTGCGGGCGCCATGGCCGAGCTGGCCCAGCCTTCCTGGAAGTCGAGGCTGGTTCGACCTTGGTGATAGTCGGTTGCCTTTTTGTCAGTATCTGGGCGCCCTTCAGGCGTCTGCTTAGGGGAGCAGTGGCAGTCTGAGCTCGCTCTTCCTGCAGTTGCTCTGTGTGGACTGGTGTCCAGGCTCGGTCCACACTGTGCTCGAATCCTGTCTCTCTGTTTCCTTTAAGTTAAACTGCCTGTTTCTTAAATCTGCCTTTAAACCTGTTAGCAGCCTGACTGAGAGACAGGGATTCACCCAGCACGGTTTCCGGGAGCGTCTTGTGCTCTGGCATGCCCCCTCCCTCCCTGCATTTCCTGAGCTGCCAGCACAGCTGGCACCTCAGAAGGAGCCACGCCCTTTCCTCAGCCGGTCAGTGGCCCTGACCCGGGGGCTGTTCACGGAGCACGGCAGAGCCAGTCAGCACTGAGTGCTCGTGTGTCTGCGTGCATCCAACTGACTTGGGTGTGTGCACACGCATGTGTGAGTGATGTTCTCTCGTTTACACGTGGAGGAAACGAGCTGTGGAGGGAGTGTCCCTGGCCTGTGGCAGCTGAATTAAGCATGGCCAGGCTAGGCTTGAGACCAGCTTCATGTTGGTGTGAGGGCCAGCGCCACTGGCTGTAGCGTGGCCAGCTTTGTTAGGTGAGGTGAGGGCCAGTGCCACTGGCTGTAGCCTGGCCAGCTTTGAGTTAGGTGAGGTGTCCCCACTGCCCTGTGCCACTCGCCTCACCTCTCGGCGCTCTGGAGCTGGCGCGGCCGTGTGAGGACCACCTTCCGTGAGGAGCGAGGCCGCACCTCTGAGAGAGTTAGGGCCCCCGGCCTGCACTGCTCCTGGGCTTCAGGCTGTGGGGGAGCTCGTCTGGGGTTCGCTTTGAGTGACTGCACTGCGCCTGCCCGCCAGGGGCCTCCCATGTCGGGGGAGAGGCAGAAAGACCTGCCCAGTGAGGCCCTGCAGGTGTTGTGGGGGCTCCAAGGGGCCAGCTGCCCACCTAGGGAAGGTGCTTGGGGGTAGGCTTCCCGTCGGGGCCCCCCACACAGGGCACTGGCTGGACAGTGGGGTGACTGGTGGCCCGTGCTGTCTGGGTGGCTGCAGGCAGGCGCTGGTGGATCATTACAGCAAGTTGTCTGCAGAGGCAGCTCGTCGGGAGCAGAGGGCACTGTGGAAGGTCCGGAGGCAGCGGCTGGCCAGCGCGCGGCTTCGTTTTCTCCTGGAAGATGAGAAGCGCATTCAGGTGTTGCCACTCGCCACCCAGGCGCTCTTCTCTGAGCTCTCGGGGACTAGGAGGCCTGAAGTCACACACAGACCCACTGCGTGCCCACTGCGGGGTTTGGGTAACGCTCTCACCGGGAGCCCAGAGGGGCATGACCGGGAGAGGCTGGGGCGGTGCTGCGTGCTGGCCAGGCTCTGGGCAGCTGCTGCAGAGCCCCACTGCATCGGCGCGCCTGTGGGCATGGGGCCGGGGCTGGGGCCCTCACCCCCCAGAGCTGCCGCCTCACGTCCTGCTGGTTCCATTTCAGGGGGTGCTGGAGGCCGTGGCTGAGAGGAGGCCCCTAGAGCAGCCGGCTGCCCTCCCTGGTGCCTGCTCCCAGACAAGTGCCCACTCACAGGCAGGGGACCAGGTAGGACCCAGGCCACAGAGGGTACGCTCTGAGTTGGCTGCCCCAGGCCTGGCATGTGTCCCCACTGTCCCCTTTCATGGGCTTGAATGTTGGGTGCAGAACTGAACCTGGGGGACAGAAGCAGACACTGGGGGGAACCCACGTGTGTTTGTGTTTCAGGCCTCCTTTCTGGGCCCTGTGCCCCACGACAGAGGCGGCAGCTGTGACCCCAGGCGAGAGGAGCCGTGGGAGGCGGCCCTGGCTGGCCCTCATGGGCAGAGCGTGCTCACACTGCAGCCCCTCGAGTCTCCAGGAGCTGGGGCCTATCGCGCAGGGCCCGGGGCAGGCTTGCTGTGGGGGCAGGCAGAGGAGCCGGGGCCATTGTCTGTGGGCCTCAGCCTCCGAGACTTCCTGCCCGAGGCCCAGGGGGCTGAGCCTGGGCTCAGCGGCGCAGCCCCCGTCCTGGAGGAGGCGCTACAGACCATTGGCTCCGACCTGCCTCCCGTGGCGCAGTCCACAGCAGTGGACTTGGCACCTGTCGGGCCACAGGAGTATGACTTCAGAACCATCCTGAGGCCCGCTGTGGCCGCCCCGGGTTCCACGGGGGCGCTCCAGACTGCAGGAGGCAGCCTGGGCGGAAGGGGGCAGCAGCTGCAGGAGGACACTCAGGTGCTGCTGGACACATGTGGCCTGGACCCCCCACAGCACCCCTCCCCCCAGGAGGAGTGCTGCCTGGCCACCGCACAGGTCCTCGGGGCAGAGCTTGGTGTTCCCAGAGGGGTCTGTGCTTCTGGAATGACCCCCTCCCGGCCACGGTGGAAAGTCCATGGACACGTGTCTGATGCCAACATCAGGGTTGGGGAGAATGTGTGGGACGTGGCCCCCTCCCGGCCACGGTGGAATGTCCACGGACACGTGTCTGACGCCAGCATCAGGGTGGGGGAGAATGTGTGGGACGTGGCCCCCTCCCGGCCACGGTGGAATGTCCACGGACACGTGTCTCAGTCCAGTGTGATGCTGGGGGTGCTCTCAGGGGAAGCTGAGCCCAGTTTGTCCAGGCCCCCATTGGGCCCCCCTGACCCTGGGCCCCAGTTGGGCCTCAGCTTGGGAGCCCAGGGACCTGCCCAGGAACACACGCCACGGTTGCCGGAGACAGCCTCAGGCAGCTCCAGCGCACAGGGGGCCGGACCAGGCCCCAGCCACGGGGAGGAGGGTGGCCCCCGGGCCTCGCTGTCCGCTGAGGCTGTATCTGCTGCTCTGGGAGACGGCACCCCGGAGAAGCCAGGTCAGTGGGACCCAGAGCCGTCCTGCCCCTGGGGGCGTCTGTGAGCCCAGGACAGGGAAGACAGGTGGGCGGGGGGGGGGTGTTTGGCCCTGACCCCCTCTCCTGCCCCGTTTCTTCTGCTCAGGCCTGGGGATGAGCGACGACTCCAGGGACCTCTCTCCGGGCTCACAGGTCAGGGGTTCGGGGATGTGCTGGGTCTTTTGTGGGCAGGCGTGGCTCCGTCCTGGGACTGGGCAGGGCGGGTGCGGTCTGCCTGCTGAATCCTCTCAGATGAGGGAAGGAGGCAGGTCCCTCGAGGCTGGGTTATCTTAGGAGGATGCAGACATCCAGAGCAGCCCAGACCCAGGAGAGGTGGCGGCCCAGCTCTGGGACCAGGAACAGGCCTACCTGGCAGGCCTGGTGGGGCACTACTGCCTGGAGCAGTACCCGGACAGCTACGAGGCCATGTGTGAGTGGGCCGGCCACGGCGGGCAGGCAGGAGGCAGCCTGGGCCCGAGTACCTGGCGCGTGACTGCAGTCTGTCACCCCGCAGCAGAGCCTCCTGTGGCCCGCCTCCTGCACCATGGGCTTCCCCGAGCCTTCGCCCTCCCCGAGGACGCCGGGGCCTCGTCAGACGCAGACGAGAGCGCCGTGCAGCTGAGTGAGCTGCTGCCGCTGCCGGTGCTCATGAAGCACTCTGTTACCGCCCCGCTGGCTGCCCAGTGAGTGCTGCCTGACCCTCTGCTCCCTCCCTGGCCGGGCCAGGCCCGGCCCTCCTCCCTGCCCCGGCCCTCCTCCCTGCCCCGACGGCCTCTAACGTCAGGCCCCTCCCTCCAGCGTCTCCCTGGTGAACAAGGCCGTGGTCGACTACTTCTTCGTGGAGCTGAACCTCGGGGCGCACTTCGAGGCGCTGCGGCACTTCCTGCTGATGGAGGACGGAGAGTTCGCCCAGTCACTCAGCGACCTGCTCTTCGAGAAGGTGAGCCCGGGCGGGCCAGGCGCCAGAGGGGCGGCGGGCAGCCTCTGGGCGCTTTGGGACTGTGTCCTGTCCCTGCAGCTTGGGGCAGGCCAGACGCCCGGGGAGCTTCTCAGTCCCCTGGCGCTCAGCTCGGTGCTGAGCAAGGCCCTGCAGTACAGCCTGCACGGCGACGGCCCGCACGCCGCCAACCTCTCCTTCGCCCTCAAGTTCCTGCCCGAGACGTTCGCCCCCAACGCCCCGGACGTGCTGAGCTGCCTGGAGCTCCGGTACAAGGTCAGCAGCAGCCCCGGCACGGGCGGCGGGGGCGGCCCCGGGGCGCAGCTGCACTGAGCCGGCCTCCCGGCAGGTCGCCTGGCCACTCAACATCGTGATCACCGAGGGCTGCCTGAGCAGGTACGGCAGCATCTTCTCCTTCCTGCTGCAGCTGAAGCTCATGATGTGGACGCTCAAGGACGTCTGCTTCCATCTCAAGCGCACAGGTGAGCCTGGGGGCCCGGGGGTGGGGCCCGCTCTGCCCGCGGCAGCACTCACCCCTGCCCTCCCCGCCCCCCCCTCAGCGCGGGTGAGCCAGGCGGCCGGCTCGGTGCAGTTCCGCCAGCTGCAGCTGTTCAAGCACGAGATGCAGCACCTCGTCAAGGTCACCCAGGGCTACATCGCTAACCAGATCCTGCACGTCAGCTGGTGCGAGTTCCAGGCCAGGCTGGCCTCGGTGGGCGACCTGGAGGAGATTCAGCGCGCCCACGCGGAGTACCTGCACAAGGCGGTCTTCAGGTGAGCTGCGGCCCGCACCCTCGCGCCCGGGGCTCGGGCGCACCCACCGCAGCCCCCGCCTCCCCCCAGGGGCCTGCTGACGGAGAAGGCGGCGCCGGTCATGAACGTCATCCACAGCGTCTTCAGCCTGGTCCTCAAGTTCCGCAGCCAGCTNGCGCCACTCACTGAACCCGCCCCCCGCCCCCCGCCCCCCACAGTGGTGAGCAAGCTGGTGAACCGCGGCTACCAGCCGCATCTGGAGGACTTCCTGCTGCGCATCAACTTCAACAACTACTACCAGGATGCCTGAGCCTCCCCTCGGCCGCAATAAACATGTGCCTGCCTTCCAGCCTCTGTCTCCAGGGCCGGCGGGCGGGCGGGGGCAGAGCAACCACGCGGGACCACGGAGGAGGCTGCCGGTTTATTGGGGGGCCGCCCCCCCACCCCCGCCAGGTGGCTGGGGGCCGCGCGGTGCCGGCGTGGGGCATGTCGGGGGGAGCAGAGCCTGGGGCAGGGGTGACGAGTCGGCGTCGGGCGGAGACGGGTCAGGTCCTGACTGGACGTCTCCGCCGTCACGGAGAGACGAGCGGGGGCCGCCTCGTGGACTCAAGGGCTCGGCCCCGGGGTCTCCTGCGCGGAGTCCCCAGGGCGATTACGAGGATCACGTCACGCACAGCTCCGCCGCCCAGAGCGGGGGCTTGCTGCTGTAGGAGAGCCGCCGGCCGGCTGCCCCGCCGGTCTCCGCGGCTGCCTCGGGCTCAACAACCTCTGCCTCCGCCTGCCCGCCGTAAGGGGTCTCCAGCAGCTTCAGCACCCGCCGCACCTGCAGTGGGGCGGAGAGCGAGGGAGGCTGTTGGGGACCGGCCTCCTCTGCAACCAGCGAAGCGCGGCGGGGCGGGCAGGCAATGCTTGCCTCCAAGAAGTCGCCGCCCTCCGCAGCTTCAATGGCGCCCTGTGCAATGTAGTTCCTCAGCACGTACTTGGGGTTGTTGGAGCGCATGACACGCGTGCGCTCGGCCTGCCAGGTGGCCGCGTCGCCGCTGGCCTCCCGGTCCTTCTCCAGCCGGGCCCTGCAACCCACTGGGCGTCAGCTGCGTAGCCCGGCCCGAGCTGGGGTTGGGGGAGGGGAGGGGCACGGGGGGACGGCAGGGGGCACCTGTAGTCGTGGAGCCACGCGGCCCAGCGGCTCCTGTTCTTGCCGTGCAGCTCGGCCTCGCTCAGCTGCTCTAGCCGCGACTGCTGCTCCACGCGCTCCAGCTCCCGAGCCAGGCTCGCCCGCGTGCCGATGAGCGCCAGGAGCTGCGGGTTTGACTGCGCCAGCATGAGCATCATGGACAGCTGCCTGCGCGGAGCGGGCGCGTGAGGGGCCCCAGGCTGGCCCTCCCGGCCTGCCACACTGGGCGGAGCCCGGGCCCGGTGGGTGGGGCAGATGGGGGAACATGACCAGCACCCCCTGCACGTGGCAGGCCCGTCCCCTGATGTTGACCCCGCCCATGGAGAACAGCTGGATGCTCCACCTGGGGAGGAGGCAGGACAGCCCCCAACACCTCTTTCTCGGTCACCCTGGCTCTGCTCACCAGGTCCCGCCAGCTCAGCCTCCCTGATACTGCCGCACTGGACTCCTGCTGGGCACCATCCCCAGGACACAATAGTGGGGAAAGCCTGGGGGGCTGCAGACTGCAGGCCACACCCAGGCTGTTCCTGGGGAGCCTCCCTGGAGCAGAAGCCACCAGCCTCACCCTGTGCTGCCTGGCCCCCCATTCCAGCGTCAGCACTGCGTCCTTTCCTCTGACTGGCGGGCCTCAGGGCTACAAAGCCAGCGTCTCACCACCCATGGCTTCATTCTAAATATTCCTCCCTTTTCTGGAAACAAATTCCCGGGAAGCAAGACCCAAGCGCCCACCGGGGATCCATCTGGGGCCGGAAGGCGAGCCTCAGCTCTTCCAGGGAGGCACACTGTGCAGTCAGCGCGGCCAGGAACTCATCCAGGTCTGGGGACTCCGGCGTAGCTGGGAAAGAGCTCAGCAGGTAGAAGGAGTTTGTGAAGTCAGCCCCTGGAACACAAAGCTGCTCAGGGCACCGCCCCGTCACCAGACGACCACACATGTTCATCTGGCACATGTGTGTGGAGCCCTGCTGGGCATCAGGCCAGGGGCTCCTGACCCCTCTACCCCCAGCCCGTTCTGTGCCGCCAACTTGGTCCCCACTCTGAACCTGACAAGTCACGCCATCTCCCAAGGCCTCCAAGCCCCGTCTCTTCACTGGTGACCGGCATAAACAGCCAGGCACTCAGGCCAGCCCTGGCCCCCATCACGGTCTGCGCCTTCAGCGCTGCAGGCTCTGGGAGCTGCAAGGTTGAGCCAGCAGAGGACATGAGATAACGGGCATGTCGCGTGCTGTCCTTGGCCTGCCTGGCTACATCAGTGTCACCATAACCCCTTAAGGAAACGGCCAAAACCAGACAGGAGAGGAGTGGGGAACCAGAATGGTGTACACAAAAACCATCTAAACAAGAGCGTGGCGACAGAAAAGAAGGGGTGAAAGCGGTGTGCGACGCCCCCAGTGAAGCAGCGTCTCTCCCTTATCTGCAGCAGCTCTGAAAGGAGACGGGCTGGGGAGCTCCGGGCCCAGTGGCTGGCAGTGTGCACTTACTGTCAAGGGCGTGGGGCCAGCTCCTAGTTGGGGAACTAAGATCTTGAGAGGAACCCGCCCCCCACCCCCGCCAAAGTAAATGGATTAATGTCACTATTCAAGGAGCAAAGACCAGCAGGATGGACACAAAACACGATCCAATGACAGTAACACACTGAAGACACTTAAGCTGAAGGTGAAAAGAGGGAAAAAACACACCGCACGGATAGTAACCTAGAGTTCGGTGGCTGTGCTGACACCAGAAAAGCAGACTTTCTGTGCGCACTTGACAAAGAGGAGGTGAGATTCGGGTGAGTCAGTTCAGCAAGAAGAGACAGCAGGCAGACGAGAGCCCCACACACAGAGCAGGCGCTCACAGGCTGAAGGGCGAGCGCGCTTTTTGGATGTGTTGGGTCATCCCGGCGGTTTGTGGGGCTTCTCGAGTTGTGCAGGGGCTCAGTTGTCCTGCGGCACGTGAGATCTTAGTTTCCCGACAAAGGATCAAACCCATGACCCCTGCGCTGGAAGAAGGATTCTTAACCACTGGACCACCGGGGAAGTCCCTGAATCCATGTTAGAGAAACTGTGCTGCAATGGACAAGATACAACTGAAGGGCAGAGTCTAGCAGTTTTGTAGGAGCTGGAATATCAGCACCTGACCCCTGGATAGAAGGTCAGCAAGGAAACACCACCAAACACAGCTATCCACCCAAGCTCGTAGCAGCATTCTCCAGGACAGACCGGGTGTTGGGCCATAAAATTAGTCTTAGTACCCTGAGAACACTGGTGTATTCCGCAACCACAGTGGAAAGAAGCTAGAAGTCACAAATGGAAGGAAAATTAGAGGGTGAGATGGTTGGATGGCACCATCGACTCAATGGACCTGAGTTTGAGCAAACTGGGACAGGGAAGCCTGGCTTGCTGCAGTCCATGGGGTTGCAAAGAGTCAGAAACAATTTAGCAACTGAATAACAATGTTAAAATTAATCAACTATTGGGTCTAAAATCACAAAGGAAATGAGAAAACACTTGGAGGTATGAACCAAAAGCAGCAGTACTCAGAGGAAAGTTTATAGTTATGTATGTCTGGACTAAAAGAACAGCACTCTTATCACCAGAAAAAAAAGGTAACTATGTGGTGATGGTTTCATGGTGCACCCTTGAGACTTGTAAGATGCCACACATTAGTTACTTCTCAGTAAAAACATTTCAAATCAGTAGCCTAATCTAAGGAACTAGAAACTAGGAAAAGAACAAATAAGACCAAACTTAACAGAAAAGAAGATGAAAGCAGGGGTAACTAGAGAAGAGAAGCCGGAGAGAGAGACCACAATCGGCTCTTTGAGAAGATCAGGAAAACTGACCAAGTTTCAGCTAAACCAATAGAAAATGGACTTTATTGACCACCAAAACCTCCGACTGTGTGGATCACAATAAACTGGAAAGTTCTTAAAGAGATGGGGATACCAAACCACCTGACCTGCTTCCTGAGAAACCTGTATGCAGGTCAAGAAGCAACAGTTAGAACTGGACATGGAACAACAGACGGGTTCCAAATTGGGAAAGGGGTACATCCAGGCTGTATGTTGTCACCCTGCTTATTTAACTTACATGCAGAGTACATCATGAGTAACGCTGGACTGGAAGAAACACAAGCTGGAATCAAGATTGCTGGGAGAAATATCAATAACCTCAGATATGCAGATGACACCACCCTTATGGCAGAAAGGGAAGAGGAACTAAAGAGCCTCTTGATGAAAGTGAAAGAGGAGAGTGAAAAAGTTGGCTTAAAGCTCAACATTCAGAAAACGAAGATCATGGCATCTGGTCCCATCACTTCATGGGAAATAGATGGGGAAACAGTGGAAACAGTGAGATACTTCATTTTGGGGGCTCCGAAATCACTGCAGATGGTGACTGCAGCCATGAAATTAAAATGCTTGCTCCTGGGAAGAAAAGCTATGACCAACCCAGACAGCACATTAAAAAGCAGAGACATTACTTTGCCAACAAAGGTCCGTCTAGTCAAAGCTACGGTTTTTCCAGTGGTCGGACATGACTGAACTGACTGACTGAAAGCAATAAAGGAAGTAAGTAACAGTGACGATATCATTACTGATTAGACAGAAATAAAAGACTAAGAGGACATGGTGAGTAATAATTCAGACAGCCTGGACGACAGGTCCCTAAAAACATAAACTACCAGAACTGACTCAGGAAGAGAAAGCAAATCTCAATAGTCCCACGGCAAGTAAGGAGACTGTAAGCTTCCTGAGATATGAAGTGTCAGGACCAGAGGGCTTCATGTTGGATTCTACAGACGCTTAAAGAAGAGTTAACACCAATCCTTACTCTTCTCAGAAGTAGGAGGGGGCATTTTCTAACTCATTTCATGAAGCCAGCACTGTCTGGACACCGAAGCCAGACAAAGGTTCCACGGGAAGGGAAAGTCACAGACCAGTATCCCTGTAGGAACAGACCTAAGGCCCTCAGCGGGGACTAGAAGGACCAAGTATGCAGGCCTTACCCCGCATGCGGGGGGTCTGTGAGCCCCTCCCACGCTCATACCTGGAGACCTCGGGGGAACAGACCGAAGACCCTCAGCGGGGACTGGAAGGACCAAGTATGCAGGGCTCACCCCGCATGCGGGGGGTCTGGGAGCCCCTCCTACGCTCACACCTGGAGACCTCGGGGGCCTTGGGGAGGTGGGTGCGAGGGTGCAACCCTTCTAGCGGCTCTGTGTTCCTGCTCCCCACTTTGCCCTGTGAAGACGCAGCCAGCAGATGGCACCCCGAGGCTGGACGTCCAGCCGCCGGGCTGTGAGAAGCAGTTTAAGCAGAGGCCGCACACGGACAAAGAAGTGATCCTGCGTGGTCACCTCGACTGACGCACAGTGTGAAAGCACGCAGCAGTGACAGAAGGAGTGTGCTCCACTGAGGGGAACCACGTGTGAACTGGCCTGTGGCTCATGGCACACTCGTGTGAAGGGTGCTTTCCCCAAGGGCGACCGGCCGGCCACTTCTGTTGGGCAGCACTGGGCCTCCGAGCCCGATCAGCCAGGAAGTCACACACGCCTTGCAAAAGCAGTCCCAGAGGACGGGAGACAGGGACCCAGACAGCTGCGGCCCATGAGCAAGCCGCCCCTGCTCACCGGTCAGGTGCATGGTCTCCAGGAGCTGGGCCACCAGGGCGCCATCCCCCTCCTGCTCCGTCTGCACGAGGCCCAGCTTCCGGCGCATCTTCTGCAGGTAGTGCCGGCCAAACTCGGTGTCGAACTCCTCTGCCAGGATGGCCTCAGCCAGCTCGAGGGGCAGCGCAGGGTCCAGGGCCTCGGCCAGCTTCTGCAGGTTCCACTTGCACACCTCGGGCTGCTTGCTGTATGAGTAGCGCCCGGCGGTGTCGGACGCATTGCACACGTGATCAGGGTCGTACCTGCCACACGGGCAAGAGTGGGTGGTGCCTAAAGGGACCCACTGAGGGACCTGGGTGGACACCGCTGTCCTGCCCTGTCCCACGGGGCCCTGCAGCCTCACCTGCCCCTTCAGCCCACTTTCTACCCAAGAGTGGAGGGTGCTGGTTAAACGCTGCGCTAAAACCCTCTGGGGGATTCCTGCTCTGGGAATGGCTAGCTGACCAGGCCTTGCAAAGAATCAAACACTGAACAAAACCTTCACGAAAACAGCCACGCGGGCCTGTGACGCCTGTGCCAATGTGTGGCCCCGGGGCCAATGGCAGGCAGCGGGGCGCTCACCTGTCCAGGAAGCCGAAGGGCCCGTAGTCAATGGTGAGCCCCACGATGCTCATGTTGTCTGTGTTGAGCACGCCGTGGCAGAAGCCCACACACTGCCACTCAGCCACCAGCCGGGCCGTGCGCCGGGTCACCTGCAACAGGACGGCCGCTGCTGTGCCCGCTGGGCCCGGCCCCTCCCCGTGCGACTCCCGGGGCCTGCCCAGCGTCCTGTCCAGACTTGGGAAGAACACCTGAGGACATGTGAGAAGGAACGCCCCCCAACACCACCGTCTCTGCAGTTCAGTTCAGTCGCTCAGTCGTGTCCGACTCTGCGACCCCATGAATCGCAGCACGCCAGGCCTCCNGGCCCGGCCCCTCCCCGTGCGACTCCCGGGGCCTGCCCAGCGTCCTGTCCAGACTTGGGAAGAACACCTGAGGACATGTGAGAAGGAACGCCCCCCAACACCACCGTCTCTGCAGTTCAGTTCAGTCGCTCAGTCGTGTCCGACTCTGCGACCCCATGAATCGCAGCACGCCAGGCCTCCCTGTCCATCGTCTCTTATATACTCACTATTCTGGCTTTTACCCAAACCAGAAAACTCAGGGAACCCTGACATTCTCACGATACAGGCCCCCACGTGCGATGACCATGTCAAAAGAAGGAAGCAAGTCACGACATTATCAGGCAAACCCGCCCCAGGTCCAGCCTCACCCGGGGCTGCAGGGGACGAGGCTCCACCAGTCCACCTGGGCAGCCAGGGCCCAGCGCCGGCCCTGCTGCCCCGCACCCAGCCAGGGGGAGCCCTGCGAGTTGCAGGTGCACCCGACAGCCCTGTGGCCCGCTGAGCAGCCCACCCGCAGTGTGCCTTCTGAAGCCGCAGGCGCTGTCTGCGTTGGACGGCACCACGCTTGGCTTCACTGACCAAGAGGCCAGGCTCAGGCAGCCACCTTGGGTGTGAGTGGAGCCTCAAGCCTCCCCGGCACTGCCCGCGGGACAGATGGGAAGACACTGACTGAAGGGTCTGGGGAGGGGCCAGGCCGCCCCAGCGTGTCTCTGCACATGGCCCCCAGGTGCAGGCGGGGCCCGACACGCTGCTCTGTGCCCACTGCAGGAGCGCCTGCACGGGCCCTGGGACCACGCCTGAGAGTTCTGGGGTGCATTCACCCCTGAGCCAGGACAGTCAGCACGTCCCCCAATCAAGAGGCTTAGGGGTGTGTGCTGGGGGCGGCTGTGTGCAGAGCACCCGCCAGCCCTGACTCCCCCCAGATCTCTGCACGGCTCGTCGAGGCTGCTCAAATGGGGGTCAGTCCCAGGACCCCGACCCTAACCATCGGAGAAGCTAGCCCTGGGCCAAGCCAGTGGGTGGCGATGAGGGTTTGGGACGGGAGGGGGCTCAGAGGGCAGGACACCCAGTGCCCACCCTTGGGGGCGGCCCCGACTGACCTCCCGGAAGAAGGCGGCATGTCTCTGCACATGGTCTCCGGGGTGAGAGGCCTGGATCTCGGGGTAGAAGGTGCTGATGACGTAGTCAAGCATCTGCAGTCGGATGTCATCCCTCCCCACGCTGGGGCCCGCCCGGCCCGTGTGCTCGTCTCTGGACTTGAAGATCTCGAAGGATCCGAACCTGGAGGGGAGACCCACGTTGATCACAGGTTAGACATGACGCCTCCCCTCTTGAGTGAGGCAGGAAGGGGGTTGCTGCCAGCGCCCGTGGCCAGAGCAGGGGTCGGCGGGGGACAAACCATACAAACGCGGCTGATCTTCAGGGACACAGGCTGACACAGGGCGCCTCCCAGGGCGGGGCAGCCACGGCCACCCTGCGGGGATGAAGGGATCCGTGCTGTCTCATGGAGGGAGGAGGCCTGGACTGCGGTGAGCTGGGGTCAGTGGTGGGGCAGCTACACCCCCAGGGGGCAGGGCAACGTCCAGAGCCAGGTTTGCTGGTCACAAGAGCCGACTACCAGCAGTTTGTGGGTGGAGGCCAGGGGTGCTGCCCGACCGCCTACGCGACACAGACCAGCCCTCAGCAGACCATCTGGTCCGGCCCTGGGGGCCCAGCACCTCCACCCTAGAGGCAAAGGCAAAGCCAGAGACGGCCGAGCCACGGGGTCGGCTGGTACCGAGCACCTGATTCCAGACAGCTTAGCGACCGTGAGGACGCACAGGCCCCCGGCAGCAGGAGGCCTCCACTCGGCAGACGGGGCCCTGGGAGCGGGCGTGCGGGCATCATGGGCACTCGTCCAGCCACGCACGGGAGGCCGTCTTCCCGGCATGCCTGACGCAGGCCCTGGTCACAGACCCCAGGTTGTGGCTTGGGGCTCGCTGCCCAGTGCCTGGCCCGGGGACGTGAGTGCGCGGGCCTTACCTGAGGAACGTGGGGGCCAGGCGCAGCACCACGGCACACGGCTCAGGCCGTGGGTTCCCGTCGTAGAAGGCGTCACGCACGACAGTGGACTGGGATGAGACGCAGGAGCCAGCCCGCGTAGTGGGGATGCCCAGGTGAAACATGGCCTCGCTGCACAGGAACTCGCGGATGCTGGAGCGCAGCACCTTGCGGCCGTCCGCCTGTCTGAGGTCAAGCACAGAGGTCACTGCCGGGTGCCGGCAACACAGGCGCAGCTGCAGGCCGAAGGGACAGGAGGAAAGCTGCTACCGGCTCCTTTAAACCAGCCCGGGAGCAGCTCTGACGGCACCGTGGAGCGAGTCTGTTTTGAATGACCCCAGATGCTATGCCCGTAATGTCCTGCAGGTCTAGACCCACAGCACCGGTGCCCGGCCTGCCGTGGGAGCCAAGTCCACTCTGAGATAGGGAGAGCCACTCCCTGGGTCACACGCACACCCATGACTCTACAGTTCTGTGTCTAAGGGTTTCCTTTGTAAAAAACGCAACAACACAGACACAGCACCGTCTGCAGTCGGGGGAGGACTTCGGTCCACCTTGGGCAGCTTGGAATGACCTGGACGTGCTCTTCTTATCCTAAACTGACACGACCATTGCTTTAAAGAGACTTTATTTTCCTAGGCAGTGTTAGGTTCTCAGCGAAACCGATCAGAAGGCAGAGACTTCTCATATATCCCCCAGACAGGACATCTGTCAGTCAGTGAGCCCACACTGACATGTCGCCACCCCGGAGCCCATGCTTACACCAGGGTTCCCCCTTGGTGCTGCCCACCCTGTGGGTCTGGACAACTGCCCAGACAGGGACCCACCGTGACTTCAGGGTCGCACAGAGAAGTTTCACTGCCCAAAGTCCTCCGTGCTCCACCGAGCCATCTCTCACCTCCCAACCCCTGGTCTTTTTACTGTCTCCAGAGTTCTGCCTTTTCCAGAATGTCACAGTGTCACAGACTTGGAATCACCCTGTGTGACCTTTTCAGATGGACTTTCTTCACTTACTGATATGCATCCAAGTTCCCACCATGTTCTTCCATGGCTTGAGGGCTCGTTTTTTTCTTTCTATTCTTTTGCTGAATAATATTCCATTGTCTGTTCTATCTATTCACCTTGAAGGACATCTTGGTGGCTTCTGAGTTTTGGCAATGAGGAATACAGTCGCTGTGAACATCCGTATACAGAGCTCCATGTGGATACGTTTTTAACTCCTTTGGGTAAATGCTGTCGTATGATTGCTGGATCATACGGTGACAACCTATTGGCTTGGTAAGAGACCACCAGTCTTCCCAAGAACCGGACCATTCTGCACTCCCAGAAGCGATGACATGCCTTCCTGTTGCTCCGTGCCCTTGCTAGCATTTTGTGTTGTCAGTGTCCTGGAACTCGGCCGTTCTCATGGGTGTAGTGGTGTCTCATTGTTTTAATTTGCATTTTCCCGATGACACATGATGTGAAATATCTTTCCATGTGCTTAGATGCCATCTCTGTATCTCCTTTGGGGAGGTGTCTAACAAAGTCTTTGCCCCATTTTAAAATAAGTTTGTTTTCTTATTGTTGAGTTTTAAGAGTTCTTTGTATGTTTTGGATGACAGACATTTATCAGATGTGTCTTTGGCAGAGACTTTCTCCCAGTTTGTGGCTTGCCATTCTCCTGACACTGTCACAGAAGCTTTACATTTAATAAAGCCCAGCCTATCATTTCTTTCATGGACCCTGTCTTCTGCGTTGTATCTAAAAAGTCATCTCCATACCTGAGGTCATTCGGAGTCTCTGCTTCATCTTCTGAGTTTTACAGGCTTGCTCTGTCTGGAGAAGGAAATGGCAACCCACTCCAGTACTCTTGCCTGGAGAATCCCATGGTAGCCTACGGTCCATGGGGTCACAAAGAGCCGGACACGACTGAGCGACTTCACTTCTTCTGTGTGTGTAGGTCAGTCATCCCTTCTCAGTTAGTTTTTGTAGAGAACGTCAGGTCTGGGTCTAGATTCTCTTTTTTTAATGTGGACTTCCAGTTGTTCCAGTTCAGTTCAGTCAATCAGTCGTGTCTGACTCTTTGCGACCCCATGAACCGCAGCACGCCAGGCCTCCCTGTCCATCACCAACTCCTAGAGTTCACCCAAACCCATGTCCGTTGAGTTGGTGACGCCATCCAACCATCTCATCCTCTGTCGTCTCCTTCTCCTCCTGCCTTCAATCTTTCCCAGCATCAGGGGCTTTTCAAATGAGTCAGCTCTTCGCATCAGGTAGCCAAAGTACTGGAGTTTCAGCTTCAGCATCAGTCCTTCCAATGAACACCCAGGGTTGATCTCCTTCAGAATGGACTGGCTGGATCTCCTTGCAGTCCAAGGGACTCTCAAGAGTCTTCTCCAACACCACAGTTCAAAAGCATCAATTCTTCAACACTCAGCCTTCTTCACA
>SJYX01006615.1:49036-73159 GCA_006410675.1 Oreotragus oreotragus | reverse complement strand
GGTCACCGTGGCTGAGGTAACAGGGAACCCCGCCCACGCCAGCCCGCGGCTCCCACAGACTGCCGGGGCCCCTCAGACGGGGGGCCGGGGGCGGGGGCTGGTGGCTTGGAGGGGACGTGGTTATTGCGTTGGATTCCTGCCCTCACCAGCCTCACCCCACGCTCACTCACGCACACACTCCACGTTTGCCGGCTCACGCATACACCCGCTGGCACGCTGGCACCTTGCTCTCTGGACGCACACTTCCACAGTCACACGCACGACATCCTTTGATTTAAAGGCATCCGAAGCTTTGCGTTGGATTCCTGCCCTCACCAGCCTCACCCCACGCTCACTCACGCACACACTCCACGTTTGCCGGCTCACGCATACACCCGCTGGCACGCTGGCACCTTGCTCTCTGGACGCACACTTGCACAGTCACACGCACGACATCCTTTGATTTAAAGGCATCCGAAGCCGTCGGATAATAAACGTACTTGCTAGTTACAGTAACCATAGTAAAGTAAAGGACAGGTGGTCGGGGTATGAGGAGAAAGTGCATGTTGACCTTTGACTGGAGGGGCCCCGGCCCCTCCCACCAGGGCGCCCGTCCCTGCAGGGGCGGCCCGAGGCTGAGGTGCCACCCCACCCCCCGCGCCCCCCTGAGTCGTCCAGCCACCTCCCGGCCTCTCACAGGCCAACATCCCAGGTCCCAAACAGAATCAACTAAAAAAATAAATTCTTCATCTCACAGCGGAGCGCCTGATGTTGGCGGGAGGGGGCGGCTCTGGGCCTTTGGGTGCGGGGCTCCACGGGGTCCTGGCCAGCCCCGGACCCAGCCAGCACCCTGACGATGCCATCCGAGGGGCCGGGGAGGGGAGAGGTGCTGAGCCCCGTGGCATGCGGGCGGGAGGCCGGGGCGCGTGGGCAGTGCCGGGCAAAGCGAGGCTGCCTCTGCCTGGGGCGCGGTCATGCAGCCGCGCGGGCAGCCCCAGCCCTCAGAACTCCACGGTACTCACTACTGTCCTCGGCTCGTCGAAGGTGGCGATGAGGATCTGCTGCGGCGGAGGGATGGTGATGAGGCTGCCCACGTCCTGGGGGGCTCTGGGGGCCCCGTCCTCCTCTTCCCGGGCCTCGTACAGGGTGCTGATGTGCAGCAGCGGGTGGGTTGCGTTGCGGCTCAGGATGGCAAGTGGGTCAGGCTTGCCCAGGCTGGCTGGCGACAGAGGGGCGGTGGCAGGGGCGGCGGGGGGCGAGCAGACATGAAACGGGCCCCCGGGGGGCAGCACACCCCGGGCTGGCTCTGCTGAGTACAGGGCCTCCTCCTCCGGGAGCGGCGCATCTGCAAACAGCCCAGAGCAGAGGGCGTCTGCAGGCCCCGCCCCCTGCGCGCCCCGCCCNGGGAGGGGGCTCCAGCTCAGAGGAGGCCCAGCCCAGCGCCCAATCTCTATCCTTCCCCCTCCCACCTGCTCCTGCGAAGCAGACCCCACCCAGCAGGGACCATGTGTGGCACGCAAGCTGTCTCTTATACACATCTCCCTCCCCCTGCGCGCCCCGCCCCCCTCCTCCTGGCGCGCCGACGCTCCCCAACACCCGCGCCTGCCTGGTCGGACCCTGGCTGCCCCAGGAGCAGGGGCGCCAGTTTCTAGAACCTTCTCCAGGAGCTGAGCAACCTCACCGTGTGCCCTTCGGCCCTTCATCGCGACTGCTTCCCGGGGCCCTGGGGCGAGGGAGCCGCCTGGGATCATGCCCGCACCTGGCTCCCCCGCCTGTCCCCACTTCCACCCGGATGGCACAATCCTTAGCCCGCTCACGGCCCCCCGCCCCCGCCCTGCCGGCCCCTACCTGCCGCGGGCACCGTTGTCAGGCCCAGCCCGCAATCGTCCGCCTGGGACAGGAAGCCGCCTTCCTGACTCCGGGAGGCCGGCAGCACGGCAGGCACGGCCTCGGCCTTGGCCTTCTTGGTGCCCAGGATGTAGGGGTGCACGTCCAGGGAGAAGTGGCGGGCATGCTTCTTGTCGGCCGCGGGCCCCGCGTCGGCCCCGCCGCCCTTGTAGTGGTGCGCGGCGCGCGCGCCCGCGTCCAGCAGCGGCGCGATCAGGGTGTCCGTGGCCGTCTTGCGGCGCACGGGCTTGGGCTTCTCGGCCTTGCTGTTCTCCACGCGCATGATGGCCAACGGCTCCTTGAAGGGCTGGGGCAGCGGGTTGCTGCTGGGAATCCACTTCATCTTCTTGCGGGGCCGCTTGACCACGGGCGGCTCGGCCTCGCCGGCGGGCTCGGCGGGGTTGGCGCTGGGGTCCACGGTCTGCACTCCCGCGTCGCGCACGGTGGGCGTGGCGTCGTGGTTGGACTGCGCCAGCGCCGCCAGCAGCTGCCGCACCACGTTGTCGTACATGAGGTCGCTCTCGTTGGTGATGAAGTCCAGCCGGTTGAGCGACTTGATGTGGTCCCGGTTCTCGTTGCAGAACATGGCCAGGATGTTGATGTCGCAGAACTGGGAGCGGCGCCACTGCCGGCGCGTCTTGATGCCCACCTTGTGCAGCTTGTCGAAGACGAAGTTGCTCTTGCGGAAGATGAAGAGGTGCGTGAGGTTGACCAGGATGACGAGGTTCATGGCGCAGAGGAGCACGACGTCCACGCCCGCCACGATGCGCTGCAGCTGTACCGATGGCAGCTTGCAGGTGACACGCACGGCCGGGCCGCCCCCTGGGGCGGCGCCCAGTGCGCAGGTGAACTCGTTCTGCTTCTGGGTGGCGTAGTAGGTGCACAGGTAGGAGATGGGCGCCACGCTGAGCAGCAGGATGAGCAGGTGCCGCGCCAGGTAGAGCTTGGCCAGGAAGTTGCTGCGGCCACGGCGCTCCAGGTACTTCTCGAACAGATTCTGCTCGGGGCTCTTCTCCTTCTCTGCGTTCTCGATGATCTCGCGCCGCTCACGCTCCGTGATGCCCGGGCCCTTGGACTGGATCTGCTTCTCGATCTTGGGCGCGCGGCCCTCGGCCGCCCGGTGGTAGCAGTTGTCAATTTCCTGCAGCAGGAAGTTGAGCTCGGAGGTGAGGCGCGTGGACGCCAGGAACTCCCAGCCCAGTGCGGGCACGTACATGATCGCCGCGAAGGCCAGCAGCGAGTAGGGCAGCAGCTTGTGCTCGAACAGCGAAGGCCAAAGGCTGGCGTCCACGCCGGGCAACGCGTCCCGCAGCTCTGTCCAGCAGTAGCCGCGAGCATACAGTGCCTGGTCGCGGGTGAAGTTGTGCGGCGTGTAGCAGTAAATGGGCTCCTCTAGGGGCAGAGAGAAGGTGCTGGGGGATCACACCCCTCCCGGCCTGCCACGCCTGAGCCCCCTTCCCCGTCTCTGCTGTGTCCCGTGGGGTCTCCTCCTACACCGCCTCCCGCCCCCCCCACACCGCAGTCACCTTTGCCTTGGGGGTGGAGGGTACAGCCCTGCCCACCTGGGGGGCAGAGACTTGCACTTGGAACCTCAGGCCTCCCTCCAGGTGCCACCCCCCCAGCACACAGGGCAGAGCCCAGAGCCGGGGCACAGGCCACGCGGCCCAGGGCCTGGCACCACCACCCATCCCGAGGAGAGCAGGTGTCCTGGGTGAGTCCTCCCTGGCCAGAGGTTACAGGGGCATGGCTGAAGAAACGCGGAATTGGTGCTGCCTGCCTGTGAGAGGTGAGGGGTGTCCTCCCAAGACCCACTGTCCTGGGGAAGGGCGGGCCTGAGGCCCCTGGACACTGAGTGGGCAGGGGAGCACTGCAGGGACCGGACAGGAAGGAGTCATCACCCAGACCCCAGGGTCCACCCAGCACGCGAGGGTGAGAGCTCTGCCCCGAACACAGGAAGCCCCAAACGCAGGAAGAACTGTTCCCCAGGTGAGGACAGGCGCAGACCACAGCGGGAGGCGTGGCCCCCAGCCCGGGTTTCCCAGAGGGCAGGGCTTGGCCGCCTCAGCGCTGTCCTCAGGGCAGGGTGGTCTGGGCCCTGAAGGCTGGGTCACCGCGCTATCAGGCCGGGCTCCAGCCGGGGTGTGCTCTCCTGCAGGTGCCGGCGCCCGGGGCCCCTTGCCTAGAGGGCAGCGTCCCGCTAGCAGGAGGCACGCACCCCAACCTGGACACAGCACGCACCCTCCCCCTCACCTGAAGAGCTCCGGGGCGGGCCACTCGGTCCCCCTCTGCCCCAGCTTAAGCCTCTCAGCCCAGGAGACGCAGACCAGAAGCAGTGTGGACCAGTGCGCCTGTCTGTCTGTGCAGGGCCCCCACCCCAAGGCCTGCTGCACGAAGCTGGCCCCTGACTGGGGAGGCAGCTGGTCACTGCCGGTGGCTCGCAGGGGCCGAGGGGCTGGCTACCCCACGAGCACGAACACCCCGTAGGCGCCTTGGCTCAGCCCACGGAGGCCGGCTCCCTCTCACATGTGCAGCCTCAGGCCACCGCTGCCCCGTCTCAGCCTCCGCCATCCTGGAGGCCTCAGGCCTCAGCATTGCCAGAGCAGGGCCCACAGCTCATTCTGGGCATGTGGAACTTGGACTGCACCTGGCAGGCGCTGGGGAATCAGGGGCCTGGGGGCAGGAGGAGCACGGGCAAGTGGGTTCGGGGGGTGGCGCTGAGGCGGGGGCACTGGGGGTGAGATGTGTATAAGAGACAGATGGCAGGAGGAGCACGGGCAAGTGGGTTCGGGGGGTGGCGCTGAGGCGGGGGCACTGGGGGTGGGGGCAGGTCTGGACACAGGTTTGGGGCCTGGTGGTGAGTCAGGCTCCGAGAGCATAGGGAAGGTGCAGGAGCCCCCTTGCGGTTGAGAAAACAACATTTCAGTCACTTATTTTTGTCCTTACAGCCAGCTCCAGGCCAGGAGATGCTCTCCACTGGGGGAAAGGGACCCTGGGGGGGCAGTCCCCCGGTCCAGGCCCCAGGGGACGGGAAGACCTCTCCTGTGGCCTTGGCGCTGCAGGCAGAGGGGAGCTGAGCCCCTCTGTGCACCGAGGCAGGGCCCCCAGCCCGGGTCCTCTCACGCTTGCCACCAGCCCTGCCTGCCGGGAGGGAGGGGAGGGGGCTCCAGCTCAGAGGAGGCCCAGCCCAGCGCCCAATCTCTATCCTTCCCCCTCCCACCTGCTCCTGCGAAGCAGACCCCACCCAGCAGGGACCATGTGTGGCACGCAAGCATCTCAGTGACCCTGCCCTGGGGGAGCAGCGGCCACGTGTCCCGACTCGACCTGCAGGGGCCAGGGACCTGGGCTGGACTCTGGGGTGGGGGGTGCGGTAACTGCTGGGCCACAGAGCCTGAGCACTGGGCACTCAGACACGGCGGTGTCTGCACAGGTGTATGCCGGGGACCCAAGACACAGCCAGCTCGTGAAGGGCACTGTTCCGGAGGATGGCACCGTGGGCCAGGGTCCTCCCAGCCCCTGGGCACCCTAGTACCCTTGGAGACCCTGCCCACCTGCGGGCACCTCGGAGACATTGCAGGTTTGGCTCCAGATGCCTTGATAAAGCAAGTCACACATTTTTTTTTTTTCCAGTGCAAGTAAAAGTGTTTATACACTGTAGTCTATATCTGCATACTATATGCATGTCTAAAAAGGAATGTACATACCTTAAAAACACTTTATTGCTAAAAAATGCTATGCATCATTGGAGCCTCCAGTGAGTTGTAATCATTTTGCAATAGTAACATCAAAGATCATTGCTCACAGATCACCTTAACAAATATATTAATAATGAAAAATTTGAAATATTGTGAGAATTGCAAAAATGCAGCACAGACGTGAATTGAGCAAATGCTATTGGTGATGGCTCAGAGGTTAAAGCGACTGCCTGCAATGCGGGAGACCTGGGTTCGATCCCTGGGTCGGGAAGATCCCCTAGAGAAGGAAATGGCAACCCACTCCAGTACTCTTGCCTGGAGAATCCCATGGACAGAGGAGCTTGGTGGGCTACAGTCCACGGGGTCACAAAGAGTTAGACACGACTGAGTGACTTCACTTTCACTTTCAAACGACTTGATACAGTGTTGTCACAAACCTTCAAATTGTGAGAAACGCAGTATCTGCGTATCTGCGAAGCACAATGAAACCAAAGCTAGCTGTATTCAGCTGTTTAGAAGGCAGGTGTTGGTCCCCTCTGCCTAGGGCCCACGTGACATCTGGAGAACCTGTTCTGTGCTGGCGCTCAGTCGTGTCCGACTGTTTGCGACCCTGTGGACTACAGCCCGCAAGGCTCCTCTGTCCATAGGATTCTCCAGGCACGCATACTGGAGTGGGTTGCCATGCCCTCCTCCAGGAAGTCTTCCCCACGCAGGGAGCCAACCCGCATCTCCTGTGTCTCCTGCACTGGCAGGCAGATTCTTTGCCACGGAGCCATCGGAAAAGCCCCTGGAGAACCTGGCAACCCTTCAACTCCCCTCCTAGTGGTCCTCTCGCTCAGCTATGCCCCTGGCTGTCACCTCCGTCTGTCACAGAGCAGGTCTAAAGGGTGGGTGGCATCTGCAGAGCCATGCGGGTCTTCCTGCCATCAGCCGCCCTGCAGGCGGGGGATGCACTCAGGCCTTGTGTAGGGAGGTCCCGTCTGGCCAGCTCCTCACCATGAGCTGGACATCCAGCATGCATTCACCCAGTCTCCAACAGGCAGATAGGGTGGACCCCCCCACCCCATGCCAGGGCAGCAAGTGAGGGTCTGGGCACTGGGTCCCCCTGGCCCAGCTGGGCCCCGGTGGGTGGAACAAGGACCCTTCTGGCTGCAGTAGGACACCCCCCAACCCCGGGCTCAAATCCTGCAGAGGGTGGTGACCCTCAGGGAGAGCTGCTTCACCCTGCTGCCCCGAGGCCCTCTCTGCCGTGGGCTGATGGGTGCCCAGAGCCCTCCCTGGACATCTGGACCCTGAGACCGCTTGCCAGCCAGACCCGGGGTGGAGACGCTGTCTCCGGTCTCCCACCCACCTACCCCTGTGCCTTCCCAGGAGGACGGTGGCCCCAAGACCCCACACCTCCCCCTGCCCCGCTTCACCTGGGGTCACTTCTCCTCAGTAGGCCCTCAGCGCCCCGACACTGAGTCCAAGCAGGACCACATCTGCAGACCCGAGCCTCTGGCCGCTCGTCACGTGCTCACTGCCGTGGTCCCTGCCCTCTCCTGCCCACATCAGCCTCTCAGGCTCAGCCTCCTGCTGACGCCAGGGTGGTCCACTGCCCCCACTGCCTGCTCCTCCAGGCCCTGCCTGCTTGGTGGGCCTCTTCCCAAGACCGACCCAGGCTCCCAGTGGCTGGAGCGTCCCTGGGCCCTGGACACGAACCTGCCCACTTCGCAGGGTCTTCACACCCCAGGCCTCATCACCCGCAGCCTCCTTTCCCGGTCCCCACCTGGCCACTCCTCCTCTCAGACCCTGCCCACTCCCCCTCCTGGTCTCCCCTCTTCCAGGCCAGACCCCATGTCTCCTCAAGGCCCAGACCGCAGCACCCCTCCACCCAGTGTGAACCAAGGGAGGGCAGAATCAATCCAGCGAGGAAACACGTGGGGAGGTAGCCCCAGCGACCCGCAACACCTGCACGGGCTCTGCGGGGAGACCCGCGGCACCGCGCCTACTGCGGGCCCCAGCGAGGCGGCCCGCGGCGGCTGGGCCGGCGAGGGAGACCCGGGGCACCGCGCCTACTGCGGGCCCCAGCGAGGCGGCCCGCGGCGGCTGGGTCGGCGAGGGAGACCCCAGAGGGCCCCTGCCCTTTCCGCCACTAGCCTCTGGCCTCACCTGCGAAGTTCTTGGTGAAGACCAGGGTGACCAGCAGGATGGGGACGAGCACGGTGCCGATGGTGACCACGCGGTCAAACGGCAGCTCCAGCTTGAGCTGCAGCAGCAGCGCGGCCAGCGCGCCCGCCTTGTCGTCCTGCGCGCCGGGCAGGATCAGCTCGCGCAGCTTCTCCCCGGCCAGCAGCGCCGTCGCCATGTCCGTGGACGGCTCCAGGAGGTGGTGCATGGGGGGCGCGGGGGACCCGGGGCGCGGGGCTCGCAGGGGCCGCCGCCCCCGCCTCGGCTGCAGCCCCGGCGCGTCCTTCCGGCGGGGGCGGCGGCGGGACCCCCGCCCCGAGCGGCGGGCGGCGGCTGCGGTCCCGCCGCGGGGAGGGGGCTGTTTACCTGCGGCGACTCGCGGCGTAGCTCCGCCCCCCACCCCTCACCCCCGCACGCAGATGCGGCGCCGGCGATGACTTAGCAAAAAATATTTAAACGAAATAAAATGAATGAACAACGACTGGTCCCTCCGCCTCCTCAGGGTGGGAAAGAGGGAAAGGCCGAGCGGGTGGGGTGGCTCCCCGCTCCTGGGGCGCTGGGGCGGCGGCACGCGGACGAAACGCGGGAAGACCTGCGGCGTCCCGGGCCCTCCTCTTCCAGCCCCGTGGTCCGGGAGCCGCCCGATCGGTGGAGAGGGGTTCGCCGCCCGCCTCCCGCAGTCCTTCTCCGCTCCCTACCGATGCCTGGCCGCCACGGTGGGCGCTTAGGCTCCCACCCACCCGGGGCGTTATGGACACAGAGGAAGGGGCTGGCACCCCTCCACGCTCGGGGCGCGGGCAGGTGGACGCTACAGGGCGTCTCCTTGCGGCCCCTCCACTGCAGCCGGCGTCCCCAGCCCCCACACCCCGACCCATGGCCCGGGTGAGCGTCTCCTTTCCCCTCGCGACACCTCCACGTGGCCCCAAGGCCTCTCCAGCCTATCACCCCACCACTCTATCACCCCGTCGCTTTGCCACTCCTCCTGGTACAGGCCCTGGGGTCCCGGCCACCTTCCTGACCTTCATCCCCTCAGGCACCCCTCCCGCACACCCTCCTGGGTTAGCTCTTTCCGGCAGAGCCCAGCCGCATCCCCACGCCCACTGCCTGCGAGACTCACTTTTTCACTGCACTCCTTCATGGCAGGAACCCATGCCATTCTAAGAGGATGCACGCGTGGTCTTTGTAAAATACGTGGCGCAGCTGGACTTTCAGCTGCTTTCAGTAACTCATCCAAGCGTGTTGTGAGCACCAGTATTTGCAGGCCTTGGGTCACTGCGGCGAGCTAATTCCCTACCCTCTGCCCAGAAGTTCAGAGAAGGGGTTTATCCTGTACAAGCCTTAACTTCACACTTTTAAAACACAAAACACAAACCCTTTCTCATGTGCCTGTGCTTTTAAAGATTTACAAATATTCCCAAATGACACCTGCCCCTGGCTTCCAAGTCATCTTACTTGTCTGCTGCTCACTGAGGGAGCTGGGCTGCCTGTTTTCAAATAATGCCCCCCACCCCCCCAAGCCTGACACCTCCCGTCAGGGGCTGGCCCTTCCCCACAGCAGCACTTTCCTGACCGGCTCTGCACGATCCAGAGGTTGGCAGGTCCCCGCACCCTCCTTTCCCCATGACGACTTGGGTAGTCACGGCCTTTCCTCTTCCATGTACATTTGCAGGATAGGGACAGGGGAAGTCTGCACTGAGCTGAGCCACCCTGTTGGTGGACAGGGCCCACCATCTTCCGTGTCTCTCCTGCAGTGTCTGGTTGGTTCTGCGGCTACCTCCTAGACACGCCCTGGCAGTCCCACTGTAGAGGGGCCCGGTCTCTGGCACACCTTAGCACCTATTTAGGTCTGTACTGGGTCTTCATTGCCGCACGGGTGTCCTTTCTGGTCGCAGCGGCTTCTCTCGGTGTCGAGCTCAGGCTCTAGGCCGTGGGCTCAGTTGCCGTAGCCTGTGGGATCCTCCCGAACCAGGGGTCGAACCTGTGTCCCCTGCATTGGTAGGAAGATTCTCAACCACTGAGCTGCCAGGGAGGTCGCTCCGGGTTATGTTCTAGTCAGCCTGGCGCAGCCAACACTGGCCTCATGGGCTCTGAGTGGGCATGTGGCCGTGTCACATGGCGGAGCTGCCGCTGGAGCCCAGTGGGCGCTGAGGAAACGCTGGCCCACGCCTTCCCACGGGATAGAGGGCACAGCTGCAGCCGACGGCCCCGCGCCTGCACCTGCATGGCAGCAGCCCCTCCGATGCTGTCATCCCAGAAGGCCTGGGTGTGGAGATGATGCCCAGACCCAGGCTCTGAGCTCCTCGCCCGCCCCCGCTTGGACAGGGGCTGTGCCCTCCCCAGGCCCATCCGGCCCAGAGTAGGGGGCCGCCCTCCCCAAACCCAGCCTCTGGGGCGGGACGGCGTTGCGGGGGGCAGACTGCCCTTTCCCACCGAGACATCCACATACACAGTGCTGACGACCCAGGGGGTCTGAAGAGCCAACCTGACGGAAGGACTAAGCGCAGCACAGGGCTGACCGTGCTTGCTGCCTGTGCGCTCAGTCTTGTCCAGCTCTGTGACGCCACGGGCAGTGGCCTGCCAGGCTCCTCTCTCCACGGGGTTTCTCAGGCAAGAATACTGGAGTGGGTGGTCACTTCTGTCTCCAATACATTAACACGTGGCTTCTGACACATGAAGACTTTGGGGAATTGGATGTTGCTACAGTAAGACGTTCTCATCTCTATTTAGGTGATGTTTTATCAGTTCTTCTATCAATGAAGATGGAAAATAGGAAAAGCGTGACTCTCTGCTGTCTCGTTCTGGCCCTGAGTAGTGTTCTCCCAGGAAGACAGTGGCTTGTTAATAACGTGTTTCCAAGTCAGTTTTACTTCCATGTTTTGAAAATCTGCAATGTCTGCGTATTGAGTATGTAGCTAATAATCCTGAGAAAACAGAGGAAGTTCTGGTTCCCAGGTTTGGGTTCATAGTCTCACAGATTAGGACAAATGAGGCCCTCGATGCACTGCAGATACAGTGAGGTCCCTATACACAAGCCTTCAAGCGGTGAACGCTCAGAGCCATGGGCTCACGCTCACACATCCGGTCCCGTTGGTTCGGGTCTGGCGTGCAGTCACTGAGCGCATCCTCTGCAAGTGGCTGTGCTTTTGTGCACTTCACCTTGCAGCACTGTATAGAGTTCAGTGGTGCAGCACCTTTATTTCAAGGCCAGGATGTCCGGGAGCAGGTGGACAAACAGTGGTGAGGTAGCTAGTACTGCTAAGAAGTGCCAAGAAATAATGATGGAAACAAAAGTGAGATGACTGAGAGTGGAGCAAGGTGAAAAGCTGGTCGACGTGGCTCGCTCTCCTAACATGAGCCATTCCGCCATCGCCATGATTCTGAAGAGCGAGGACAAGCTCATGAGGCGTGTGGAGGTCTGCTGTGCATGCGGTGCTGAGCCTAACACTGCAGAGGCGTGGGAAGGCGACGGAGGAGCTTCTCGGCACGTGGCTGCAGGATCAGCATCTGCGTCTAGCCCCACTCAGCTTAGTGCTGATTTGAGAGAGCTAAAAGCCCGCGTGAAGACCTGAAGAAGACCCACAGGGGAGAACCAAAGGGTATATCCTTTAATGCCAGCCATGGCTGATTTCACGGGTTCAACGTAAAAGCGGGTGAGATATGGTAGCTGCTGGGAATTTCCTGACCTGCTTTCAGAAATTACTGATGAAGGGGCATATTTACCAGAGCAAGTTTTTAAACTGGATGAGACAGGACTGTACAGAAGAGGATGCCAGGCTGAAGTTACATCGGTAAGGAGGAAAAGCTGATGGCAGGCTATAAAGCAGCAAAGTACAGGCTGACTCTGCAGGTTGGTGGCAATGCTTCCGGTAACATGAAGCTGAAGCCTCTCTTAATTTACCACTCAGAGCCCACAAGCCCTGAAAAACATAGCCAAGGGCTCTCTTCCTGTTGTGTGGAAAAGTAGCCCTGAAGCCTGGTTACGGCCCGTTTTCCAGGATGGGTTTTCCCACTTTATCCCAGAGGCAGAGACACACTGTGTGGAGAAGGACGTCCCATTCAACATTCGCTGCTGACAGCGCTCTGGGCCACCCCCGGCTCATGTACAATTGTCATCCCAGCGTCGAAGCAGTGCATGTCACTATGGACCAGGGAGACTTTTACTGACTTTCAAGAAGTATTACTTACGTCACACTCATCAGGAAGTAAAGGCAACTGACGCATCAGGAACGACCTGAGAGTTCTGCAAGGACTGCCACATCTACAGGGCCATAAAAACACTGACTTGGCCATTACCACAAGTGGGGTTTCAAAGGACCTCTGCCTCTAGCTCACGGTTTTTGTGGGTTTGAGAAGGTGGATGAGGAGTCCAAAGAGATCTTCAGCAGCTCAGTGACCCTCAGAGAGACGCCAGAGCTGATCCACAGGAGGATGACTTCACTCAGCTCCTTGCTGTGCAACATGGGGGCCTCACTAAGGAAGACCTGAGGGAACTGAGGCCCAGAGAAAGGAGGGGTAGAGGCAGGAGGAAGAGGAACTGAGGAACCGGAGAGTATCAGCCTACAGGAAACGGCAGAGAATGTTTTCTGTTGGAGGAGGCACTGTTCTTGTCTGTGACAGCCGTTAAGAATGTCATGCAGGGCTACTGTGTCATCTATGACGAGAAAAAAAGAGCTATGGCCCAGACATCACTGGATCGTTTTTTCAAGGCGATACTTTAAACCAGCATGGAACCAGAACCTGTGCCATCGCCATCAGACGTGAGTGACACCGCGACCTGTCTCCGGCGACTGACACTCCTTCAGCTCAGCATCTTTCACCTCACCTTCCTCCTCATCGGGGACTCTTCCTGCCTGTTCGTGCGATGCCAGTCTCTGTATGCCGGCCGTCATACTGTTTTTTATATACTGTTTGTAGGCAAAGTATTATAAACCTATTACAGTACAGTACTAGTCAATTGTGTGAGCTGGGCACCTAGGCAAACACCGTTCAGCTTATGAGCAGCTCTCAGAATGGGGCTCGTCCACATGCAGGGGACTGAGTGCACTTGCCTGGAGCAGCAGGTGCTGGGCAGGCCGAGCCACGCTGCAGACTCACACCCATCTTAGCGCACAACGCGGCAGAGGGCCGCTTCAACCTGAACTTGGGTGCTAGGTGGGCTGGAAGCTCTGCCCTGCTTGGCACCCCTCACTCTGGCAGGAGGCAGCCACTGCCAGGGGTGGGGGCACAGGCAGTGCCTGTGGAGAGAGTGGAGCTGTGAGCTGCTGCACTCACACCCAGTGGCGCTTTGCTGGAAGAGGGCTTGGCCAGCCCCAGCCCACTGTGTGCCCGGGAGGAACAGACCCTCTGTAATGGCCTCGACTTTCAACTGAGCCCCTTCTGCACTTGGGTGTGGTTCTGTGGAGGGCGGAATAACGCGATGCTTCCAGCTGTGAAGGGACAGCTGGCTGGGGTCCTCGTCAAGTGGACAAGGGTGAGCATCAAATCACAACGGCGTTTCGATTCTGCTGGAGACACTGAAAAGGCTGCCATGAAAAGGTAACGTTGACAGCATGGTGAGGACGAGCAGCTTTTTAAATGAATTCCTGGTTGCCCCGGGTCTTCAGTGCCGAGTACGGACTTCTTTCTAGCTGCAGCGCCCGGGCTTCGCACTGCACTGGCCCCTCTTGGGGAGTGCGGGCTCTAGGGCTTGTAGGCTCTAGGGCATGGGCCCAACAGCTGTGATGCAGGGCTAAGTTCCTCACAACACGTGCTGTCTTCCCAGGTCGGGGACCAAACCCATGTCTCCTGAGTTGGCAGGTGGGTTCTTACCCATTGAGCCACCGCTGGGGCCCCAGTGGGCACCAGGCTGGACCACCAGGACCTGAACTTTCCCACCTGTGAGCTGGGATGAGGGCACTTCCTATGCTCACAGCTGTCGACAAGGGACAGGGCCCTTCTGGGACTGGAGGTGGCAGCAGCCGTCACAGGGTGCGTGCACCAGGGTCCTGGGACGGCTGTGGGAATTCCGGTGTGGACATTCCCTGCCTCGTCCCTCCTGCCACAGACTCCACACTCCACCTTTGCAGAATTCACGGGAAGGTCTCCATGGCCCTGCCTAGCTGCACCAGGAAGTGGGTTGGCAGGATGCCTGCGCCCCCTGCCTGACCAGCCTGCCTTCAGGCAGAGCCGGCACAGGACAGGGAAGTGGCTCAAGGGCCTGGAGGACACGTGAAAGCCTGGCCATCCCCCAATACCTACACATCTGAGGCACACGCCTCACAGGTATCCAACTCCAGCGTTTATTTTGGTGACAGCTGCAGGACTGCCCGGGGCAGGGGCAGGCAGGTGTGGAGCTGCCTGCAGGGGGAGCGGGTGTCACACCAGGGGCCCCACACCCGCAGCCAAGGCTGGAGTCCAGGCAGCCTGCGTCCCTCGGGGGTGGAGCTGGCCTCTGGCCGCCCTTTCTCAACAGGGCTCTGCTGGGCGGGGAGGGGCAGCCACACACACCCAGCCACGGCTGTAGATGCAGAGAGGCAGGGGCCAGTGGGTGGGGCTCCCCATGGGGGCTCAGGTGCCCACGGGACCACTGTGGAGGGGCTGGTGGCCGCCCCGCTTCCCAAGGTGGCTTTACGAGGGGCACTGAAGTTTCTTATGAAGCTGTGCGAGGGAAAGGGACGCAGACTGGAAATGTCACCCCAGGGCCAGATGGAGGCTGGCTGCTGCAGCCCAGGAGACGTGGCGCTCACTTCTGCAGCGGCTGCAGCTCAGGTGGCAGGTTGCACCCCGTGTAGACACCGTTGGTGATGCTGTACTCTAGCAAAGCCCCAAAGCACGGGTCCTGCTGGCACATCACGGAGTGGGCTGGCTCTCACAGCCGTCCTGTGCCCCCAGGACCCGCTCCCCGAGCCCCCGGCCATGACTCACTCTGACAAGGACATGAGGGTTTCCCAGGACAATCAGCAAGGCTTTGGGTCTGGTGATTGCAACGTTAAATCTTTTTGAGTTGGACAAGAATCCCAAAAAATATCTATCATCTTCAAATCTATCTTCATTTGACCGCACCTACAAAACAGAGATGAATAAAAACAGTGTTTAAACATTTTTGGAGTGCAAAGGAGTTCAATATATAAAGGCATTTAAAAATGTTACACGTCAGCGTGTCTTCATTTTGTAGTGCGAGGGGGATAGGCCTCACCGCACTGTGTACTCCCCAGGGGCGACCTCACATGTGGGTTTCAAGAAATCGCTGCTGTTTCTCCTGCCTGAATTTCCTAATCTGCCTGCAGTTAACAGTGGTGCACTGGTCACCATGGGGATTTTTAGAACAGCCGACTCCTCGGAGCCCAGCTGCCCTCTTTCTGATCCCGCCTCCCCCTCCTCTCCATCCCGGCTCCCTTCTCCAAATTTAGGCACTTCTTCCTGGGACTCTGTTTTGTTTCTTAAAGAGCGCCCTGCAGGTCTGGGGCAGGGCACCTACAGTGGAGATGATAATGACCAGGTATTCCTGCCCTTGAAACTCCTCCACGGATCCAACCTTTATATCCATCAGATCAACGTTTCGCAAAAGAATTTTGATTTTCTCTACCTTTGAAAGAGAGATCAAAGATAAAATGTCACAAATCTGACCATTTCTTTATATATTAACAGGAAGAGCCAAATGGTAACCAGTGAGCATCAGGGCCTTTCAACTCCTAATCACGTTTCATCATCTCTCAGTTGCTCACAGCACACGCACGCCCTGATCTCAGATGGGGGTGCGCCGGTGGGTGCTGCCAGGAGTGGGGTTTCGCATGAGACAGGAGGGCACCTTGTGCTGCCAACAGTGGGGTGTCTCCAGGGTGCCTCCCAGGATGGGCAGAGCCCCTCAGGGGATCCCACCCCCAGGGGCCTGAGGGCCACCACAGGGAAGCCGGGAGGAAGAGGGCGGGAGACGTTCCTGCAGGTGGGGCAGGACTGGGCGGGGGCCTGGGGCAGAGGCAGCGCTGGACAGGAGAGGAGGCTGGAGGGCAGGGACTAGGGGCCGCTCCTGCACGCCCAGGGGACAGGCCTTCTCAAGGCGCGTGCCCACCGCGTCTGGGGCACAGGAGCAGCAACTGTGCAGATAGCGGGGGGAGTGGCAGAGAGGCCGGGACCCCTCGGACATGACTGCGCAGAGGACCTGGAGCGGCCCACACCTGCTTCCGGTAGGGTGTGATGACGCCAATGTCGCCAGCAGACACCTGGCTTGAGACGCTCCTGGCCAGCAGGCAGCAGTAGCGCATGACCTGCACGGCCTCGGCAGGGTTGAACCATGACGGGCTTCGTCCCTCTCGAGCTTCGTTGCCCTGAGTCACCAGGAAGATAAGAGAATAGCTGGTCCATCAAAAAATGTCATTTTCTTGGACAAGAGAAGTCCTAACGATCAGAAGCCTGTGCGCCACAAGCAGAGAGCAGCCTGCAGTCGCCGCAACTAGAAAAAGCTCATTCAGAGCAATGAAGACCCAGCATAGCCTACGTAAGCAAAGCTTAGCAAAAAAGGGTATTTCTTTAAAAGTAAGGTAGCGCTCGGGCCTGTGTTCCTCCCACCACAGAGCTCCACGTGCACAGCTCTGTGGCAGGGCACCCGGAGGGCTTCAGTCTCCGTCTCCTTCTACACAACCTTCTGCATGTCGCCAAGTTCCTTCCACACAGATTTTGTCGTGAATAAGCTTACTGGGACCCTTGCTCCTTCCTTCAGGTGCCCCCTTTAATGCCCTCCTCACTGGTTTTATTCCCCACTCACCGGGGCCGCTGCAGTCCATGGGGTCACAAGGAGTCAGACACAACTTGGGGACTGAACACCGCCGCCGCCGCCCGCAGCAGGAGGGAGCCAGCCTACCACAGGCTCTCAGGGAACGCCTAGTAACCGCTGGATTCAACAAGACCCACGCACAGACACGCGTACAACCTCCTGCTGGGCCGGCCAGAAGCTCACCCGCACTCCGTGGAAGACGAGGGGGAAGCCTTTCCTGGGCAGCTTCTCCCAGCCCAGCAGGGAGGTCACCACAGTGGGGTCCGCACACACCTCCAGCTCTCGGTGGTAGAACAGTCTGGACGGCAGGGCCAGCAGGGCCGAGTGCGACCTGTAGTTCTTCACAAGCTTCGTCACCTATGGGGGAGGTGGGGCAGGGCCTGGGCCAGAGCCCGCGGGTGCCCTGCGGCTGCCGCCGGGGAGGAGGGCCCTGCACCCGCGCCCCCCGCCCCGTCAGCTCCTCCTGCCTCAGCGGCACTCAGGACACCTCCACCAGGAGACAGGGCCCCTGTGGGGGCTGCAGGCTGCCTCCAAGCTGCAGCCTGGTCCAGGCCGCGGGAGCCTGGTCTTGGGTCTGTTGTGGTGGGTGCTGGGTCTCTGAGGCCGGCCAGGGCCTTGCTGAGAGCCACTGGGGATGGAGCGCCAGGACGCGAGGCAAGGACAACCGCGCTTCCTGCCTCGACTGCGGAAGCCCACTCCAGCTTTTCCCGTTCCTGGGGTGGGAGGCCAAAGGCCCAGGACTCCCCCACTGACACACTTCTACTCAGCCATCGTGACGGGCCCAGCCTCCGAGGCGCCTGTCAAAACCCCAAACCCGACTCCGCAGCACGACATCTCCCTCTGCCAGGCTGGGCCCGCTGCGCTGGCCTGGACCCCCGCCTGCCACCTCGGCCACCCTGGGCCCAGCTGCCTGCCCTACCCTCTGGCAGAAAGGGCCTGGAATGGGGAACAGAGCCCAGGCCTTGCCCTGACCATCGCCCATGATCCCTGCCCCTGGTTTTCCGTTCCAAGTCCAGAGGGGAGCCTCCTCGTGCCTGCGCGCGGGGGAGTGAGGTGCTCAGGCTCCTGAGATGCAGATGCCAAGGTCTGTGCCTCGATGCTGTCAGAGAGCAGCCAAGAGCCAGGAACCCGCACTCCACCGGGCACCTCAGGAGACCGCAGACACGCTGCCTTCTCCTCCAGGTAAACTTACAAAGCTCCTTCCCATATCCCTCAGCATCACAGTCTGCACTGGTCCTACTGACGGGCTGGAGCTGCTGGGAAGGGCTGAACCCTCAGGAAGCCCCTCAAGGGGGCCAGGAAGCAGATCCTGAGTTCCTAGGACAGTGGGTTTGAAGGCAACTCAGGGGCACCTAGGCGGTGGCCTCTGCCCCCAGCTGTGGCGCAGGGACACAGAGAAGTGAACGCCCCCGTTGGCCCCTCTGATCCAGTCTGACTGAAGAGCACGTGGATCTGAGCTCACCAACAAGGGGTTGTAGGCGCCGCAGGCCCCAAAAGCATCCTCGTCACGCAGATACGCTGGTCGGGACATTAGTCTCTCCAGCATGGAGACGTTCAGCCCGTAGGCCATAGCAAGTCTGGACTTGATGACTGGTCCCAGCTGCATGGGGTCTCCAGCCAGGACGATCTACAGCACAAACGGGGCAACTCTCAGCGTGTGTCTCACAGGTGAGGAAGGCAGACCCAGCTGCCCGGGCCCCTGGTTTGTGGAGTGGCAGGGACTGAGGCCGGGGTGGCAGTGGTGCTCGGGCCTCACCTGGCCACTGACATCTGAGACCAGCCCCAGCGGGATGAGGCACTCGGGTTCGCTCGCCTGGCCCGCTTCATCCACAAACACGTGCGTGAAGTGTCCAACTCTGCAGCAGACACGGCCCAGGGTCACTCGTGCTCGAGTGTCCTGCCCACAAGGCAGGCCTCGCCTCGTGGCCTGGGAGCCTGGGCACCTCCAACCCTCCCCCACACCGCACACTGCCCTGCCTCCGCCCAGGAAGCCCCAAGCCTTGAGCACTCACCTCAAGCCTATCTGATAGAAGAGTCCCGCGCTGCTGCACGTGGTGATGACCACCCTGAAGCGAGAGGCCTTCCAGACGTCTTCCCCGTCTCTGCAGTATGGCCTGATGGCCTCTGTGATGGTCTGCGGGGGACAGGCCACCCTTTAGGTTACTGAGGGATTCTTTAAACTGGACGTAATCGCAAAGCAGAACGGAATTCTCAACAATAAGCCTGTCTTGCTGCCCCTTTTTAGCTGGACTATGTAATGGTGTAAGATTGTTTTTTTAAATCAAAACATCTTACATTTTCTTATCAACATAATCCATGTCTTACAGACACTAGAACTGTGAATATAACAAGAGAATCCTGTAGATCCTTCCCCAAAACAATTGTACATGCTTTCCAATCTTTTTTGCTAACCAAACTGGAAACCTTTATAGCAAACCAACAGAACAGAACCAAAAAGCAAGTATCCATCCGGAGGAGGCGAGCAGGCGTGTCGCTGCCTCGCAGAGCTGGAGCTGCCCAGCCGCCACGGGGCACCAGCAGGGCAGCGGCCTTCCTATGCCCTCTGGCAGGGCACACGGGGCCAGGCAGGGCGCTCACCTCCTCAAGCCTGCAGGTGGCGTTCACGCGGACCATGGTGCCCGGACGCAGCGCTTGACTCTCATGCAGCCGCAGGCACACAAGGTCGGCCGCGCTGTTGGAGGGCGCGCACACCAGGACCCGGCTGTCCGGCAGAGCATGGAAGACCTTCCCCAGGACACATGGAAGGGAAAGGGGGAATGGTCAACAGCCAGCACCAACCCCCCTGACGAGGGCTCATAGGTCACCCCTCGTAGCCAGAGCCCGGCCTGGCCATCATGTCTTCCAGGCCCTGCACTGCCCGGGCGGGGCCCTGGGAAACCTTGCACCAGCTCTGGGTGCCTGTGGGTCAAGCCAGGCCCCGGCGATGCAGGACCCTGAGCACAGCCTCTCTTCCGACAGACTCAGTCTCAGTCTAGACGGAGGCACCGGAAACGCCTGCAGTTGACTGTTCTGAAATGAAGCCACTCCTTTCTGAACCGAGGACACCAGCTCTCAGAAGCCCTACAGCCACACGGCAAACCGCTACAGGCAAAGCAAACAAGATTTGCTAAGCCGGTCCCCATGCTCTGATCCCGAGGTCTGCACTGACGCGTTCTGACGCCAGGAGCACGAGGCTACATCCCCCGCGGCTCTGCCTGGCCGCTACCTGCAGGATGGCCTCGATGATGGTCACTGTCTTCCCCGTCCCCGGAGGCCCAAAGAGTACATAGGGGATCGGGCGGCAGTCTCCGCTCAGGATCCTCCTCACCGCCAGCTTCTGGTTCTCGTTGAGCATGGGGTTGAAAAACTCCTTTTCTCTCTCCTTCGGGGATCCGCTGACTGCATCAGGGAGAGATGGTCAGTGGGTCACAGGCAGGGCCCTTCAAGACCCACTCAGCATCACTCACCAGGACAGCTGGCTGACTGCAAAAGCCCAGGCCACTCACCCCTCTCCATTTCACTTGGACAGTGTCACCAAGGTGTCAGATGTTATGGTTAACAGGTGGACAAGAATAGCCACCATCAAGGCCAGAGCGTCCCCCGGCAGCCCCAGACGTCTCCCCTCCAGGGCTGTAGGAGCCAGCCTGGTCCCAGACTCACCCAGCTTGCTGATCTCTGTGGTGAAGGCCCGCGGCACTGGTGTGTCCTGGGCACCTGCCTGGTGTTCCTCTGGGGCACGCTTAGTTTGGTCCTTCACAGCTTTCCCATTCTAGAAAAAAATCACGCCAAAAAAAAATTGCTTAAAAAGAAAGCTTTGTGTTCACGCAGGCTTAAAGTGTGAATGTAAACCATCATCTATTGCTTGTTTTATTGACTTAACAGCTCTCTGCATAGATCACAGGTCTTCCCTTTCAGATGTAATGAGAATGCAGAATATCTAATAAAAACTGCTAAAAAGGACTATATTCTCCTTGAGTCCAGGATGTAGTCTCCTTGTGGAGCCTGCTCATCTGCGAGGAGAACCCACAAGGGCTGACCGCAGGCGCGGCCCTTGCTCTCCGAGGCCCCGGGTCCTGTGTGTGTGTGAAGAGGCCCCGTGAGCTCAGCAAGGACTCGGCCCCAGGCAGACCTTCACCTGCCCCTTGGGTACGAGGTGGCCCTGGGGCTGCTCCCTCGTCTACTGGGTCAGGATCGTGCTGAGGAACTAGTTTGCACACAAACTGGTTTTTAAACATAAACTGAATCTGACCTGGAACAACGGAACTCTTTTTCAAATTTCTCATTATAATCAACGTGGTAATAAACAGCTTTGTACATATATGATTGTGCAATCACCTGATTACTTTCACAGTGTAAATTCCCAAAGTAAAATTTCTATACAGGTTTTCACACTGAAAAGTTTTCTATCTTTTATCAAATTTTAGTCCAAGAGATCACAGCAATCCACCCTCCCAACATCATCTCAGTTTTACAGAAAACTGACACACAGTAAGGAGTGGGCCTCCAAAGCATGTAACTGGACAGGTCTGGACACACGCACACCCGTGAACCCATCACCACAAAAAAGCAAGTCTGCCTCTCAATCCCCAAGCACCCCCATACGCCCTCCTGCTGTTGCAGACTGACGTGCATCTTCCAGAATGTTCTATTCACAGAAGTGCACAGACGCAGGCTTTCTGACATCTCCACACAGTGCAACAGGAGGTCTGGAGACCCCTTTGGGCTGTGTGTACGCAGACGTTACCCTCTTTCTTGCTGAGAAGACACTCATGGTGAGAACAAACTGACTGCTGGCCCATCGAACGCGGATGGACAGGGATTGTCTCTGAGCCTGGGCCACTGCTCCCACTGCCCCCAGGGAGATGCCTGCACTGCGCGCTGCGGGCAATCTCCTGCGCAGGCACTCATCCTCTGTGTCCAGTCCAGTCTGTGTTCCCACCAGTGAGTGCAGCGAGGCTCCCTTGGCCCCAGAGTGTAGCCACGTTAACAGGCGTGTGGTGGGGTCTCATGGTGGCTGTGTGTTTCCCTAACAAATAACACTGAGCCTCTTCTCATGGTCTTGTCACCTGTATGTGGTTCATCTGTACAACATCTGCTCAGGTATTGGTTCATTAAAAATTTTTTTACTATTGAATTTGCAAAATTGTTCAATATGTAGTCTTGATACAAATATTTTATCAGATAACATGACTTGCAGTCTGTCACTTGTCTTTTCATTGTCTTACGTGTCTTTTTTTTTTCTTGAAGTTTATTTATTTGGCTGTGCTGGGTCCTGGTTGTGGCATGCAAAACTCCTAGCTGCAGCGCACGGAATCTTAGTTCCCTAACTGGGGATCGAACCCAGGCCCCCTGCATTGGGAGCACAGAATCTTAACCACTGGACCACCAGTGAAGTCCTGTGCAAGGCTTTTTGTGTTCATTTTTTTGCTTAATAGTGAGAACAGAATAACTTACTGGAATATGAAGATCAGAGCCGAATGAGTGTACCACTAATGGCGGAAAGGGGGTATTTTCACAGAAGCAGTATCTTTCCCAATTCCATCTCCATCTGAAGTCGATTAGAACACACCACTGGCCATTTTAGTGAAAGCGCTGCCTCCTCCGCGAGGCAGACACAGGCTCTGGCTCTGGGCTTCCTGGCCCGGGGCTCTGAAGGCCGGTGGCAGGGGTTGGGGTGGCCACGGTGGCTGCTTCTCGCTTCTCCTCTCAGGGATCACTGCTCAAGGTCTGAACCTGCTGCTTCACGTATTCTGTCTGATTTTTAATCATTTAGTCGGGAAGGTAAATCCACTCCCTGCAATTCCACCTTGGCTGGGTGCTTTGTCTGCAAGCTGGCTAATCTGTAACAGGACAATGCTCTGTATTTAAAGTGCTAAGATTCAGCTCATCAGGACTGTGATCCACCACAACAGCAATACTTTCTGAGAATCGGGCAGTGGAATGGGCCAAGGAAATGAGGTGAAAACAGTTTTGCAGCTGACATTGCACCTTTGTTCAATGAAGACCTCCTTCTATTTTTCAGAGCAAAACTGAGTTCAACTACCAGTTACATAGCAGATGATTTTAATGGAAACCTTTAGAGAATTTTCTGTGGTTGTGTAGGCATTCTAAAGCTATAAGTTCTCCATTTTTGGAGAGGGGCTACAAGGTAGTAAAAAGGTTTATATATGTCAGATATAATTTAAAAATTTGTATTTACTATCAAGTCAAAGCATGCTCAAGAAAGCAAATTCCAACAGCACAGAATTATAAGTTACAAGCTGTAACCTGAGGCATGAAGGGTTTTTCTTATTAATGGAAATACAATGATAAATAAAACCACTTCCATTTTACTCTTGAAAATAAAATGTAGAGCCTAGAACAATACCTGTCACATAATACCAGGTATTGATGGACCTACTGATTGCACATTAAAAAATACCCTTGTAACCTGCACAAAGATCTCAGAAGAATGACAGTCTTGGTGTGCAGCGCTTTCAGAAGTCTTCTGTGCACGTGTGATGATAAAAACGGGCCTGAGTGCACACAAAACCATGTGACTTAGAAATAAAACCACGGAGCAAAGATTAATAAAACTAAAATCTGGTTCTTTGAGAAGAAAAACAAAACTGACAAACCACTAGCCAGACTCACCAAGAAAAAAAAGGGAGAAAAGCGAAATCAACAAACTCAGACATGAAAAAGGAGCGGTTATAACAGACAACAGAAATACAAAGGATTATTAAGAGAAGATTACGAGCAACTAGATGCTAGTGAAATGGACAACCTAGAGGAAATGGACAGCAGGTACTTAGAGAAGATCGACCTCCCAAGACTGAACCAGGAAGAAACAGAAATTATGAACAACCCAATTACAAACACTGAAATCGAAACAGTGATCAAAAACCTCCCAAAAAACAAAACCCCAGGGCCAATGGCTTCACAGGGCAATTCTATCAAATATTTAGAGAAGAGCTAATGCCTATTTTTCTGAAATTCTTCCAAAAAATTGCAGAGGAAGGAATACTTCCAAACTCATTCTATGAGGCCACAATCACCCTGATACTAAAACCAGGTAAAGACAAGACAAAAAAAGAGAATTACAGGCCAGTATCATTGATGAACATAGATGCAAACATTCTCAACAAATTCTAGCAAACAGAATTTTTAAACAGAACACATTAAAAAGCTCATATCCCATGATCAAGTCGGGTTTATTCCAGGGATACAAGGATTCTTCAATATATGCACATCAATCAATGTGATATACCATATCAACAAATTGAAAGATAAAAACCATATGATCATCTCAATAGATGCAGAAAAAGCCTTTGACAAAATTCAGCATCCATTTATGATAAAAATGCTCCAAAAAATGGGCACAGAAGGAACCTACTTCAACATGGTAAAGGCCATATATGAAAGCCCACAGCAAACATTATTCTCAGTGGTGAAAAGCTAAAAGTACTCCCTCTAAGATCAGGAACGAGACAAGGGTGTCCACTCTTACCACAATTATTCAAAATAGTCCTGGAAGGCCTACCTATGACAATTAGAGAAGAAAAAGAAATGAAAGGAATCCAGATCGGAGAAAAAGTAAAATTTTTGTGCTTCTCTGTCATACATGAACAAGAATCAGCCACAGGCACACCCATGTCCCCTCCCTCC